>NC_051171.1:94676070-95146614 GCF_013339725.1 Rhipicephalus microplus
ACTGGCTTTGTGTAGACGGACATCAGCACCCGGGCCTGATGGAATATCATACAGAGCACTGTGTCACCTTGGTGAGTGTGCGAGGAGTGCCCTCCTCGAGATATACAACGACTCGTGGCGAGAGGGCACCCTCCCAGTTAACTGGAAGACCAGCCGTTTGGTTCCATTACTGAAGCCTGGCAAGTCACCATTGGTGCTCACATCATACCGCCCGATTGCACTGGCTAGTTGCTTGGGCAAAGTGATGGAGAGGATGGTACTTGGACGGCTAGAATGATTCCTGGAGCATCACAACATCTACCCGGACGCTATGACGGGATTTCGCCGTGGCCGGTCATCAATTGATAGCGTCATAGACCTGGTCACCTACGTGCAGCACGAAAAAGGCCGTAAGCGTCTCTGCGCTTCTTTATTTCTTGATGTTAAAGGGGCGTACGATAACGTCACACATGAAGCTGTCCTCACCGCTCTCAAGGAGGTAGGAGTGGGTGGTCGGATGTTTCAGTGGATACGCAGCTATCTCTCTGAGCGATCCTTTTTCGTGAGAACCGAGGATGGTGACACTTCGCTACACTACAGCCACCGTGGTGTTCCCCAGGGTGGCATACTTAGCCCTGTACTATTCAACCTGACGCTAATAGCTCTAAATGAGCATCTGCCAAGTACTGTCAGATTGTCAATGTACGCGGACGACATCTGCGTTTGGACGTCTGCAGTAACACGTCTACAGCTGCGAGCGCGAATTCAGAGAGCTGCCACTCAAGTTGCTATTTACCTCCGTCAACGAGGTCTGGAAATTTCCTCTGAGAAATGTGCACTAGTGGCATTTACGCGCAAACCAATGCATAACTACAGCGTTCTGATAAACAACGAAAGAATACGTCACCTCAGATCATACAAGTTCCTAGGTGTTATAATTGACAGAGACCTCTCATGGAGCTCACATGTATCATACATGAAAAGGCGATTGACAGGCATCTGTCATTTGTTCAAGTTCTTCGCTGGAAAGAACTGGGGAATGTCCACAACTGCTATGTTGCGACTATACAGGTTTCTTTTCCTTGGATTCCTTCGGTACAGCCTACCTGTGTTAACCAACACAAGTAAAACAAGCATACGAATGTTTCAAAGTGTCCAGGCTCAAGCACTCCGGATATGTTTAGGCTTGCCCCAAAGTGCATCAACAGCGGCGACTATCGCCATCACAAGGGACAACCTCATCAAGACCCACATTAATGTGGAAGTGCTGAGGACACATATACGACACCTTGCTCGAACCCCTCGACATCACCTAGCCTCTCTACCAGTGGTCCGACCATGCACATCTTACTGCAAAACAGTGACCGCACATGGTGAGTCGATCCCAACTTCGTTCTCTCCTGCCGCTAGACCTGTGACTCCGCCATGGTGCCTCGCTCAACCAATAATTAATATTAACATACCTGGCGTCGAGAAAAAGGCCAATTTGTCGTCACCGGCTCTTAAACAGCTCACACTACTTCTCTTGTATGAGAAATATCAAGACTCCACACATATCTACACTGACGGATCAGTTCAGCCGGACAGCTCTACAGGAGCAGTAGTGATACCAAGGTTGGCCACGACAATTAAATTCAAGACATCTCACGCAACAACATCAACGGCAGCAGAATTGGCAGCACTTCGTGCCGCGTTGCAATTTGTAGTTGATCAGCCTACGCGCAAGTGGACTATTTTCTGCGACTCGAAGACGGCACTGCAGTCTCTACTATCAGCCTTACGCCGTGGACCACACGAGCAGCTGGTACTAGAGATAGCAGAGATTATACACCACCTGACTGAGAAAGGGCACCAAATTACATTTCAGTGGTTGCCCAGTCACTGCGGAATCATCGGCAATGAACGGGCCGATCAAGCTGCCCGCTCAGCCCACACAGAAAATCTTAAACTGCGGCTACCACTTTCTAGGACGGATGCTGCACGAGAGCTCCGCAGACTTGCTCGCCGGCAAACCACATCGCAATGGAATCAGCCGCACTTCAAGCATGCCCGACTGTACTCGCTTGACCCTACGCTAAGTCTTCAAGTCCCGTCGAGGCTTCGCCGAGCAGACCAGACCCTGTTATGTAGGCTGTGGTTGGGCGTTGCATTTACCAACGCCTACGCTTTCCGCATTGGGATGGCCGACACCGCAGCCTGTGGCCACTGTGGCAAGGAGGAAACCATTCAACATGTTCTTTGTGAGTGCCTAGCGTATAGTAGGTGGCGACTATGCCTTAGCAGGGAACTCAACAAATTAGATGATCAGCCTCTGTCGGAGCAGGAAATTCTGCAGTATCGTCAGGATGCGACTTCACAGAAGAGGGCCCTGAAAGCGCTGCTGAACTTTTTGCGATTGACCGGCCTTGCTGAACGGTTGTAGCTGGGACGCCCTTCCAATGTGTGTTTTCGTTTTTTTTTATGAGTGCGCGTGCGTTTTTTTCCCTCTCTCTAACCCCTCTTTCTTGCCCCTACTTCCCCACCCCCAGCGCTGGGTAGCAAACCAGATGCCAATATCTGGTTAACCTCCCGGCCTTTCCTTTCTCACTCACTCACTCGACATGAATAAAAACGGCGGTGTCGGTGAGTGGGTGTGTGTCGCTCTGTCATCATGTCGCTTCCTCTTTCCTTCCTTACGTTTCAACATTTCATCTTTCAAGCGGTTCACTGCCAATCAATATAATTGCAAAACACACAATGCTACACAAAGGTGCAAGCACCGTGCCACTCCAATAAAAAGCTTTTTAAATTGAAAGAATATAAGCTGCATTCAAGAGCTTTGAGTGCGCTTGAGCTTTGCCTTCGACAGCAGAACACGATAGTGGATTCCATGCGCATCGCCTTCTCAATCGCTAAGCCAGCTTCGAATCTTGGCGCATGCCTGAACTATGCCGCAATGGAACAAACGACTCCGTACATTGAATTGGCCATTTTAAACTATCCCAATATGCTTACTGTAAACGCAGTTGCCATGAGCACACTGCGGCCGAGCTTTTCCCTTTGAATATCAACGAAGCGCCCCTATATGTCTGTAAGGCAACCGTGAACCTGCACTGCTGCTCCCTTTGTTGATATTTTTGATGCTAATGATTGTTAAAGATGTCTGTGGATTGGTGGTCGTGGAGGTGGTGGTGGTGATGGCGGTGGTGGTGACGTTGAAGACTACCACCCTCTAATCAGACTAAACAGGTACGAACTCCATCGTTTCCTATGTAGCTATTGAGCGTGGAGTACGGGCCATAATAACTTGGTCGCGTTCAGAAGGCCCAGAATTATGGTCTCGCTGACTTGTAACTTCTTGTTTTTGTAGTAGCCAACCCCTCTCGTCGGCGAAATTTCACGTTGAGCTTCGGCTCTTGCGAGTGAGTAACTCCGGCTGTACAATTTTCATGAAGTAGCTCGGTGTCCTTGTCTTCACATGGAACGGATACTTGGTACCGTTTTTCAATCTTTCTAACCTTGCTCTGGAAAAGAGGCAAGGTGTTTCCCGGTCTGTGAATACTTTTTATTTGGTGCGACGTCCTCGGCATTCAGCGATTAAAAACTATTTTTCATATGTATTGCTCTCATCTTCTAAGTTCGGTCCCTTGCACTCCAAGGACGCAGAGCCTAACTTCAGACGTTCTGTTCACGGAGCTCGCTTTTGTGACAGGACCTTGCAATGTCTATTCGAGAGTGGTCTTGACCACGACCAATCCTTGCACTTTCCTGCTGCGTATTATTGCCGCTCACAACCTACGGCAGTTGGTCATATCCTATGAGCAGGCCTTTCTCGCAGCGCTGTCGAGGCGCAGTTTGCTAGACTGCGAGCCGGTAATTTTGCCCACGTAGTATGGCTGCGAAAGAGCATTTGAGAGCCGATATTGGGATGTCGTGGCAAACTACAGGCTTGGATTCGGCTTCAATGCGCTCGTTGTTGTCAAACTGGCTTCGCAGGCGAACCTTCACGACATTCCAAGTTTTCACACGGCAAGGGGAGTCAGACGCAAACGTGCTCACCGATGGGCAAGTATGCCTAATGATATTCAGTCCCAAGCGCCCCACCAGGCCAACTTTAGTAAACAAGCGTTCACTGCTTCCGTCGATGTTGTCTCTGGTGTATAACGTCTTGGTAAAACAACAATCAAGAACGAAAGTTCTCTAAAATGACGGTTTTGTCAAATAGGCAACTTTTAATGACAGTCCACCACGAACCCTCTGCTTTCAGTGGCTTGGTCAGTCACTGAAGGCAGAGGCTTCTCGTCTCTTTTCCTGCAATAATCTGGACCGCACATCGTAGCAGCATGCCTACTTTTGCATGTCGCGCACACCAACCTCCGCCAGACCTCGTTCGCGCGGTGGCCTTTCATTGTACACTGATAGCAACACATACAGACACACGTTTCTTTTTTTTTTCTGGTATGGCCATGCTTACGCTGCATCCCCCGGTTTCATGTTCTGTCGACTTGCAAAAGAAGCATTCGTAGCCTGCTTGCTTCGATTATCCTGATGCATGTAGGACTGATGCCGACGTCACATGTTTTTCGTGGTTCTCGATGCCTTTGGTAGAGGACGTTGATGAAGTACACTGCTCTTTTGTTTTTATCTCTATCTGTGTATATCGTAGAGCTTCTCAAGTTTCTCAAAATACGTTGTTGGTACCTCCGCTGAAGCAGATGTTTCCAATCTTTCTGATTTTTTCCTGGAAACGTCTATGGCGGTGGAATGAAATGACAATTGCTTGTGGCAAGGATTGAAGCATGATGTCATGAGCATCCCTGAAAAACTTCTGAAACGTGCAGAACGTAGAGGCAGTGAACATTTAGCTGAACTGCGTCGTAAAACGTGCGCAGCCCCCTCGTATGCGATGAATGTGTAACTCGCGGCAGTTCACGAAGTGCTCTGAAGCGCTGCAGTACGATCCTGCTTTTGTACCCAAACCCCTGCTTTAGCAGCTGGATGGCACTCTCGTAGCATGGTATTGTCTTTGACAATCCGGCAATCGTACCTGCGATTTATTATTTATGATATTTATCTGTCGTGGTCATGAATGGGTTCGTGTGGACAGCTTAGTCGAACCGCTGCCAAAACGATATCCATCGACACATGTCCCCATGAATAGGCTTGATTGTCAGCGTAAGGATACGCGGTCCAAAGTTCTGAGACAAAGCTGTGGTTAGTGCAGGCGACGTCCTGATCGTAGTCGAAGCAGAGGTCTGCCTCTAGTTGCAGAGGCTGAGATCTTCAAGACAGCAACATTGGTATGTCAGGGTCTCAAGTGCCTGGCCGTTATATTGTGCTCACAAATCATACTTTTTCTGCAGTTCCTCGACCGAGATCACGTCCTCAATTTCGGCACTGATCTTCCGAACCTCGTCACGGCTTTTGCCGAGCTTTTCTATAACCTTGCTGAAAATCATTCGTCTGTTGCAGTCGCTTTCATTCATGAGGGTGCCTCATCCATGACTTTCCTTTTCGCGTTCGTCCCGCAGCGCGTTTAGCTTTAAAGTGGTTCATGTCTCGTTGGGACCACGCCTTGCTTGATTTTAATGTAGCCGGTTAAGCTCGCTGCCTTCCTGGGTGTGGTTGCAATGAGGATTAGGTTACTGTGGCTTCGGTTTTTAGTGGAAACTCCTAGTCACCGTCACTCACTGTCCACGTCGTTGGGAGTCACTGGTTGCCCCATGTGATTTCGGCACCATTTGTCGCGGAACTCTGGCCTTCGCTCAGGTCCAACCTCAGCTTATCGCTCCAATGCTTGCGGGTTTGGTTATGGATAGACCTTCAGAACCTCCACTTATTGTACGTACACATGTTTTGACACCTCACGTGACCCTACGATTCTGTCACGCAATATTATACGCGTAGGAGACTCGTTTCACCTCATGACATTGATTTACTGTTTTTTAACTTGCAGTTACAAGCAATGACCTCGCTCTGTGATTGAGCACCGTTCTGTCGCGCCGAAGGCCTGGGTTTTATCCTCACTCAGACATATTTTTCATTACTTATTTTATTTGCACCTTTATCAGTTTCGTGATCACAGACCACGCTGCTTTTACGCTCAGAGTCAACGAAGCCGACACTGAAATCACGTACAAATATTAATCAGCAGAATAGAAAGGACATGCCACCGACAACTGCCAATGTGAGCCAGCTGGCGCATCAAATGTTTCCAACGTAAATATGTGCCCGTTCTCAAAGACATGAATGAATTAAAGCTATAGATGCTCTACGGGCTTTATTTGTGTCAAAGGGATCAAATTTTGAACGAAATATATTTTAAGTGTTAACATGGGCGTACTGTTGCCTGTTTCTACAATGCGCCACAACAGCGTCCGATTCCCATTGGTCGAATCAGCGTTGAATGTCAGATCATTTTCTTGATAATGACCTATGTCACTAACTGCACAATTCCACATCGTTGTTTCAAAATTATACTGCCTACAACATGCGATGTTGAGGTCAAGTAGCAAAGCAATGACCAATTAATTTTTCAATCAACTTGGTCATTTTTGTTCGTCGTGACAGGTATACTAAGAAAGTACGCACCTTCTCCAAAGGCAGCTTAGTATATTCTAGTGCCCTTTGAAAAGCGGCTTCACCCAAGGCGTTCCAAAATCCGCTGACGAAAACCACCACTAAGGCAAATGGAACCTGCAGAATGGTAAACAAAGTATTTTATGACGTCTGCCGCCATTATACTATCTACGGGCACTGTTATCCATATTTTAGCGGATTTCTTCATCTCAATATCAGCGCATTGAACCAACCGCAAATTATAGGCGGTTATGTTTCACACACCGTCTATGGTAGCTTCGTGGCTAAGGTGTTGCGTTGCAAAGTTGTTTTAGTCTATAGCCACGCCGGCTCCATTTAGACGCAGGCGAATAGCAGCAACACACACGCACTTAAGTATAATGCACGTCGATCAAGCCCGGCTACACAAATCTATTCAGCTTCCTTTACTATACGACCTAACCAATTGTTACCTAGTGCATTTCGTAGCTACAATCTGGACCTGTTCTTTTGCAATTCTAGACGCAAAGCACCCTTCATACTGCCGGATCAAGGTGATGCCAGCCTTGGTGGCCACGTCTGAAACTTATCCTATGCATTAGCGTGTCATGGCTAGTATAACCATATGTCTGTTCATCGTAATATGTCGTATGTAGCCTGTTTTTGAATCCTTCAATCAGTCAATCTTTAGTTGGAAATTTTTCTTTCAACAAGTTGCGGGTCCTTCAGGAAAAAAGCGGCTAAAAACCACTTGAGAAAGTCTGAGGGCCCACGTACCTGGAAGCAGTTAGGGAATGGAAGCTTTTAGCAAATGTAGTGCATTTAGAGCAGAATAAATGAACAAGCAGTTAGAAGAACATCATACAAATAGAGCAGTAGAACAAAGAGACGTATAGCAAACAAAATAACTGTACCTGCTTCATGAACAATACTCATGGACGCGATACAACGTGTATTACTATGGTACAAAGTGTAAATACGGGATTAGAATGATTTCATTGCGGTGACGTGTTTTATATAACAAAAACGCATTACAAATAACACTATACAATGGCACGTCTTCTTATGCGTCACATGCTTAAAGGGACACTAAAGTCAAATAACAATTTACGTCATCGTGAAACCTCAATGTATGACATCTGAAATGACTATATTATCTACAACAGTGCCCCATACTTACCGAGAAATTAAGGTAAATGCACAAGAACACAAGCGCCGCTGTAGGACATTTTCAAAATGATCCCGACGACATCAGACGGACCGCCTCCAATGAATCAGTAGTAATCGATCTAACTGCGTTAAATAAAGAACCTTCCGTGCATCTAGAGACACAATAAAATGCTGCTTGTTCGTTTCTGTTTCATTCATGGAAAAAAGAACCACTGGACAATACTATATGGAATGGCGCGAGTGGTTGAAAATTCAATTTTCGCGTCATTACACGGGACAGGTGGTGCCATTCAGCGGGGCGCAGTTGAAACAAGAAACGCCTGCAATCTCGAAGCCAATGGCGGGAAATTGATCATTGTTGCTGCTGTGGCTCCCGCTGCTTTCGGTCTGCTGCTACTAGTGCAGTGAAGTCGGGCAACGCTTTGCACTGCCACATTGACGTGAGTTGATCCGGTTGGTCCGCTTCTTCAGACGGGTAATTTGAAGTGCGCAAACCCGATGTGGACTACTCGAACGTGACTTTATTTCAAAATAGGCCTTTCCTTGGCACAAAAGTGACACTAAGAGGTTTCTGAACCACTATTTGAACAATCGACGTCGACTAAGTAGTTGCCTTTAGTGTCCCTTTAAGTAGTCCCTACGTATGCATGGGGCAGCGTCTTACAGTAACGCCTTCGGCAAGGCGTCATTGTTTACCTTTTTTAACTGGTTTCATGGGACCTTATAAGCGCACTTCTTGTGTGCGTAGAAGACAGCAGCGTCGCTCTAACATAGTTCTACCCAATCAAAACAACTTTTTAGAAGCACCATTCTAGACTTCAATCTTTCGCAATACTCTAATAAGAAAGTACGTCCCTTTCTTCATCAGCTGCTGTCTGATCCACAACTTCCATGGAATAGGTGGCTCATAGAGTAAATTTTTTGAAGATAACGTCTCCTTCAAAGAATCTTTAATTGTCATCATCATCATCATCAAACTGACTGCGCGCCCACTTAAGAGCAAACACCTCTCCCATGATTCACCACTCAACCCGGTCTTGCGCTTTTTTCTGCCATGTCATACCTGCAGACTTTTTATTCTCATCGGCCAACATAAAATTTTTGTCTCCCCTTTCTATCTCCCATTGTACTGAGTAGCAAGTGAGCCGAGAGGTCTATAAATATTTGAATTAGGCTTATTTTCTTGTCATTCCACGTCTTTTGCATTAAACATCGGGCACTAAGTATAAGTTCTTGTTAGATAGCGCTCATAACCACACCTGTGCATCTTTAAAGACCAGTCAACAGGCTCCGAAACGTACAGGAAAAGCACGCGCAATTTTACGGCGCGTTATCAACCACTTTATATGCGCAGTGACGTCAACTCGGCGATCGGTGACGTTAAGCTCATTACTCTTTGTTTAGACCTGTTTTAAACCAGTCAACGAGCTGCGTGCTGCGTCACGTCACTGATCGCCGAGTTGATGTCACTGCGCGCATAAATAGGTTGGTCACGCGCCGTAAAATGCACGGGCTTTTCCTGCACGTGTCGGAGCCTGTTGACTGGCCCTTTAACTGTGTTGTGTATTCTTGAAGTCTGCACTTACATGTATTGACTAGATCGCTATGCTGAAGTGGCGTCTCTGATGAGTAGAAAACATTTTCTCTTAGTTGTTTCACTTCTTTATGCCAATCATTGTGACACACAGATCCGAAGCAGTAGTGAAATATATAGAGATTACTAACGCAATTCACAAGCCTTTGCGTCACGGGGTAGCGGCTTACCGTAAATGCTGAAAGAAGAGACAGGCCAGCCATTGCAGCGGAGCCAGGGTCGTCATGGGCCGGTGCCACAATGATGGCTACGGTGAGCACTATTATCAGCAGGGCGCATATGGTGCTTATGAGGCGTCCTACGGCGAAGCAGTACACGAACATGTTGAAAGACTCCAAGTACACCATCAACATGCGTCGGAACCGACTGCAGAACCGTTCCATGACCCCGTAGCAACGTATCAGGCCTATGCAGTCGAGTGTCTCAGTCAGGTGCTGGAGCAGTCGAGACAGCCGGGTGCTTTCGTATAGACGTCCTAACATCGTGCCACGTATCAGGTAACGCTGAATAAGAAAAAAAGTGGACATCGAAAAAACAATTAGCTAGGAAAATTTATGAGGACGGTGACAACCTTTGCTTATGCACCAGAACATTCCTTGCACGTGAGCATAGGTCGGCAAACACACTCATGATTGAAATCACTCGGACACAGCCATACTTGGATTGGGCCGTGATCTTGAGCCTGAGTGATTCCGGTAAGTAATATTAGGGTGAGCTTGAATCCAAGCGAGAAATATTTCAGTAAGTCTGAGTTTATTTGAGTCTGGTTAAAGAAAATAATGAGTCTGGGTGAGTTCTACCTTTAATTGCCGATTTCTTCACACGTATGCCTCTGGTAGGAATAAATACATACTTTTTAGAGACATTCAATCGTCGTGTACATCCGAATTCCAGAGCGTGTTCGTACGGCAACCGAATGTAGGAATATTGATAACTCGACAGGCCCATACTAGTTCAGCATTGGGGCTGCTCCATTGCGTTATATATTCCACACATTGAACTTGTTTACGATACAATCACAAGTGACCACTCAAACGCTGCGCGAGAAATTTCCGAAAAAGCTATTCGCATTAAAAAAAAACCACTACCATGATGGCGGTATAGAAACGCTGGAACTCACCAAGCAAAGTAGCAACATGATTTCAGCACAAAGGGTGAGGGCAAACACGAAGGGCGCCTGAGTCCCAATCACAGCTAGGCGTGCGAAAACATAAAGGATGTTCTGCACAAGCTGCTTGGAGAATACAAATACGCGAGTGTCGTTCATTTCCAGGTCCACGGAAAAGCGATTGAAGATGCGGCCCCTCGGAGTAGCGTTGAAGAAAGAGAGCGCACTGCCGGCGACGCGCTCCAGCATGTCGGCGTGCAGCTCCATGCAACGGTGGCGGTTGGCGTGGGCCAGCAGCACGCCTCCAGCAAGCCTTAGGATGACTGGATAATAATAATAATAATAATAATAATAATAATAATAATAATAATAATAATAATAATAATAATAATAATAATAATAATAATAATAATAATAATAATAATAATAATAATAAAGAAGAATGTACGAAAAGTCCAAAGAATATTATTTTGGGAAAAAGTTATTTCCCTTTCCTTATAGGTATGCCGGAATGATGACAGCTTGAATACTGGATGATATTAGGACGCAGTCTCCGCAAGACTCCCCTTTCTCTCACCACACGTGGGCTGAGCGGGTCTCTTTACAAGGACTCTGGATGTACTTCGAGGACTCCTAACCTTCGCAATTGATAGTGGTACGCGATCCAATAATTGGAACCCGTTCACACCGTCTTCTCAGTCGTTAGCCTAGCTACAGTTCTCGATGGATTCTTCAACCATGCATGCTGCTAAGAGAGAGCGCGTGTGCGCTCAAAATTGGCGCTTTCGAACTATCCTAAGAAAGCCTACCGCAAGTACAGTTGCTAGGTGCCCGCTATGCAAATATTTTTTTTTGCGAATTGATGAAGTATCCACTACACTTTCGTCCGGAAACAATCGCGCCAGCGCAGCCGCACATTTTGTCGATGCTGTGGTTGATCATGGGAATTAATTATGAATGAGCCCTTTCTGTAGGGTGGGCCTTTCAACTACCCACTCGTTTGGTAATGGAAATTTTTTCAAGCCGGGTGCGATTCTAAGCTTCTGCCACGCAATATTACATCTGTTGAGAAGAGCATCACCTTTAGGTGGCCCCACCGTGGTGGTCTAGTGGCTGAGGTACTCGGCCGCTGACCCGCAGGTCGCGGGATCGAATCCCGGCTGCGGCGGCTGTATTTCCGATGGAGGCGGAAATGTTGTAGGCCCGTGTGCTCAAATTTAGGTGCACGTTAAAGAACCCAGGTGGTCGAAATTTTTGTAGCCCTCCACTACGGCGTCTCTCATAATCATATATTGGTTTTGGGACGTTAAACCCAACATATCTATCATATCAATCATTATCACCTTTAAGTGACACCTGGATAGTGTGTCTCTTTTTTTTTTGCATACTTGTCAAGCATATGCGTGGTTCTGAGGGGCACATTCAAAAGTTACTCAGTTGGCTCTTTCTTTTGCGTGTGTAAGAGAGAGAGAGAGAGCGGGAGAAAGCTAAGTTACCATTTATATTACTTTCTTTAATGAGAACACGTAGCCTCCCATTGTAGATTATCGAGTTGCCCGAAAAAGCTGCTTGTTGGAATGCTTTCCGCCCTCCACCTCTGGTTTGAAAAATGAAATGTGCTTGGCCCTCTCGATATCTTCATGCTTATGAAGAACAGTATATCTTCATGCTTATGAAGAACAGTACCACGTGTCAGTCTTGCTGTTTCAACCGCCAGTCACTTGTAAATGAATGAACGAATAAACTTTATTTAAAGTCCGGCAGTTTTCATCGGGCGAGAGGGGGGAAGAGAGGATTAACCTATGTCCCTTGCCACACTCCGTCGATTATGATGGCGATGCAAAAAATAAAATACAGAAATGACACACTGTAATTTACAAAGTGTGTTCGGTGAAAGCCGGGGGCCATTCGACTGACTAGCCGCTGGCTGCCGAAATTCTGGAACGACCACTCGGATTGCTCTAAACCAGGTAGAGCTAAGAGTGGAAGACATGAATACCGCGCGTGAGGTCGCTTCGGAACTTATTCACGCATACATCACTAAACCAGTACCGGAAATTTCCTCGACGTAACCAATTATATTTGACAGTGCACACGGCGGTCCAGGAAACATTTTCCACACATCATTTCGTATAGCACGTATCGCTCGTCGTCGTTGCTGCTGAAGTACGAGTGATCTCTCTGTCGCTCAAACTGAGAAGCAAAGCAGATGCAGCATGTTCAAGCAGAGTCAAACAACACCATTTTAGGCATGTAAACAAGTGCACAGGAAGACTATACACCACCTCAGAAAACGCTGAAGACAACCTAGCTGCCGTTGAGCTGCCTGACGATACCGGAAATGACAACAATGCATTCTCGGAGTTCTGGCAAAATTCGTCTCTGCAAGACTGAGCACGCAGAACGCTCCCTCGCGGAAGGTGTTGCTCCGAATATGACACAGAAAAACTTGAACTTGCTCAAGATCTACCAGCGGAATGCGTATTCTCCGTCGCCAAGCAAGAAGACTTGCTCCCGCTCGACAAGCGGATTTCACCGGAACGCTTATTTATCTTCCCGCGTCAGTGGGAGACGCCGCAGCTGGCACCACGACAGGTGTCAGGTCACCAGACGCCGCTAGTCTGAGACATCAAAGGCATTCACCTTAACCGTTACGACTGTATGTATCACATACAGTTTTTTTTTTCTTGCCGCCAGTATGCCCTTTTTACGAACGTTTGGTGCAACGACTGATGTACCAGCAGCAAATACGTGTAGTGTTTATTAGTGTTTCTTGCACGATGGAAAATTTTATTTCCACGCACATATATACTTTCACACAGTGTCGAGAGAAAATCACGCATGTTTCTTTTCCCCGCTGAACACATGCAACAAATAATTCAAGTCCACAATCTTATTGCAGAGCAATGCATGATAGTTTGTGAGTTAAATTTGTAACGGCTTCAATTTAATTTCGCGGTCACGCTAACTTTCTACAATAAGTTTTACATACATAATAATGAAACAAGTTTTAATTGAAAATTCGAAATAAGTGCAGATCTCTATGTTTTAGGCTCGGTGAACAAGTGCAACAAATATCAAGAACGTAATTCATCTGAAGCAAATACGAAGTCTGAATTTGCCATCATCTTCATCGTGGTTGAAGGAGACCCTGACGCACGCTAAGGCGCGATTTATTCTCTAAGTTTTATTGTATGAAACACTATCTTTGCACCAGGCGGCATTTTTTTCCCTTTCAGGCAGCCCCAACGACAGCAACAGCAACACTGGATCTCTGTGGCACAAGCCTTATAACGCTGTTGCTTTAACATTGTGTATTTTTCGCTGAATTTAAACCTGCGCTGACCACAGCACTCCCTCACTAGAACAAAACAACGCCTTTAACAATACGCAGGCTCATCAAAATGCATTATAATAAAATTCACGAGTAAGAGAATCAGAAAATACTTTTCTAGTATATAACAATTACAACTTGGTTTCTGTGAGTCTCCTAGCGATTTGAATTTTGCATGATCAAGGAGCGGGGGGGGGGGGGCACCTATCATTGGATAAACAAGGAAATTTTCCAACTATAAGGGCCCCCTTCCTATATGTTTGTTTTGAATACGCATCTTTCATATTGCTACGAGCGTGAACTTACGAACTTTGTGATCCTTTTGGCTGGTGTTTCTGAAGCTCATTTGTTCATAGTAATAAATTGACTTACCGTCTCCTATGCAAAACACGGCGAGCCATCGTAGAATGTTCCCGTCAGAGCGTGTCGTATTTACGGTAATGCCCATCATCATTGTCGTCCACGATTTAATGCAAAGCATTTGACAGGCCACAAATGCAGCACTCGCTACAAAGCATGACAGTGCAATCGGTGCGCATGCGCCAGAGTACTTGAAGTATGCTCGAACAATTTCGAAGTATCCCTGAGAGAAAAACCATTCACAATAAGCTACAAATCTGGGTAAAGGCTGTCACTCAGACTACGCTAATTGAGTTAGGACGCTATATGTACACCTTTGCAATCAAAGCAATTTCAGTTTATTTTTAAAACTTTTTTAGTTCTACGTGGCTATAATTGCGTAAACGAAGCTACCACAGTCAATTTGAACAGTGGATGATCAGCCAAAAACGAAACAAATGCCCTAGTTTTTCTTTGCCATCAAAATTTCATGCTCCATAAGGACAAAGCGACGATTACCAGCACTTCGAACGTCACAGCCCAAGCAGTTGAATAAGTGACAGATAAGGAAGGGTAGGGAGGATAACCAGTCTAGGAAAGCCGGTTCGATACCCTACACGGGAAAACGGGAATGAGGAGATGGAAAGAGGAAGCGGAAAGAGAGGGAAGAAAGAGAAAGGTAGCACATAACAAAACACACACAAACATACAGTGAGTTGTATGTTCGACGCGCTCGCGTGGTACGAGACAAGGCTGTCAAAGCCGCTTGTACAAGTCCGCAAAAAAATGCTTCGCTTTCTTCGCGAACTTCGGTGACTTCCACCGTATATGTCTATCCATCTATCTAGCCACCTACGGCTTTTAGCTCTCCTGACCGTTCCGATAATGGGATATATACCAAAATTGGTATGGCATAACATGAGCCTATGACGAGCCTAAGCGACTAGTCATAACATGAAAATCACCACGTGTATGTCACGAATGCCATGTTTACCACTCATGGTCTTGCTGTTCTTGCAGTGGCTTCGTTAACATGACGTATTGAAAAACTAATATGGTATGACATGACTGCATGGCGGACATAAGGGACAAACCATAATGTGGGAATCATGACGTGCATGTCATGTAAGTAATCACTACAGGCCACGCTCATAGTGCACTCGCACGCACTCTTTTCGCTACCTTCAAGTATACCAAATTTGGTATTGAATATGTGGCGAAGCTAATGACGCGTCTAAACATGATAATCATGACACTCGTGTCATGTAAAACATGACAACACGTTACACTCATAGCATGCTCACGACTGTTTTGTTAGCTTCACCTATACCAACTTTGGTATTATGTGACGTGAATAGACGACTAACACCAATGCTAGGCGCAAGCATGATAATCATGACATGGAAGTCATGCGTGGCATCATTTACGCCCGCTTGATAACTTTGTGCTGATTTTAAAGTGCCATGTCAACCTTGCTTATTCGTGCTTCGCATATCATCGATTCTCACGTATACGTGGGATCTGCCATGTTTTTATAGAAACTTTAGGTGTTCCTTGGTTGCTTTCAGCTGTGATGTCCTCTATGGACAGCATTCAAAAATAGATTCAATAGATACTAAACATTCGTTATACAGGTATATAGGTGCTTGAATATTTTCGCATATATTCATTTCTTCATAGTTCAGGCCTCCCATTGTTTTGTATTTGGTGTGACTTCACTAATTTAGAGGCATTACAGCAATCAAGAACTGTAGAGTAGATATAGGACCTGTGTTCGGGGTGGATAATATACAAGCGTCACAGAGCTCACAAAATGCAACTATGGTGACCGTCATCTGTAGCTTGCAAGGACCCCTTCTTAAGGATGTTTGCAGAAAACAAAGGGAAAACTCAGTCACCATTTTAGACATTTCTTCTTCTTTTATGACCCTCATTGCTTGCTCGTCTTTTTCTGACTGTGGTCCACTGCAAAAGAAAAGAATTCATCATTGGCACTTTGACATTTTGCGTGCCTACCCCCCACCCTCACCTCTCAGCTGGCTGCCCCTCCCCCCTACGCCCCCTGTGCTCAAGGCAATGATGTGGCTATAACCATGAGGAAACAGTGTGGATAAGAAAAATATCGCCAGTAGAAGTGATTGTCTTGACCACTCACTCAATAGTTATCACTCAAGCGAGATCATAAGTAACCGAGAAATACACCACAATACATTACACATGTATTGAAGCAGAAATCTGTCACAACGCATCTACATTCTATACAAAAAGGATTAAATGATACGAATAACTGTGCTTCAGGTTGAAAGACTGACAAACAGCGGTGTCGTTAAGAAAGCATTTTTGTTAGTAACACCAAATATTATCCAGGTGCCATACTCGGGGTCGAGGTTTGGCAACTTGATAACCCAGTCAACTTATTGTCCACCTGTGGAGTACAGTAGACTTTCTTCATTTGTGGCTTTTACGAGATACCACCGAAATTGTTTAGCACTTGACTTCTCACGCTGCTGTGTTCAGTGACGCGGATTCGGCTCCCAGTCGCGACGGGCTCACTACAATGAGGGCTAGATGGGAGAACACCGGAGTGCTTTGATTTAGGTAGACATTATAGGGTATCTGCAAAACTTATTTAAAGTAACAATCGAATCGTTTCATCAATAGAGTTTAATGGTTGATGAACAGACTGCCACACAACAATTTTTAGTATGCGCCCAGTATAGCACAGTTCCAACGATCTGTAGCACGTTGTAATTACTTTTTTTCTCGCCTCTCTGAGCACACTGGAAGCTAAGCAGGAAAGAGGGGCAAGGGGAAAGGAGTTGCGTCACGTGCACGTCGTGACCTTGAGCATATTAGTATTTCCTGGGATACCTGAACGCAGAAATTTTCACCTGTATTTCAGTACGTCACACAATTCAGCCACCCGGCCAAAGTCTAAGCATTTGCTGGACACCCAGCCATTGAACTGGCGGCCGTTTTCATACTTGTGAACATTGTCCACCAAAAAGCTGTCAATACTCATATCTGAGGTGCAACATCAATACGAAGGTATTCGATGGCGTGTTTCTTTACTATAGATAATATATAAGTACGTAATTCTAAGGACCTTAGTGTTCCTTAGGCTGCCCTGAAAATGCAATTTCATGCACAAAAAAGCCCTCTCCCAGCGATATGGTGCTGCCACCTGGCAGTGGTCCTGGGTTATTCACAAGCTAATATTTCCCAATGGCACTGCCAGATTGCGTCCATATCTCACGCATTGCCCTCTCACTTTATCATTGCCAGCCAGATGCGGCCGAATCGACATAGAGAAGGCGCCTGAGGCAAGACAAAACATAAGTGGTTGCTTGACGAATTTCCACCCACTCTATAAGACATGCCCCGGGACTTGCGTAGTACAGCCGGCAGAAGACTATCGTCTTTCGACTTTTGCAGCGAGGTTTGCAGATGCGCAGCTAATTATTTTTAACACATATGCCTTGGACCAAAGCGGTCGTGGAAAGCTTTTGGCCACCACCCTTCAAACCACTGCTAAGATCAATTCAACGACCTTTCTATGCCCTTAATAACGTCGTTTCCCTCTCTCTTACCACGTTCCTTACTTTCAGTGTAATCGTGAGCGCGTGGACGGGAACTTGGCTGCTTCTTGCGGTGGCCCGGGTAACTCACGCCAAGCACAAAAAACATAACACAAAACACATGAAGAGGGCTCACTGGAAGACAGTGTCAAAATAGGTTCACGAACGCACGGCATCAACATATTACACACGGCACCGAAATTTTGCAAATGGTCCAGAAACTTGGCGCGGCATGGTCGTAGAAGTCTTCTGGCAAGGATCTGGGAGGTGAGAGTCCGAAATGGGAGGTGGGAGAGGTCGTAAAAATTGGAGTGATAAACGCTGGGCACAACTGTGAATTTCCCGTGGCTGCGCTCTTGTGAAAAAGTGCAGTGGCAATCGGAGTCCCCTGAGCTGCCACCACAGGCAGCAGTACCACGGTGGGCTTTGACGAATGCCTCGTCCCTCGTTCGGGGCCGGGTCTCAATAACATTTGCTGTCTCGTTGTTTTTTTTTTTACGCAAAGCCGGTCCATCGACACATTTCTTTTCCACTAAGACGTGTTGCTAAATTAGTTGTTTCATACGGAAGAAATGTTAGGGATGCAGCCGACATAAACGGAAATAATCCCCATCCTGTCCCCTTTTATTTTCATCTATGTGGGTTGCGTCCTCAATATTTCTTCACATTTGTTCTTCCTTGGCTGCGAGGTGTTCAGTCTGTTGCAGGTGCATGCCCTTCCTGAAAATGCGTCAACGAACCAGTTTTTGGGTTCGCAGTCACCGGGAGAACCCCTATGCTGGTGACGGTCATAACAGGAGACACCTGTTGTCCGGGCGATGCACTGTCACTGCAAAGCAGGAGCGCTACCGTAGTGTCCTACACTCTTTACGTACCGTATTTTCATAACTTGTTAAATTTCTATATGCGTAGAAATACGAAGGTATGATCTATAGCTGACATTGAAAGAAAAAACCGCCAGACTTGCGCGCAACGCGCAGCATAGTCACAGCGAAAGCTGCAATAACTACCTTTCAGAGGCTTTTTTTTTTCAGAAATATTTGGGTAACTTCCGCAAGCACATTTGCTGGGTACCCACTACGCCGTAAATAGTTGATTGATATATGGAGTTTAACGTCCCAAAACCACCATAGGATTATGAGGAACGCCATAGTGGAGGGCTCCGGAAATTTCGATCCCCTGGGGTTTTTTAACGTGCACCCATATTTGAGCACATGGGCCTACAACTTTTTCGCTTCCATAGAAAATGCAGCCGATGCAGCCAGGATTTGATCCCGCTACTAGCGGGTCAGCAGCCGAGTACTTAAGCCACTAGACCACTGCGGCGGGTCACTACGCCATGAATAATAGTAATTTTGTGTACTATGTCAGCATACATTATATATGCTATTCTTCAACATTCTTCAGTGAAGCATGATATTCGCCTCACACTTCGAAGGAATTTCGTGGAACTTTTTACGTAGTGGCTGACGATGATACGGAATTATGCATGAAGTGCGTATGCGCCACAGTTAATAGGTCATCAAAAACAAGCTTTTGTAATGCCTTTGAGCATTGGAAGACCCAATCGTTGCGCGATTCAAATTGTATGACGCCCTATTTTTCCTTTGCTGTTCTAAAACGCTTTAGTACTTGTAATAACGCGATCTTTTATCGACATCAAGCCTCCATATGGCCAGTTTGCAAACGAGTTGCAAGTACCGGCGTGGCTCAGTGATATAATATTGGGCTGGCACGCAGGGGACGTATATTCGAATCTTATTGTGTCTTTAATGTTCTTTATTATTTACTGAGTTCCTTTGAGATCCCAAGGCGGAAGCTCTTATCGCCTTGGGATCTTATAACAGCTTTCGCTGTAAAAAAATAATTTTGCAGGCCCATGTACCGCGCTTACATCTTTGGCTCGCGTGTTTTCAGGAGCCCCCAATACCAACCGGCCTCAATTTTTGACCGCGCCGAAAGAAGCATGATAAGGCCATTTTAAGGAAACCGGGGTAGTCAAAATATATCCGGATTTTCCCCAACGGAATCCTTCATATTCATTTGTGATTTGAGCTTGTAAAGCCAAAGAAATTATTGCGTATGCAGCACAGAAAGATGAGCGAAATACAGGAGGTTGTGTTGACAAGTTTTTGACTCGTCATAATGCGTACGGTGTTTACCGTAAGGCAATAAAAAGAACCAGTGCCTAATTGCTCCATCTGCTGCGAACTTACTTCATGCTGCTTGCACTTTCCGGCAGGCGCTTCGACGTCGGTTTTTCAAACAATTCCACTGGCGCATCAGGGTGGTTTTTAAGGTCTTTCAAATCACGAAACGTGAATCCTCTCTTTCCGTGCATCAACACCCATTGATTTGGAGACAAATGCATTCTTGAGTTATTCGTCGCCAGGACTCGTGTCTGTGAAAAAAATAACAGTGCAGTGAATGTCACTGCACAAAATTGTTATTCGTTCTTTTGTCTCCATTTCTAACAAAACAAAATAAAAATTTGTACAGACTCACCTAAACAAAGCTAGGAATTTCAACGTCAGATGCGTTGACGTGAATGAATAATTCAAACTTCTATCAATACAAACCTTTAGCTGGGTCGTCCCACTTAACTTGAAGCTTACAACGTTAAGCAAACTCGACAGCACATGATTCTAACATCAATATTTTTTTCAGAATGTTCCACAAAATTAACATAACAAAGTCACATAGATAATTTAAAGCAATATGTCAAGGGTCTGATATATTCCTACCTAGGCTTGATATGTATTTGAGTAAATGAACCAAAACTGGTCATTAGCTGAAGCATTTCATTACACAGGGTGTTTTTAAGCTATATAATTTGTTCATAGAAATTTTATGACGGTAAGACTCCGGTCACCTCTGCGCACGAACTCTATGTTGAGGTGCAAATACTTCGTCACAATTGATATAACACGTTTATGACTAATTAGCTAGAATTCATTCATTGCCTTGTACTCACGAAATTGAGAGCAGGTGTTTAATAAAAATGTGTAATTTGTGCAAATTTATGGCATGCCAATTTTTAGCAATACAAAAGTTAGCTCAAAATATAGTTCGAGATATTTATCATCGCCCCCAGCGTGCCCAAACTGCGGCGGAACACAGGCATGGCACGTGAACTTGGAGTGACGAAATTTGAATGAAGTGACCCCAAAGCAAGATCTGCTAAAAAAACGGCAAGCATTCCGTAAAATGTTAGCAGACAGCTTAGTGTTTGTGTACTAATGGTTGTGCATATCTCTTTCTTTGATAAACTATAAAGAGACACGAAAAATAATTTTGCAATAAAAACTGCCGCATATATGCGTCGGCCCAGAGTTTTGTGCTTCCCAGACAACGCGAAAGTTGCTATTCCGAGTTTCGTGTGCACCGTTCTACAGCAGCAGGCAAGCACGACGCATTACGCACAAAGTAAGGTGATGCGCCTGCCTAATGGCTCGTTCACACTGAGCATTCCGGCCGCCATAAGGCCGCTGAATGCGGTTCGGCGGCGGCGGCGAGATCCGCCGAAAGGGCCCGCTCCCTGCCGATCGCTCTCGGACCGTTTTTGGCGGCGTCTGCCACCGGATCAGCTCGCCGAGAACCAGTGGGAGCACTTGTCGGGGAATTTTAAAAATGGCGGCCAAGAACAACTCACTTGTCATGCCACAGTGCATGTAACTGAATGTTGCCAAATAGAATTTAGCTCACTGTGTAGTATATATACTTCATGTCCCGATCTCCTGAAAGAGGAAGAAGTTGGCGTGACCGAGCACGTCATTGCCTTGCATATCAAGAGAGTTTGTGCATTTTTTTTCAACCGGCAGAGAAGAAGGTGACGCTCCTCTGGCCACATCGCTTTCTTGAGGCCCAGAGTCGGGGAAGAAGAACGCCCATGGGAGGCGAGAACGTTGTCTACCTTCTTGTACCCGAGTCTGCCGAGTCTGCCTTCTAGTACCCGGTGGTTTGGTACGACCTGTCCGCGGGGTGTCGCTTGTGTGTCGTGTGGCTGTGTTTTGTAGTTGTTCGATTTCCATTCTTTTGCTCTACTCTCTCACCTGATTGTACTGTGAGTACCTAATGTCTCTTTCCTCCCGTGGCCAGAGGTCTTTCCTCTGGACGGCTTCTCTTCCCACTAATGACAAGCCCATTGAGGCCTTTTTGCGCAGTGGTATCCATAGCGTTCCTGTTGCTCTAGTACCGACCAATGGACCAATGGGAGACTTATCCGTGTCAAGAATCCGAAGGTTATTCAGGAAGAGCTGAGGAAAGCGACTCCACTCTACCATAATATCACCGATGTCCGACAATTTGGCAGTCGTGGCATTTTGTGCTGCTCTCCGGACCAGGCCTGCATTTCTGACCTTTTGATATGCACCGCGTTTGCATCTGAACCGGTGAGCCCATTTATTTCTGCTCGTCTAACTTGCGTGAAAGGCCGAGTTCGTGGTGTAGATTCGAGCCTGTGCGCCTCAGAGGTCCTAGAAATGTTTTCAGTTGCAGGCGCCACATCAGTGTACCGATGCTCACGAGTGGTCGAAAAACAGAGAGTCCCCACAGAGTCGGTCATTGTAACATTTGCAGGCGTACACAGACCAACACAGATTAAGGCATGGCCTTTAATTTATAGAGTTGGGGCTCTCGCTCCCCGCACGCTTCAATGCATCCAGTGCTGGCTATATGGTCATACCGTTAAGGGGTGCAGATCGTCTCCTCGATGCCGCATATGTGGAGAAGAGCATTACCCGAAAACGTGTTCCTGGCAAAATGAACGATGCTGTCTTTACCGAGGTGCTCACCCTGCTAATTGTTCAAACTGCCCGGCTAGAGATCAACAGCTCCAAACTTTAGAGATAATAGAAAGGAAGCGATGCTCACGCCGTGAAGCTCGAGCCACAGTATTAGATAGATCGTGCGGGTTTGCTGAAGCTGCTGCTCGACATTCTAAAGCTATGAAAACCTCTATAGGAGAAGTTGTGGCAAATGCTGTCGAAAAGGCCATGTCGAGAGCACTGAGCGCCCTGTTTTCTACCCTGTCAGAAACAATCGGGCAAGCTTTGACAACTCAGATGAGTCAAATCTTACATAGTGCAGTAAACCCTACTATCGATACAGGTACTGCGCTTACCCACGAAGGCATAGATGAAACCACGCCAGAAACTGCGACTGGGGAAGAAACTGCGTTGGAGTACACTGATACTCTTTCATCTCCTTGCGAACAGCACGATGGGAGTGGTTCCGAGACCACTTCACAAACTGTTGAAAATATGGATTTGGGCACTAGAGCCACAAAACGCCGGGCTTCCCTTTACTCACCGAAACCCACCACCCTCCATAAATTGAAGTTAAAAAAGTGCCAGGACAACAGTCCGCCAACAAAGGATGATTTCTTAAAGGACAACATCATTCAGAAGGCAGTTCCGCTGGTATAGAGTCATTGAAAGTGCTTCAGTGGAACTGTCGCTTAATTCTCGCTGCAGCTACTGATTTTTTACATCATTGTACTGAATTTTCTCCTGAAATAGTTATATTACAAGAAACATGGTTATCTACGGAAAAAAGTTTTAATCTTAGATGCTATCACTGCTTTCGCTTAGATCACCGTACATGTAGCGGGGGGTTAGCCATTGCCGTCTCTACGAGATTTGCTGATAGAGCGAAGATAGCATATCAGTTTACATCGACGGAGTGTGAAATTTTAGCAATAGATATATATATTTCTGGTTGTACATCACTTTCAATAATCAATTCTTATTTCCCCCCAGGTGTTGTGAATACTAGTTTATTAGATTCTGCAGTAGCCGCGTGTAAAAAGAATATAATCATCGCAGGAAATTTCAATTCACACCACACAACATGGGGTTATAGATCCGATGCCAGTGGAAAATGGTTATTAGAATGAGCCAGTCTGAATGGCGTTCAGTGTGTGAATTCCAGATCCCCACCTTATATATCTGGCCTATCACGTTCTGCAATAGACCTGACTTTTTCTAACTCAGGCTGTATCATTTTGTCCTGGTCCACCATCACAGCAGCCACAAATAATGATCACCTTCCCATATTCTTTGAAATAATATACCCACTTACTTCGACAAATAAATATGTCCGAAATTATTTTAATTACACCAAATTTAAAGATATGTTACGACTAGGCTTAAATGAACAGGCAGTTCAAAGCGAGCAGACAAAGGCCCTTAATTTATGTAAGCTATTAGGTGCCACTATGAATAAATTTAAATTCACTTAACGGTCAACTAGCAGTAGTACTCATTCACCATGATGGAACACTGACTGTGATCGCGATTATAGGTGACGAAAGGCAGCTTGGAAGAAACTAATCTACAACCAGTGTCCATGTAACTGGAAAGACTATAAATATGTTGCAGCTATATTCAGACAAACGGTTGAGAGAGCAAAAGAAGAGTACAACTCTAGACATTACAGTTATATGTCGGAGACAAAAAATAAGAAAGCTTTTTTTAGATTCTTACGATACAGAAGATTGTTCCGACACCAATAAATCTGGAATCGATCTGTTTATCACCTGCAGAATTGTCGCAGTCATTGGAAACGATCGGAAAAGGTTTAGAAGATCGCTTTACATCAGTACTACCCCACCCTTTGCCGGACTCAGATAAAGCTAATAAATACAATGCAACAACACTAGAAGAAATATCAGAGGTAGTACAATCACTATCAGCTTCATCTTCAGGTCCTGATAACGTAACAACAGCGATGATAAAAATTATGTTTGATTTGTCTCCCAGCGATCTCGTTAACATTATAAATTTTTCTATAGAAAATGCCTGGGTGCATCCTGACTGGCAAGTTGCTAAAGTAACACCACTACATAAAAAACAGGGAGCTGGTTAGGCTATAGACAACATTAGGCCCATTTCCCTCACTTCTAATCTTGTTCAGCTAATAGAATGGGTTCTATATCTACATCTTGAAAAATGGATAGAGCAAAATAATGTATTGAGTGAATCTCAAATTGGATTTAGACCTGGGCACTCTATATGGTGTGCGCATGTTGACCTGAAAGCTAGAATTCAACTTGCTCGGCACAGAAAGTAATACGCAACTCTTGTGACTTTAGATATTGCTAAGGCGTACGACAGTGTGGAGCACGCCATCTTGATTAGTAGACTTCGAAGTGTTAACGTTCCCGAGTATATAATTGCATGAATTCAAAATTTTTTAAATCGACGTAGATTTTATTGTTCGCAGAATGGGCTATCTTCACAACATTACAAACAGACAAGGCGAGTTTCTCAGGGATGCGTTCTCGCGCCCATTTTATTCAATATATCATTAAGCTCTATCCTTACCCACGATAAAGTGCAAGTATATGTATACGCAGATGATATAGCCTTATTTGCAGCTTCAAATGACGTACACTCGTTGTACAACATTTTAAAATCATATTTAAATGCTATTAAAGTATGGCTTACTGACCTGCGCTTGTCCCTTAATGTTAAAAAAGTGCTCTTCTTACATTTCAATTGAGTTCTCCTGTCAGAATAGCATTGATGCACGTACGGGACTTCATTCCACAGGTTGACTCATTAAAATATTTTGGTATAATATACACTTCAAATCTTAATTGGAGTTCACATATTCAGTATATTGCGTCTAAGGGATTACGTGCCATTGTGTTGCTCAAGCGCATCAGCAATGGTCGAATCGGAATGCGTAGAAGAGCTTTGATGATGACATATTGCATGTATGTCCGCCCAATATTAGAGTTTGGATGTGTGTTGTTCTGTATGGGACCCACTTATAAATTACGTCCGCTTCTTTCTATAGAGCGTGAGGCATTGCGCCTATGTTTAGTCCTCCCTAAGTTTGTCGCTACTAATGTTCTTTATCATGAAGCACATCTGCGCTCTCTACAAACCAGGTTTCGCATACTGGCTGTTCAAACATTTATGAACATCTATGCCTCCCCACAGAGACGCTCCAAATATGTATTTATAAGAGAGCCTTCCATATTTTTTATTGTGAGTGGTCTTGGCTACGTCGACCTCAAATAGTTTATGTGAAGAACTCTTACACCCATTAGAGGTAAAAATCCGTGATATGAGTATCTCACAGGTACGGAATCCTACGGTCAGAATATAGTTTGACAATATATTTCCTAACAATGCTAAACTTTTGCCGATAAAATATTTGAATGGGTTGCTCGGAGACCACCTAATAGCCTACAGATAAGTTCAGTTATAGCCACAGATGCTTCCGTTAATGCCGAAAAAGCAGGAGTGGACTCAACAGCATTAGATTGGTCTGATTTAGTGCGACTGCCCAATTTTACGCCAATATTCCAGGCAGAATTACTGGCAGTGATTCTGACCATACGCAAGCTACCAACAATATCTCTACGGCTGTTATACTAACTGATTCTTTGTCAGTTTTCACTGCTCTGACACCACCAAAAACATCGCCTTGTTTATTAGAATTCCGTACGTATATAACCAGTCACGTTCGTGTTATCTGATTGGTTTGGGTGCCAGGTCACACTGGACTAATACTAAATGAAGCGGCGGACACACTGGCGGCAGAATCAATTCAGGGCCCCATCCTGAATATTCTAAGACCCTGCTGCTTTTATACAATCACGCGATTTCGGAATTTCTGTATACGCCAGAAACACACAAACTCTTCTGTTCTAAATGGCGCCGATCTTCAGCACCTTAAGTTTCAGTGGTACAGCGCTTGGTGTGCAACAAGACAATTCGAAGTGACATTCACTAAATTGCGATGCAGGATTCCACCTTCAAACTTTTATTTATACAGACCTGGTTTTTTGCCTTCCCCTCATTGTCACTAGTGTACACAAACAGAAACTATAGAGCACTTTTTCACAGAATGCCGCAGGTATCAAAGTTTAAGGGAAAAAATTTCTAATACCAGCTTTCCGAAAACAGGGGCTGGAGCTGTCTGAAACGGTACTATTCTCCCTAGGGGCTTCGGAACTAGGGCATTGCAACAGGGACATATATGGAGCCATATATAACTATATAAAAGAATCAAACCGGCTACCATGCTAATCTCATAAGTACATACTCATTACTTATTATCGTCGTTAGTCTATTTCATATATTTTACTGTATTTTATTTATTTTGTATCCCACTGCTGCGCGATTCATGGCCGATCCCCTGTAGTGGATTGAGACATTCCTCTTGGGACCAACCAACCAACCAACCAAGACCAGCCCGGCAACACCACTGACGTCGACGATTTTTTTTCTGCTCTTTCGTGTAATTTAAGACAGTGACTTGCAAGCAAAAAAAGCAGTGCGGCATCTTCCTGTCCAGTCATCAGCATACTCTTTTTTTTAGCAGTGAAAGTGCGCGAAAGATCAAAGACTGCACGACCTGATTTCAATACATGCTCGCGTCTGTGAGCCGCGGCAACGGTTCCATCCTGCGTTCACCCCATGGTTGAATGCTCAAGCAGTAGATGGCGCGCTATGGTTATATTTGGCGAATGAGGTGGTGCGGTGTGCGTCCAGTGCCAACGAACCTGCGTTTGGGTGACAGGAGAATTCCGGTCACTGTAGAAAGCGTATTTTTTTAGGTTGAATGAGGCGCAAGCGAGATCACTTGCCGCTTTTCACGAAAACATATGGCCATGGCGCGCCGCCATACGAGTTTTGTCGCTCCCATGAGACGGGTAGTTCCGGTCTGGCATAGCGCAACTTTCGCGCTTCATGCGTGCCTTGCGCAATCAGTTTCATGTTTTGCCCGTCTAGTTCGCTGATAAATAAACCGAACTAAGTGCATCGTTTTCGCTTTCTAAGGAATAGGTATGCCATGAAAGAGCGCCCACTACAATTGTAGTATAAACACCTGTCCTCAAGTCAACACATAAACGTTAACGAACTTTTGTTAATTAGTCGCTTTGGTACAGTATTACATTAACTGTGGAGAAGTGTTTTCGCTTCGACGTGGAGTTCGTTTGCGAAAACGGCAGGAGCCTTACTGTCATACGAGTTTTATAAAGCATTTGTATTACTTTGAAAAACATCCTCTCCTCTGCCTTACAATACAGAACTTACCAATATCTTACAAAATATTATCCGTGCCTTGCAAATTTCCAGCTATTCTAACACTATACTTATAGTATGGGTCATTACAAAACTAATAACGAAGGTTCATAACGCAAGCTCACAGAGTTATATGTGTAACTTGCTCGAGTGTAGCGAATGAGAGAACTTGTGTTATCTAAAGGGACACTAAAGCACTTTTTTTAAAAATAACTTGTAATGTGAAACGTAATTTCATGTGGCAAACATGAAAATCAAGTCAAAGATCAAGTCGTGGGCGTTCCCCGAATGACAGTTTCCTCACTTATAGCACCGTTGTTCAATCAAACATCGCGAAAAAAAGCTTTCAGTAGCATGTTGTAAAAAGTCGCAAATAAAAAGTTCACAATTAATTTGCGAATGAGAAACCACTTCAGTGTCCCTGTAACATGCTTCCGAACAATAAGAGAGTCATTCAACGAGCTCTTAAATTAATATACGGAATATCTTGAAAGCGATAGCTGAGTATAAGGTCCACTTGGTGCTAAAAATCCTTTTTTACGGGTTTGTGTGAGCTCTGGTGAAAACTCTCGAACACTTTCTTAGCAGCATTTCTCGTGTAGGGACATTTTTTGTTTAAACATTGGTTATAGGCAGGGTCGCAAGAGTGTTCCTTCTATTCAGCTTTCCTTACCATTATTAGCACCCTTAATTAGCCGCCTCCTCACCTTGTTACCCAGGATTCCATCGTGTCCCAGTACTCGCCGCATGATTTCTTTCGTCACGCGAGCATCCTGAGAGCTGGTCGGATCGTCCAACAGATAAATGTCGCTGCGCGAGTAGACAGCACGCGCTAGTGCCACCCGCTGCTTCTGGCCACCGCTCAACATTTCGCCCTGCATTTTAACGCGATAGCATTAGAGAGCTCATGCCGCAGAAAAGCCGCCGCCAGCGTCGGCCCCGTTGATTGTGAGCGAAAAATCGTCTGTGCGTCGGTGACCAAAAAATCGAGTTACCGAGATAGCCTCGGGAGGCCGCTATTCGTCCACGCGTGCACGCACGATCACACTGAAAAAGCCGCGCGCTCGAAGAAAAAAAAATTGCTCAAGGTCACGAGGCGCGGTAGTTTCTTTGCCCTGCCACTCCTCCCTGCTTAACTTCCAGCGCTTTCGTCGGAACCAGAGAAGAGATAATGCAATTACAGCATGCGATAAATGTTTGTAACTCCACTCGCACTGGACAGACTCTTAAAATTTCTACGGCATTGAATTCGTGAGGCAATGAGCTCTTCTGGTGAATTCACTCCATGGTTACTTGAAAAAGTGTTTCAGGGCCTCTTTAACGCATTTTGTTCGACAGGTGTTACGACGAAAACGAGCCCAATCGGCGATAATAGCGCGCGCTGGTCCAATTTACTGTGTGCGTAATTGTGTGCGTGCGTGTGTATGTAAAAAACATATTATTCAGTATGCACTTAGCAGTTGAAGTGTGCACTAGGGGCCGGATTTCGCTATCGCTTTCAAATCCTAAAGGCGAAACTTAAGGGTCCCCCAAATTTTGTAGTCGTAGAAGCTATTTATATTAAAGTGATAATTAAAGCGTGAGGGTGACATGATGGTCTCGCTATTGCGCTCATAAACTCTACCTAATCAGTCATGTGAAGGGAATAAAAACACATCGCGTAACAACAGGAATAAAAAATAAAGATATGGAATTCCATTGTTTCCTTGTTTTGAAGACACTATTAGTTGTGGTTGGTGTTGAGTAAAACCCGTATATTGCCATCCATGTCACATGCACCACCCTTAAGTCCAAATATCAAAAGCCGAAAAAGCAGAAACGTTTCTAACATTCCGAAATACTTGCGTCCACATCACAAGCACCACCCATATGCGAAAACCAAAAATACATATCGCTTTCAACACTGTCACTGCTAGTTCGAACTTAACGAGCTCTTCAAGAAAGTTTTTGATGTATGCATGGGACAATGTCTGATTTACCTTTTACCTATACGCTTCAGCCCTTGTGTCTATAGTTAGATGGAATAGCATTATCTACAAGTCACACTCTGAGACTAGACCACATTTTGTTGCAAAAACTGTTATTTTCAAAGTAACACGGTCAGCAGACTTCCAGCAAATCTCACCTTGTCGCCAGCTTCAGTGAAGTCACCCGCCGCCATCCTGTTAATGTCACGCGACAGTTGACAAGCTTCTACAACTTTGCCATAGTACAGCTGATCAAACTTCCTACCGAATGTTATGTTGTCTCGTAGGCTCATGTTTAGTATTTGAGGCGCTTGAGATACAATAGCAATTGAGCCCTGCAAAAAAAAGGGGGGAGGGAGGACACTCAGCTCTTCTACTAATTCACAATACTCGTTTCATAATTGATCAATCTTATGCATGATGAGCATTTGTTTTGAACAAAGATCACCCGGTAATGTGGCTAGCGGCCAAACGAAATGGTCGCAGACTCTCAGAACAACGGTTTTTTGTTTATATCATCCGTGAGAACCTGCATTTATCACTATACACAGCGCATAAACGCACCCGCTCAAGAGCCCAGACATTTTATTTATTTCTTCTTTTAGGAGCTTGCTCCTGAAGCTAGCGCCCTGTCCGGCGGCCGCCAGTGTGTGTTGCCAGTCGTCACTTCTCGGGTCGCCGCTCAATGTCGCCGCTCCAGTAGTTTCTCCGGTGATTCCAACAATGCTCGCTAGATGCCCCGCCACCACCCGGCATCGGCTTTCGATGGCCCGCGCGCTCGTCTCCTCGCGACTGTCTACGTACACTTCCCTCTCGTCTCTTCCTAGGCACAGCAGCACATGACAAGTTACGACGATTGAGTGTCACGGACGGGTACTGATATCCTCCCAAGCCCCCTCACCTGCCTGCTGTCAACCACGTTCAAGAACGCCTGATAGCTCCACGTTTGCCATTTATGAGTGTTGGGCATTTGACTCATGGCAGCGGCCAGTGTGGCACAAAGGGGCAGGTGGTAAACGTGCCGATCGACGTGGCCAACACTGTTCAGTGACAGCTGCGGAACGTGCCCGACGACGCTGCCTTCGACGTACACACCATGCCGCGGCTCGTTCACAAACTTTCCTACAAAAATGGTCTCGCCAAGAAACGCTCCGAGCACCTCCGAGCAAGCTCTTCTAGCATAATTCGCTTTGTTGATATAACGGTGATTTTTTATGTAACAAAAACCGTATGACAAAAACCTGAGCCTCGATAACATGCCCTTCGACGAGGGCCACAATTTTATGTACTGTGGTCAAATATTAAATGCGAAGCGTTTCTTAGCGAACTTCCGTGCTTTAAGCGTATTTTTTATCTATACAGCCGTTTACGTTAAGGTGATCTTGTGGTCACCCCTTAAGTTAGCGTGAACTAAAATTAACATGGGAGAGTAATATGGTTTGACGAATATGACGCGCTGGTCAAGACATGAATAATGTCACAATCCCGCTGCGTACGTCGTTGAACACTTCCCGCCAGGCAGCGGCACATAGCCACAGGTGGGTATGTGCCGCTAGTGTGCGGGTATGTGCCACTTATTGTCTACCCAGATTGGCACTTAGTATCTACCTAGGAACAACGAGAGCACACATGAGTGGTTTTAACGCTCGAGCATTAAGAAATACCTGACATCAATAGCGTCGACCTGAAGAATGCAAAAAATAAATGTCATAGTCCCAACTGGAATCACACCCAAGCCTTCTGTGTTGCAATGAAACATTCTACCACAGAGCTACGCTAGGTCATTTTCAAATAGACGATAATTTTCATGAAACGTCAATAGTGGTTGCAGTGCGGCCTACCCAATTTTATAAACATTACATGTGTACTCCTCTGATACAGCCGTCACGTTGGATTAATCTCAATTGTGGGTAGTCTACATGCATTAAAGTTGATTTATGGAGCAGTGCCCAGGGCCTGCAGTCTCGCGAGCATCAGTTGTCATATCAGCTTCTGGTGTTGCTAATACGCATGTTCCAGTTGACATATTGGTTGCGCAAGGGCAAACAACTGCTTATGTAAACATCTGCAACTTTTCAACATATATATGTGCATGCGACATTTGTACTTAAATTTTGCGTCATTTTAAAGCGTGTCACTCAATAAAAAAATTGCAACACAGTCAATTCTCTCCTCATGCTTCGCACAATGTCGATTCTCAGGTACATGGAATCTGCCTTTTTTTTTTCGAAGTGAAATTCTCACACATTGGGAACGTCACAGTTTTTTTCGACCCTAATGCCGAATCTTTAAAGTCTCGGTATCGTTCACATCCTTTCACTCTGAACAACATTGGCCAAACTATGCGAAGCCGCTATAGTCATAGAAACGCTACGCAAAAGTTGAGTGAATTTCTACAAACCATGTGGGTCTCATGTGAATGTTGTTTTCACAGTCAACTGCAGTAGCCCAACGAGTAGTACCGTCTTTTTCTTATAAAACGCGAATCGTCTTCAGAGATAAACTCGTTTTTCAGGACAATGTTTTCATGGCGGTGAAACTACGATGGTCACCCATGCATTCATTAAAGACGACAGTGCCACCATGGTGGTCAATAGCTTTTAAGGCACTCGGCTGCTGACCCGCAGGTCGCGGGATCAAATCCCGGCTGCGGCGGCTGCGTTTCCGATGGAGGCGGAAATGTTGTAGACCCATGTGCTTAGATTTAGGTGCACGTTAAAGAACACCAGGTGGTAGAAATTTCCGGAGCACTTCAATGCAGTGCCTCTAATAATTATATCGTGAATTTGAGACGTTAAACCAACGATATTGTTGTCATTGATATTTCTTACCTCAGACGACTTGAAGGCAAAAATCATCATCTTTTTACTTCGCAGTGCATGCTCTAATCCTTCCCCACCAACACCCGAAAATTCTCTGCAACTAAGACAGTTTTCCACAGCCTCATGTATCCGGGATTGGCCCATTTTTCATCGAAGTACGATGCCCTGTGACTTCATCACGCGCCGTTACGTCATGTGACGTCACGTCAGTGGCATGAAGGCGTCATAACATCGTCACAAGCTTTTAAATGTGAAAGCGACGTAATATGAAGATGTCATCGGGATGGGGGGGGGGCGAATTCTCGTATTATTCGCCCCAGACGCCACTGGACGCCCACGGTCAAGATTCGCGTTTGGTCAGGCTTGGCTGTCACCTTAATAACTTTTCTTTCTTTATTACCAAGCTGTCCTGCGGTTACAGCGCTTGGATTGTGAGCATGAAGTTGCCAGCTCACTAGCCAGCATCAACAACCATGCCGAATGCTCAATGCTACAGCGTTCAATCATGTACTGATGGTAAAACAGCACCAATATTGCACACACTCACGTTGAGGGAGACAGAGCCGCTGAGATGCCTCATCTCACCGACGATGGCCGACAGGAGAGATGACTTGCCGCTGCCCACTGTGCCCACGACGCCAACAAGCGAGCCACTCTCAACCAGCAAGTTCACACCGTCCAAGGCAGGACTGTCCACAATGTCATTCCTCTTGCACCAAGCGAAAGAGCAGTCTTTCAATGCGACCTCACCCACTGCATAGTAATTTATGCGTTTTTGGAAGGTTTTTGTTAACGCTTTCATGTAAAGAACTCTATTTTCGGTGAGAAACAGAGTTTTATTAAAAAAAATAGGCGTAATATATGGCAAAAAACGATCTTTTCGCAATAAACAAAAGAGTACAATTTTGTTGAAAAGATATGAGGTGGTCAACTGAGGTGGACACCATGTAATACGAGTCAACTGCTCACTTTTGGTGCAAGTAAATCTTGTTATTTTTATAGTCCTTAAGCTTAGCTACTCATACAATATGCTCTTAGGCACTATCAACATAGTAGGAACAGCACCTACGTGTGGTATATCCATAAATATACATCGGGTCCACCGTCTAGCGGACCTTGCGGACGGCGGCAGCAAGACGCAATCAAACTTAAGATGTCACATTCAAGTCCAAACAAAATAGCGTCATCTGTGTAAAATTGCCGAGAGCAATGAAATATTGCGCCATTTTGAATTCAGCCCACGGGGCTCACGTGTACCAAAAAAATGAAGAGAAAGTAGTTCTCTGAGGTGAGCACCATGCTGGTAGCTTTTTGTCCTATTTTTCTTCATATTAATTTTTTTCGTCATATAATTTATTAGAAATATATTGTCACCTCGAACAGCTTCTTCAACATGCTCTACACACCGGCTCACTTCATTATCAGTTCTGTGATCGAATACATAAAAATCATCGACAAACTAAAGTTATTCTCACTTAATGTCTATTCTTTTTTTTACATACGATTGAAATGTTCTGTTAATGTACATAAAAGTATGAATGGGCTGTTTTCGTCGCCACATTTTATGCCACCATACCTATGTTTGTTTTAAAGCTTTACATTAACACGTGACACAATCTTCAACGAATGTTACGAGGCATCAGACGCCAACATAAAAGCTTCATTCCATTATTTGCGCTCTTTCTATCACTGCCGTTAGACAGTTCACCACTGTTGGCCATTTGTGAGAAAACTTCTGCGCATGAGGAGTAATGGTGCTGGTGGCACCCCCTGGTCGGGTGGCCTTGTTTTCGCAGCTTGTGGAACAAACATTGTCGAATCTGTGTAGTGACACTGCCGCACAACAAAGTCCCCGCGCCCCTAACGGAACGCGAAATACTGCCGTTGGCACGCGGTGATGCTCTCTAAGTATGTGCGCTAAGCATTATTGAGATAGGAGCACGGAGAATTTATTATAATGCTGACAGCTGCATCCACAGCCGCTTTATGTTTGGGGGGAAAGTTTTGTTATATGAAGTACATTTCCGGCGGCGGTGGTAGCATTTCGATGAAGGCGAAATGCTCGAGACTTGTATACTCTGCAATACCAGTGCAGTTAAAGAACTTTAAATGGTCCAAATTTCTGGAGTATGTGTGCTATGGCGTCTCTCAAATTTACATAGTCGTTTCGAGAAGTAAGCCCCCCGCATTGTAATTGTCATGTGAAGAAAGAGTAATGCTGCCCCGCCGGGGTAACCTAGTGGCTAAGGTACTCGGCTGCTGACCCGCCGTTCGCGGGATCGAATTCCGGCTGCAGCGCCTGCACTTTTGTGTGAGGCGAAAATGCTGTAGGCCCGTGTGCTCAGATTTGGGTGCACGTTAAAAAATGCCAGGTGGTCGAAATTTCTGGAGACCTTTACTACGACGTCTCTTATAGTCATATACTTGTTTTGGGACGTTAAACCCCACAAATCAATCAATAAATCAAGAAAGAGTAATGTTGCGTATTAGAAAATTGCATACAATACATTTATACTCGCGAACGCATAGACGCACATTCCTTTACATTGTCAATTCATCTTTTGGTGATCTGAAGGAGAGACGCCAATGTAAAAAAATATTGTGCACAGCAACACAGTCACATTGCGCTCTAACGATGCGACCCGTTCGTAGTAACGACGAACCCTGACGTTGTCATATAAACACCGGTCTTCATACACGTTTTGATTGAATGATACGTGGAGCTTTACGTCCGAAAACCGCCATATGATCATGAGAGACGCCGTAGTGGAAGGCTCCAGAAATTTCGACCACCTGAGGTTCTTTAACGTGCACCCAAAACTGAGCACACCGGCCTACAGCATTTCATACACGGTGCGCACAACTCTTTGCCAAACCTAGTTTGTCGTCACCCGTTTGAAGGTACAACTTCGAGTGTCTAACAAAGCGTTCTTCTTTGATGGAACAGCCGCCATGAGCTTCACGAACAGTCGAGGTAGCGGAGTGGAGGCAGGACCACACTTGGAGCTTACTCTGGCTGGAACGCGAAAAATCCTCGCTTCATCTCATTTCTACACACTTAAACGAAATATCTTGATCCTCTAGCAAGCTTTTTCAATAATGGGCACCTAGCACTAAAGCAACAAAACAAGTACGTGCGAACCACTGAACATAGCCTTGTGCATGTTAGTTGGCGAATACGTTTCCAACGAAAAGCACGAGTGAAGCTTTCCTGTTTACACGACAGGTAACGCTCTTTTTTCCACAAATGATCAATTGCGAATTAACGTGCACCAAACAAAACTCACCGCTCCAAAGCAGAAATTCAAGGCACCATATAAGGATAACGCAGGAAAACCTAAACTCATAAAATAAAACAAATTTGGTGATCAACTTTTTATACGTATAAAAGCTATAAGGCAGCAGGAACATTCGGAAAGAACTGGGATTTTTCAAAAGTGGACGTTGCTCAAACGATTACACGTGTGTGCAGTTTAACTCATGTTGTTTCTAATGACTGCTAAATCACGTAGACGAAAGTGTTATACTTCTATCAGTATAAGTTAGTGCAACTGAAATAATTATGCGGAAACCGAAATTGAGCATATCGGCTACCTCCTATGCTGGACATTACTTTCATATAACTTTGTGTTCAGGGTCGCCGTTTTCGTCTGGAGGAGTTGTGATGCTTTAGAGTAAATTTGCACCTCGACGAGGTTTAGTGCAATTTAGATGAACACAGGAGACACACAGAACACAGATGAACGCTAACGTTTAACTGAGTTTATTTGCACTTAATACGAGTATGTACCGACTCGCCCGAGTCAAAGTGTCATTATACTTTCGCCAACTAGGATGTAATCATTTAAGAATATTCTATCAGCCGACTTGTTGAACTTTATGGATTCAGCAGCGTTGCTTTCATGTATATAATAGTTTACCTGAGCTGTTAAACATCACGTATTACAAAGAACGCTACTGATCACCTTAAAATATTGATAAAATGTCCAACAGCACTGTTGACTGCGTATCACATCAAAGCAATGCTATTTTTCATAATTTTCCCATGATATAGAATTAAACAGTGGCGGTTTATTACCTGGAATGTTAGGAGCATGTCTACTTTCGGCTTCTTCCTTACTGTACTCTTCCTCTTTGAAAAAAGACATCACCCTCTTGCAGCTGCGGTACACCTTAAACATAACAAAGCAAAGTAATTTCAATGACCCTTCACACTAGTAAGCATGGTAATTTCGGTTGTAGACCTGTGATATCTCCACGTGCACATAACTCCTTAGAGGCATAGCGCAGGTGATACGACAATTTAAGTCACACACGCGCAAAAATATTCTAACTTAAATACAAGTCTATGTCACAATCAAAAAAATGATGATACCACCATGTGGATAAACTAAAGAAAGTCCCCTTGAGCTACCATTTCATCGGTACACTCTTCCGCCGCCTCTACATCGAAATCGCCGGCACACTCCCAGTTGTGAACGTTACCGACATGAGCGCCTATACCAAAGACAGTACCTGATTCTGTTGTGATCATGATGACTATGATAAATGGGCTTTAAAATACCCGTCTCACGGGTATTCTAAGACAGACCTTTTCAGTCCTGTTGCAGAGTAAAAAAAACGCATGGCTTTAACTGACTTAACGTCAAACAGACTAATGCACAGGGATGGTAAGGCACAAGCTTCCTTCACTTGGTCGTGAAGACTGATGAAAGAGCGAAGCCATCTCCTATAAGAGGTCATTTTGTAAAACATTTCGAAGGCAGCACATCAGCTTAAACAAGCTCAAATGTCTTAGTGGTTTCTTCTTGCAATATCGTCAAATATGTCTCTGGGAAGCTAGTGCTTAGTAGCCTGAACATTTATGGGCACATTCCCTATTTGACTTCGTATGCTATATTGTTCACTGCGATTAGTCAGCGTATACGTATACACGTAAAGCATAGGCGAGATGAAATCAATCGTTCCTTAATTTCATTGCGTGTGTTTCAATACTCATGGCAGACGGCTAAATAGAGAGCTAAGTAGACGACAGCCATCTTAAGTTTCATTACGAATTTCTCCTAGCCAGCTAAACAAACTGCTTCAAGATGGCAGCCTTATTGACAAAAGCGATGCAGGCTACATTGCTGTCCAAACAAGACGGCGGCTCAGCCAAGTTCTCGGAGAGCTTCGATCTCACTGGTATGGTCGTTTGGTTGCAAGCAGGTGCTTTTCATGCTCCTGTTGTCAGCTACGTTCAATTTGTCGTACATTCGTGCGCGAAAAAAAAATCAGACGAATAGCAGTTACGTTCGTTTTTCTTAGCTTTCTCTTCTCAACGCAAGCTAGGTGGTGTCACGTCATGTAGACGTCTTTTACACGCATTACATTATTCTGACAACGTAGGCTCGATGCTGTCTTCATTAGGCTGTCAACGTAGACTGTCTTTGATGCTCTCCGGAATTATAACGCAACCATCAATCTAAGGAAGAGTCGGGGGAAATGGATAGTACTTGTAGCTGCTACTCACGTTCGAAAACGGCAGTTCTCCGGCAAACAAAGTGTACATATCAGCTAGGCTTGTCATAAACACCTTCTTCGTTTTTAGTTGAAGGCGAGTACTGGGGCTTCTTCAATTTCTGCTGACACACCACCGCTACGGTGGCGGTGACACTGCGTTCATTGGAACTGGCTCTAAAAGCTCCTCCGTAAAATCTCATGGCAGCGGCCCCGTGAACTGACAGGCTTATTAGCCAAGAGTCCACTAATTTGTTATCTTTACTATTTTCTTAACTTTTTGATGTGCTCTAAGCACATACACACTTGTGCGAAGCAGGGTCAACAAAACATATACCCCTGTTTCATCAACAAGAAAGCTCATTCTAATTCCTTGTTAGTTGTAAATTCACAACATCTGAAAGAGCAGAATATTGTTGGAGAAAAATGTATTCTACCACTTAGTCTCTCAAATCATGGCAGGTGTTCCATAACCCACATAAATTTTCTTTGGGGTGGTATATCTTCAAATTCGCGAACTTGTCGGGCATGCCTATGTAGACGTTCCTTCACCAAAACAAATTTTATGGCTTCAACACAAGAACTTGTGCGCAAAAATCAGCTGTGTGATTCCTGGTAGTGCGAATAGTTGGCGCAATGTTTCGAATTGTGTTCAACGTCGCGCAACATTGTCAGCGTTCTGGTCCCGCTCTAAGATGTTGCTCCACGTTTAACGTTTAATAGTGCGCCATTAATTTTGAGGTACCGTTCCAATTTTATCCTTAAGCCACCTTGTCAAATATTCGCAGATGTTGGTCCATATTGAGACACAAGGCTGTCACTAAGTCGCTGAAGCTGTAGATCATCATCAGCAGCAGCAGCAGCAGCAGCAGCAGCAGCCTGTCTACACAGGGCGAATGCCTCTCTCATGATCCGCCAATAAACCCGGTCTTACGCTCTCCGCTGCTCCGCTATACCAGCGAAACTTTGAATCTCATTAGCCCACCTAACTTTCTGTCTCCCCTTCGTGCGTTCACCTTCTCTGGAAATCCAGTGAGTTACCATTACTGACCAGCGGTTTTCCTGCCTACGTGCTATGTACACGGCCCATGTTCATTTCTTCTTTACGATTTCAACTACGACGTCTTTAACTTCAGTTTGTTCCCTGACCAACTCTGCCCTCTTTTGTTCTTTTAAGGTTACACTGATCATTTTACTTTCCATCGCTCGACTTGTCGTCCTCAATTTAAGCTGAACTCTTTTTGCAAACCTCCATGTTCCTGCTCCGTACGTAAATACCGGCTCGATACAGCTGTTGTCTATCTTCTTTTTGAAGGTTAGTGGCAGATTACCGTTCATGACTGGAGAATGCTTGCCGAATACACCCCTTTCTTACTCTCATGGTTCACTCTCATAGCTTGGCTCCAAGGTTACCCCCTGTTTTAAGTAGGCATACTTCTTTACGTCTTCCAGCGTCTCTCTACCTAGTGCAAAGTGCTGTTTTCTGCCGAGACTGTTGTACCTTATTTTAGTTTTGTGAATATTTATTTTCAGACCTACTTTTCTGCTTTGCGTGTCCAGTTCTGGAAACATAAGCTGTAATTTATTCCCTGAATTACTCATCGAGACAAGGTCATCAGCGAATCGCAGGTTACTAAGATACACTCCATTAACCATATCCCTCACTATCCTTAATCTAGGGCCCTGAATACCCCCTATAAACACGTGGTGAATAGCATTGGAGAGATTGTGTCTGCCTGCCTCACACACTTCTTCATTGAGATTTGGTCGCTTCCTTTATGGAGAACTAAGGTGGCTGAAGATCCGCTGTAAATTTCTTCATGTATGTTTATGTAGGGTTCATTGAAGCCTCAATTTCGTAGTGCCTGCATTACTGCTGTTGCCTCAACTGAGTCAAACGCTTTCTCGTAACCTACGAAAGCTTTGTATTGGGCAGTTGCAATCCGCGCATTTCTCTATCACCTGATTGATGAGATGAATAGGGTCTATTGTGGAGTACCCGTGCGAGATGCCGCTTGGTTCTTTGATTGAGTGAACTCTATTGTCTCCTAAATTCTATAAGCTAATATTTTTGTATATAGCTTGCGAAGAGCGTACAGAATAGCTATTAATGCTTCGTACGTTATCATTCTGGTTGTTTTGGCTTCTGTACAACTCTCTGTAGAAGTGCTCCGCCATCTCCACTATCCTATTCATATTGCTTAAGACATTGTTTTCCTTGTCTCCTAACGCATACATCAGATTTTTTTTTTGCCAATACAAAAGTTTACTTTCGCAGCTTTCAGGCTTCTGCCACTTTTTACAGCCTGATCGATTCTCTCAATGTTATACCTTCTGTTGTCGGCCACTTTACGCCTATTTATTAATTTCGAAAGTTCTACTAGCTCTATTTTGTCGGTTGCGTTTAAGGCTTTCATGGTTTGTCGTCTCTTAATAAGATTTTGTGTTTCCTGAGATAGTTTGCCAGTGTCCTGTCTAGTTAATCTACCTTCGACTTGCATTGTACGCGTTTTGATAATAATCTTCAGTTTACCGTTCATTGTGTCTACGTTAACGTCAGTTACCTCGTTTAGTGCCTCGAATATATTTAAAGAGAAACTCTAAATTCCTGTACTTTTAGTCTCACCGCTTTCTCACTATTCGCTTCTAGCGTATCAGTTTATGCATATGCTTTTTTGTCAATCTAGGTGAATACCAGCTCTTACCAGTCTATGGTCACTGCATCGGATCTTGCCAACTACTTGTACATCTTGTACAATGCGTGGTTGTGCATGCAGAAAGAAGTCTATTTCATTTTTAGTTTTGTTATTGGGACTTCGCCTCGTCCACTTACGGTTAGCCCGTTTTCTGAAAAAGGCACTCAAGAGTCGTAAACTATTAGGTTTTGCGAACTTTACTAACTCCCCTCTGACATTTTTAGAGCTGATGCCATATTCCCCCACTGCCTGGTCTCTGAACTGTTTCTTGCCTACTTTGTCATTAAAGTCACCCATCAGAATAATATAATGTGGTTTTATTAATTGCTGACTCTAGGTCTTCGTAGAAGTGTTAAACCCAACTATCCCATGGCTTGATGTAGGCGCGTAGGCCTGTACCATCTTCATCATGTGCCTTTTGTTAAACTTCATTACAATACTTGCCGCTCTCTCACTGATGCTATAGTATTCCTCTATGTTGCCAGCAATATTGCGTATGAGAACCCCACTCCTAGTTCTCTTTTGTCCGCTAATCCACGGTAGCATAAAACGTGTCCGTTCTCGAGCACCGTATAAGCCCCACGCGTCCTCCTAACTTCTCTGAGTCCTATTACATCCTATTTACCACTCTCTAATGCCTCGAATAGCTGAGCGAGACTAGCCTTACTAGATAGCGTTTTAGCGTGAAATGTAGCCTACTTTAGATTCCGATGGTGGCCTCTCTGGACCCAGAGATTCTTAGCACCCTCCGCTACGTCGCAGGTCTGACCACCGCTTTGGACAGTTGCTTCGGAGCCGCTGGGAAGTGAGTGCCAAGAAATAATTTGTACGTTCATAAGGGAGGTAGTGGCAAAGCACTGCATTACGGTGGTTAATTCTGCTTCTTTGAGTGAGTGCATTACCAGCAGGTGGTCACCTGTGAGGCCGCACCCCAGACCCTTTTTTAACGATTCCTTCATGGTGCGTTTTAAGTAAACATACCTTAGGGAATGGCCCGGCATCAGCATTCGAACAAATTTTGTCATTACATGCTTGGCTGCTGCGCTCTCTCTGAGTAGCGGGTTCTGTTCCACTTTTTTAGCACTGTAGATAACCACGTAGCGGCCGATCAGTTTTAACCTTCTCAGTACTTGTGACTCGTCTGGCCTTTGCTTAACTCTTTGAAAATTCATATTTGTTTAAAATAAAAAGCGGCGCGGCTTTGAACTTCTGGCCTTACGAAGTTATGTCGGTTTAGTGCTGTGAATTATTTTCCATCTAATGCATTTATTCCTTCCTAACTTCTTCCTGTCTCGCTTGTTGGCTTCGAAATGCCCGCACTGTCGATCTTTTGCTCATTTTGAGGGTTAGAACTCCTACTCCTACTTAGACGTTTCCTTTCAACTGAAGAGTTGAGCGCTCCTGTTTTGCGAACTAATGGGCTGCTTCTACGTGATAGTTACGTTGAGTGCATACGTCGCGGGTGATTTCACTGCATGAAAAGTAAATGCTAACAGTTAAGTGCTAACGAATAGACTGGCGCTGCCTTTTAGTCTGTATCGTATGTTGTTGGCGTGTTTGAGTAGTGATCCAATGTCTGATAAATAGATAAAGTAGAAGACAGTAGTGCGCAACTGCGGATATTTCCTACAAAAGTGGTCTTATTTTTGTGGCATGCACAATTTTAAAACATTTCACAGCTGTTTGTCTATATGATACATGTCATTGCAGCCCTGCTTGTCGCCCTAAGAACGGGCGTGTGCGCGTGTACTGCGTATACTTAAAACAGGTCTTTCTAATAACTCTTGCTAAATATGTACTAGGATAAATTATGCTCACGAGTTGAATCTCGCACTGTGGTGCCGCAGGTACAAGTGGCGTGTAAAAGTGAAACCGAAGTGAAAAGCGGTGCATTTGCTCGTGAGTGGCAGTACTACGGTTACCGGCATCGTTAATCGCCGCGCGTGCAGGTTGTTTTCGCTATGTATGTTGAAGGTACGCTGCCTAAAGCCGTTATTAGCCGTGTTTAGGCCGTATTAGAGGGTGATAGTGCTGCCACATTGCAGAAACAATGTGTGCTACCGGGACTAAATCCTAGCACCAGTGTGAACAGGAGAAATTATGGTTTTCAAAATGCGGGAGAAGAGCTTTGGTTTCGAGATTTTTGGCGCTGCAATCGGGACTACGAACGCTATGTCACTTTGTGTGAGGCCTAGTAGATCCTCCGGAATACGCTAAATATCTCTGAATGTATCTGATCATACTGAAAAAACGTTCAGTATAAGTATGAAAGCGTGCGTAGATGTTTCGTAATTTTTTTAATTGTCCTCCGCAGAAACCAGCAAACGCAAGATTCTTGATATATATGCTAATTTTGGGGTACGGAATGCAAAAATAAATTTATATGACAAAGAACATTTTGCCTAATTTAATCGGTGGTAACTACTTCCCAGTTCACTTACCAAAGCTAAGGTCATGAAAAGAGCTCTGATTTAGTCACGCCAATGTTACCAAACGAAGTTGTCTTGCTCGTATCGCTGAATCATGAGGCATGTTTTTTTTAGCACTTCGATATATTTGACTCCTATAGCACACTGAAAACATTGTTCACTCACCGAACTCTTCAGCCTGAGAACGTGTGGAGCACCTGTTGATAAAGTGTCCATAATTGTGAGCATATAAACGCATGAAAACATGGCAGCGGGGCTGAAAATGGCATTTGGATTTATGAATGACGCAGTCCCAAATGCGATTATTATCATCTGGAAACAGAGAACACAATAGAGTGAGCGTCCGTGCAATAGGCCACTACAAGTAAGTCTATGTCACAACATCACTGCGCATAGACAGAAGATAGAAATGGAAACAATAGCAACAAATCACACAAGTAGCATGTGGTAATAATTCTTTGAAATCAGGACAAGACGTCCCTCATCTGGCAATAATTGTTGATTTAATTTTCATTAGCTGCTTTCTCGTCATTGGTTCTTTTGTTATGCGCTTGTGTTGGGATCTTTTTCCATATATTTCACGGAAGCCAAGTTGGTGGTTAGTCACCCGCATTTGCATAAGTAAACTGCGGACGCCTCGGCCACTTCTTTCGCCTAGTAGGATCAACTGTAATAAGCGTGGCTTTAACTCAGATCAACGCCTCCTCTATTTTATCAATGCCAGCCCGATCCAGCTGTTCACCACCCTCTCCTTTATTCCTTTCCTGCTCTCGCACATTGCATAGCCTTCGTGTGTGTTTTGCGGTCATGTAGTAAGAACCCCTCACGCAGTGCCTCCCGACGGTAAATATATAAAATAATTTTTGTCCATTTGTATACGGAGGAGGAGGAGAAAAACTCCTCCTCCGTATACCTCCGTGCTCCACCTCCGTGCGGTGGTGGAGTGTCAGAGGAGCCTACCCAGCGTAGGTCTACGGGGGCGGCGTCTTGCATCTCTCTTGTTCATAATATTGGTGGTCACGCTGGCTCTGTAAAATATACGATGTTTTAAAACATTGTGTCGCCATTCGGGGCGCTGTGCGAGCAACCAATTGAGAAGTGTCACTGCAACGCTACTGCATGCGCTGACATAAATGTGGTGGCAGCATTGCTTCTAGCCAAAAAGAAGGAGCATGAGAGAACAACCCTGACAGACGTATGATATTGGAGTGGCAAACACGTCTATCGCATCTCCGGCGAGAAACGCTTGGAAGCACTTGCGACGCAAGCAGCGAGTTCCTGTACATGCTTCCTATGTGAGCAGAGTTGCGCATAGATCCGCCATCTTGTCTGGCTAGTAACCATAGTTACCCGGTGAAGCTACGCTCTCTTTTTGTAGGCGACTTGCTTAAGCCCGTCGCCGATTTACGAAGCACGTCGCTGATCGCCAGGTGATGTGCCTGGCGTGTCAAGGACCGGCGAAGAAAGAAGGAACACCTGCTGCCGGGACAGTGCCATGGGAGTAAAAAAAAAGGCCCAATTCTGCACATCACACCGCAAATGTCGTCGAAAGACGATAGTCTTGCGTCTGGAGAGAGTGAACAAAACGTTTATTTGATGTTCTGCGCAAGAAAATCGGTGAATGGTATCCTGGAGGCGTCGCGTTAGAGTGCCTCGAACGTGTAGCGGAGACGAACGAGCGCATCGAGGCACGGTAGACACAAGCGCCATCTGGCAGTTATCTTCGTAAACGAAGGCATGCGCACCCGATGAGAAAGATGCGCGCCAGTCTCGGAGGTGAAATGGTGTAGAACGCAAAGTGACGGGCAGGTGCCACCACCATGTCGTCGTAGCAAAGCGTTAGAAACACCTTTTTGATCATGGCGTTCTACTGTCAGCGCAGCGCGATAAACGCTACAGTTCCTAGAGTTACTTGTGTGTGTCTTTTCTAGTATAAAGGCAGACATAAAAAACATAGACGTGCTGTTATAGCGTCTCAGATATGCGCAACATTCGCTTTTTACTTTGACAATCGCACAACTATGTACGCTAAACCTTGAGCAATTTCGGTGGGCGCTGCGGATGGGGTTGGCCGTTTGGTGCCACGTGAGGTATCGATAAGGCCGAACAGCAGACATATGTACAGTTAGACAGACCGAAATTTGTCCATCGAAGGTTCCCAAGATAGACTATCGTCTTTAAAAAAATGTTCCCCCCACTCGCCCTCGCCGAAGGGAATCGTGAGGAAATGCGAATGCATTTCTTGCACCGAGAGAGCACACTGTTGCCGCCAGACATTTGCCTTCATCAACTTCTGCCATCGCCTTGAAAGGCGCACAGCCAGCGAACTGTCGAGAGTGGGGGGCGATTGGATGGAAGACTAGGGCGCCAGCGTAGTCGGCTCGGCGTTTCAAGCATACATATCAAGCATACAGCTGCGTTTCAAGCATACATTTCCAGATGTCCTTGAGAGGCGCCCAGTCAACACCGACTAAATTCCAAGGCCGAAAGGCTGCCGCAGTGACGTCAGAGGGTGGAGGCCCAGTTACCCAACTGAGCATGCTCAGTAAGACTTTTTTTCCACATCTTTTATTCGGCCCAATCAAGCCGCAGCAGCTGCGAGAGCGGGAGCGTTGGTTCTCCTAAAACGCGAACGAAACACCGGCTTTCCGCAGCGTTCGCGGCGTAACTGGGCCTCCACCCTCTGACGTCACTGCGGCAGCCTTTCGGCCTTGGAATTTAGTCGGTGTTGGCCCAGTCAGCGAGCTGTCGAGAGTGTGGCACGAGCGGATGGGAGAGTGGGGAGAAGGCAGAAAAGCGAACGGCGAGGAGCGGTGAAGTACTGCATCTACCCTCCCCTACACTATCTCACACCATATGCTTCGGTTGCTATGTTCGAGGATAAGCGCATGCGCCCTCAGCTGTTGCTATGAGAGAAAACTCAGAGCGGAGAGGTAACACCTGCCCGAGACGCTGCGGCTAAGCCCGACTAAGAAATGCAATTGCATTTAAAAGATTCGTTCGTCTGTCCGGTAACGCAAATTGCAAAGGTGTAGCCTAGTGCCGAATATCATGTAGCGCCGCTGCCGCCAAGTCCAGTGACACCCGCTATGAAGGATAAACAACAACTTACATACACAAAATATATGTCATCCGAGATTCCGAGAGAGCCTTGCTAAGCCTACAGCGTCGATCATTTCAGTATGTTTTTCGAAAATAGTGCGGAATTCACGCAAATACTTTACTGTCGAAGTTTGAGGACACGAATATAAACGAAATAAATGCGCCAGTTCATAGCTAACGAATTGTAGAGCACACGACGGTCGCCCCGCCGCGGTGGTCTAGTGGCTTAGGCACTCGGCTGCTGACCCGCAGGTCGCGGGATCGAATCCCGGCTACGGCGGCTGCATTTCCGATAAAGGCGGAAATGTTTTACATCCGTGTGCTCAGATTTGGGTGCACGTTAAAGAACCCCAGGTGGTCAAAATTTCCCGAGCCCTCCACTACGACGTCTCTCATATACATGTGGTGGTTATGGGACGATAAACCCCACATATCAATCAATAAATAAAGCACAAGATGGTCACTTGATGAATTCCAGCTGCACGGCGAGGGCTTTCGGAGGTGCGGCCATATTTCTAGGTGCAGCCTGTGCATCAGCTTCTCCGCAGTGCATGGTTGCTAGTAGCGTTGGGAAACGGTCGCCCAACTTTGCTACCGACAAATATCATGTACAATAACTCTAGCGCAACCTATCATGTAGCGTCGCATCCCGACGACTTCCTTAACTAAGTCGAACAGATGGCTCTCGTTGCGAAACGCGCGTTCGGACTGGTGTTTAAAAAAAATAAAGGAGGCGTTGCTTAGAACTTGATATTGTTGTGGGGTGGAAAGCTTTTTTGTGTCTGGGGGGGGGGGGGGCGAATTGAGACATACAAGAGACACTAAGATGAAGCACTTTAAGAGATACAGAGAGACAGGTTTAGTCGCAGAAAGGCAAAGAGGTCAGTCTGAGCGATAACATGTTCTAGCCTGTTACTCTGCATCGGGAGAGGCGGTTTTTAATGCTTGTGGGCTACCTCACTACTGCTCAATGCTCTATTCTGGAGTCCGATCTGACTGCATTCAAAAGCATTTTTCTACCTCGTTGCAAGTGGGTATCAAGCGGCCGCCCTTGATGACGATGGGGCTATATTGTTTTGTGATTGTGTGCGAGCCAAAAAAGCTCAAAACCTTGGATCACAAAGACCGCTAAAAGTGAACGTATTACTAGGCCATGAGATAACTTGCTAGACATGGCGCAAAGGGAAATATCGCCATCAAACACCTTTGGCGATCATTTAGCACTATAGGCGATCATTTGGGATCATTTAGACTTTTACGTTAACCTTCCGCCACAACGAAGTCAGTTCGTATGCGTGAGAGCAGGCTTGCTATTCCGAAGGTTTGGGAACAGACAACAATGTGCCTTGCTTGAACCATCAAATATTTTGAGAGTTTATTGAAAATTGTTCGACGAAATACCCCAAACTTTCGTACAGAAACAAGACAATCTCATTAGATGTCTCATTAGATGTCTCATTAGATGTCTAACAGCTTAGTGTAACAGAACAAAATCGCACATTAACTTAACTGAAATGCACAATCCACACTTGTAAGACTACTCCTTTATCTTCTGTATATAGAAGTTAATAAAATAAACACAAACAATGTAAATACCAACATCAATCGCAAAGTAACACATTCGTTTCGCTGAGCAGCACCAATAAAAACTTGATTCGCTCCTAATTGGTTGTCACTGTAAGGTACTTAACACAAAAAAGTTCTTTGTTTCTCACTTCTTTTATCCATGTGTACCTTTAATCAATTGAAACGGTGGTGTCACTCAGAATTTCACTTGCTAGAATCAAGAACCAAAGCACTCTCACTTATCTTTCTTCCTTATAGAAAAACTTTTACTCGAAGAAAATTCACCTCCAATCCAAAATGACGTTCACAACCTTTTTTTTTTTGTACGACATCGTCTCCGTGTATGTGCTCTTATGTGTTTTTTTTTTTTTGTTGCTGCGAAGCAAAGACTCAGAATGAAACAAATCTTCCTAAGAAGTTTAGTCGTCGAAGATATCCAGCTACAAACAGTAAAATACGTGACCATTTAAATGCAAGGTCCTGCTTAGGACCTAATGGTCAGGTTGCAAGGTCCTCACCATCGGGCTCGATGCACTAAATAGTGTTTCCAGGAGCATCTCTAGTACGTTGACACGGTACGCCTGGTCAATTTCCTTCTTTCGGAGATGAAGAAGGCTCTTCTGAAATACATCTTCTAGTGCAGACATTTTGATCGGCCGTATAGAGAGCAGAAAGTCGGTGAACTTCTTGAGGCGTTCGTCTCGAAATCTGTAAAGTACCTTCTGCAAGAAGTGAGGAAAAGAAATGCATTCATTAAATACTCTTTTAGAGCCAAAATATAAATTTACTATATACGCTAATTACACGCTTTGAGTGAGATTCTTTTGTTTACATCATCCAATTCCATCGACCCATTTATGCGCCATCTAAAAGCAGTGATTTTAAGGCAACGGGAATGTTCATCCTGATTGAACGCAGTCGTTAGATCTGTGACGATTGCGCGAACTTCGTACCAGTTCATTTCAATGCGGTAATAATTATTAGACACTCTCGACGGCTTTTCACCGTCATTGTCGCCGTTGCTATCAACATCCGTATAAAATCCAAAGCAATGACTCCTACTGCTCATTATATATTCTCCCCGCAGGTAAAGAAACGTGAGCGGGGGTGACGGACATGGCTGAACCAGAGAGGAAATGAGCCGGCCCATCTCTGTCACATAGAAGGCGCATGGGATAATGTCACCTGCTGGCAAAGCCTGGCGTCGATAGCTACTTAAGTGGACATAAAACACTCCGTCCGCCTCGAAGGAACATAAAAAAACGCAAGGGGGGAAGGAAGGATGTGTCACTTGAGAAGCAACTGTGAAATTTGATCTTGTCGTAATCGCTGGCGAGCGCGCTATCACGGCAGGCATCGGCAGACAGCTCGTATACCCTTCTACACATTGTGCTCTCGACGCGAAGAGACCACGCGAAAACCACAACTCACCCTCGAGCGACAATGTTCTCTTGCCCCAGCCTTTTTCGGAGTTGTGCGATATCGGGTTCAAAACAGTTAGCTGCCAGTCTTCCTTCGTATGCCACTACAATTTCTTGCTGTCGCATTGGTTGCTTGGTCCTTTTGGTGAAATTGTGATTTTTAAGTGCGAAGCATTTATCAGCGGACTGCAGGCGCTTTCAGTGTGTCTATATGCGTATTAATATCTCCACTTACATCTGGGTGCTCTCGTAATCGCCTCCCTAACTTGCGGTTGCTGACAATTAGTATGGGAAGTAATAGAGCTGACGAATACGTCTGGCTGGTCATTTCGTCACGTATGTCGTCCAACACTTTCCTCCAGACATGCACAGCATATACCCGTTAATCAATCGCTGCGAAATACGGGTATACGCCACGCGTGACATACAGTATATGTCTACCCACGAACCGTGAGAACAGACATTGATAATTTAAACTTATTTCAAAAAAATCAATGTGCTAACGGTCTCATCGGTATACGTTTGGTTCCAATAGCGCAGCTCCTTTAATGGTTGCTCATTTAGGAAATCTATAAGGTCCATCCAACATAATTATTATACCAGAAAAAGTGGCAACGTTCTATCTGCCGCTTTTATTGCTTACAAGCAATGTTTTAAACTGTAATGTGTAGAAATCAGTACTCACTCTCTGCTATACGTTTGTGAGTTTGCCTGATGTTACTTATATTAAGTATATATCAAACCATTTAGTTTTTTTTATTTCATAGCTTCCGAACCATGTCAAGTTCAGTTGAGCTGAGACTCAGTTGTCAATAGAGTATACTTTAGTGTGAATGTGAGCGCTGTAAAGTAGGCAGTGTCATCTTTCTGCCATCTAGTCATTGCTAATTCGCTATTTTCGAGTGAAGAAAAGCGGGAGGAAAGTTTCTTCATTTTTAATGCGAACTAAACATGGTACCATCGAACATACAACTTAACGGGGTAACTTCGCAACTCAAGAAGTCTGCAAAAAGTGTAAAGATGCCTCATAAATGACAGTTTAACTTCGTATGTTTCAAGAAATACTTGAAATATTTCACCAGGCCACCACATTCCTTATTCTTGATTGTGCACCGAGAATTTTCTAACGTAGCACGCAACTGATTTGTGTCAACGCATTTAGACTTTCGCATGTACTCTTAGAACGGTGTTTATAAAATACTTCCGGCAACATTAGCACTGGTGTTCATTCGGGGAGTAAGCCAAGGCTTCACAGTTGCTTCTACAATAGTTTCCTTCCTTCTTCCGACACTGGTTGGATGGGATGGCAACTATTTTCAAGGGCTAGATAAAACGTCTAAGCCGGCAAACATTTACCGTTTCATTTTTTTTCATTCGCAGCTGCGATAACGAAGTGCACTTGTCAAATTTGTACCATTTCTCGTTTTCTTAAAATTACAGGTTCACGCTACAGCACATTGCAGAAGAGTGGAAAGTGGGATGCGCACCTATACATTAGCACAATACCGTGCGTGCGTTCATGAACACACATGTGTGTGTGCGTTTGTGTGATTGTGTGCGTGCGTGTGTGTACGTGTGTGTTGGGGGGAGTGGGGCTGTGTTTCAATCATTATTCGTATCTGATGTTTTCAGCTATTATCGAGGTTATCCTAGATGACATCCAAGCGCAGAGAAACAGGGCAGACTGGGCACTGGTTCTTGTATCTAGCCCCTGCGGCACATCTATACGACAATCAGCGGTAGCCCTCGCAAACGCAAAGAACGTGACTCAGTGGGTATTGAGGACCACGGCCTCGACCAGCGAAAGATTTCGACATCATTTGCACTCACACAACTCTTGTAAAGGAGTGGCTCCATGACCGCGCATGCCGCGGCAACTAGCAGTATCCAAACGAGACAGGCGCAAGCTGGTTCGTAGCCAAACTCGTACGCCAGAGCTGCCAAAACTAGCGGAATGCATAGAAGGCCTACGAAGGCGTTCGCCAGGAAACTTGTGAAGAGACCCAACAGCCAGAGGTCAGCGACCAGTAGAGACGACACATAGCCGGATGGGTTGGCGGCCACGGCAGCTGCAGAAAGGCAGGTCACCTGGACACGACGTTTATGAGGGAATGAGATGTGCAGTAGCATGCTCAGCTGGGCAAATTGGCGCGTGTTCATATTTGACTGGATATGAGCATGTGCCAACTGCTTCCCACGCCCCCCATATTTTGTAAAATATGACGTATTCTTCTAAAAGTTACAAATTTGTTATTTTCTCACAAGGCCCGCGTGCAGTCCCCAACGAATTGAGGCACGGTGCAGGCGACACAGAACAGATTGACTAATTGTTGAATTCAACTCGATCAGATATATTTTGAATGCGAAGCATTTATTTACGTACTGCAAACACTTTTCGCATCTATCTATCCATCTATCTATCTCTCTATCAGATAGATAGATAGATAGATAGATAGATAGATAGATAGATAGATAGATAGATAGATAGATAGATAGATAGATAGATAGATAGATAGATAGATAGATAGATAGATAGATAGATAGATAGATAGATAGATAGATAGATAGATAGATAGATAGATAGATAGATAGATAGATAGATAGATAGATAGATAGATAGATAGATAGATAGATAGATAGATAGATAGATAGATAGATAGATAGATAGATAGATAGATAGATAGATAGATAGATAGATAGATAGATAGATAGATAGATAGATAGATAGATAGATAGATAGATAGATAGATAGATAGATAGATAGATAGATAGATAGATAGATAGATAGATAGATAGATAGATAGATAGATAGATAGATAGATAGATATGTTCAAAATCGCCGAAGTTCCCTAAGAAATGCTTCGCATTTACAAACAAGATGCCCTCAATGAGCCACGACTGCTTTGTAAAAACTGCTTTGCAAAAGACCCCATTAAGGCGTCATGCCAGTGCACCGTCAGTTGTGATTGCTGTGCTGGCTACTTAATTTTACAAATACGTAATGAAGATTACGCTTGAAATCCTATGACAAGGGCATCCTGTCGTGATCACGCCCATTGTGCTTGTGCTTAGAAAAAGTTGTTAACGATTTAGAGTACTTGGTACTCTATTATGGGAGAGCTGAAAGCCGTCCCGAGACTACTGCATTGTTGACGACACTATTGTGCTTACAGTCTTTGCTGCACCTTTACTGGAATTTAATGCACTCATGCAATTCAGCAAGCTATATTTGAGTGCTCCTTGACATCAAAGGAATACGCTAATGAATGATATTCACATCTTCTTATTATAACAGGCACTTCTTTTCTATAAAAGTGACGTCTGTGTTCTAGTGGCATTGCTTACGTTACGTCCAACCACAAGTCATCCCTTAAAAAAGCAGTGTTGTAGACGGGCGAAGCAAGCCCCGTGTTGGAGGGCAAAATTACTCCATCTACGAAAACCACATCAATCCACCTAGTGTAATGCATGCATGTTACCTTCTTGAATACAGCCGTCTGCAGCAATAGCTGAGCTCTGATCTGACAACGGATGGACAGGCTGACGCAGAGGCTGCAGACGAGGCCCTCCGTGGCACATGAAACTACCAGCAACAGCACGGCCTTGTTGAAGGACATGTCGGTGCTACCACCAGCCAGCAGGCCACTGCGTACATTACGGAAGTGCTAAGAAAGAAAGACTGCCAACCTGTACATGGCATTCCTCATAACTACTGCATATTTCTTGACGTCTCGGTGTGCCTCTAACGGTCATAGCTTCAAATCAAAATCAACGTGATTATATTTGGTTGTTCTAGAAGGTCTGTCACATGTGTACCCATTAATTCGTAAGAGAAGTGTTTGAGTGTGCTTCCATGCTTCAAATAATTGTATGAAAAAATGCATTTTTTTGTCATGAATAGTTCACAAACAGCCGTAAGCTAGCGAAGCTGTGCAAAATATGGCGCCATTCTGTTACGTTTGGTCACCTTCCCCGAAAAAAACGCTATTCACTTCCTTCGGTGCCAGTGTTTTAACATCGATTCGATGGTCACACAGTTTGTCATATCGCAGCCCCAATAATAATAATAATAATAATAATAATAATAATAATAATAATAATAATAATAATAATAATAATAATAATAATAATAATAATAATAATAATAATAACTGATATTTAACGTTTCCAAGCCACTATATGTTTATGAAAGACGCCATGGTCAAGGGCTTCGGAAATTTCGACCACCCGGGGTGCTTCACCGTGCGCCTCGCACACGGGTTCAAACGCTTCCGCCTCCATCAAAAAATGGCAGCATATCCACGGAGTGAATGATGGAGAGTGGGGCGAAGAGTTCGTCCGTTCATTCGTTCTTGCTTCCGTCCGTCCATGCGTTCGTCAGCCCGTCCGTGCGTGCGTCTGTTCGTGCGTCCATCCCTGCGTTCGTCCATGCAGCCGCCCCTGCGCCCGTTCATGCGTCCATCCATGCATCTGTCTATGTGTCCGTTCGTCCATCTATTCAACACTCCAAGTACCACCATCTCGCATCTTTTCATCATATATTCCCCATATAGAAGCACCGCCATCCAGCGGACATTCCAAGGACTAAACGAGAGGTGGCACACGCACACTTTCTTACGGCTTGCGCTTCGAATCCACTTCCCACCTTTAACCACCTCGAGTTGATGGTATATACTAGTTCACTGTATTCATGGCACTGCGGCCGAACGCTTGCTAAACCTTTCGAAAACCAAGGAGGTTACGCCCAGCGAGTATGACGTAGCAAACTTTTTCAGTCAGATAGGGCTCAATGTACATGCCAATGGCTGCTAATGGGAAATGAGAGGCGGAGAATTCGGCTTTTACTTTCTTACGGCTTGCGCTTCGTATCTACTTTCCATTTTTAACCACCTCGAGTTCATTCATAGTATATACAAGTTCATTGTATTCATGGCACTGCGGCTCAACGCTCGCTAAACCTTTCTAAAGCTAAGGAGGCTACACCCAGCGAGTATAATGTAGCAACCCTTTCTTGTCAGATAGTGCTCAATGTACATGCCAATGGCTGCTAATGGTGATCGCAGCCTGCGCGTTAACTAAAAGCCGAATGCTCCTGTCTCTCATTCCCCATTAGCAGCCATTGACATGTACATTGAGCACTATTTTTTATTGTTCAACAACGCACAGAAGAAGTCTCTCACCGGCACCACCTTGGAGGTCAAAATGTTACACTTATTACGAACTACGAGGGACGAACGGGTGCCGCTATAAAGAGCTTCGCCTCTAAAATGCGGCCGCCGCGGACGGCATTAGATCGCGCGCGTCTTTCGGGTCAACAGTACAGTAACCACAAGGCCACAGTGGGGAGAGAGTTGTTATCATGTTGTTGCTGTTTTAGCCCCTTACGTGATTGAGCACATTTCGTACCACCCTTTCGCGCACTGCGCTGATCCCGCGATCTAACTTGTGGGAAGCTAATATCGGCCAACAACCACGCTGAAGAATGTGTTAAACGCTTGTTATTTGTAATTGGCCAGCTAAGGCACTTTCTCAAACTCGTACGCTTCTTACCGTACACTCTCAAAAGACTGCAATGGTTCACGCCGAGATTTGCGGAGAGATAACTTGACCATCGTTCGTCATTATGAGCTTCATCGCTTATTTCGATACAAGTAGCCGAAATATGTGCATGACATCTACCAGGATAAGACTTGCGCTATGAGCGACAGAAAGAATAAACAAGAAGTAAATGGCACTGCTTTCTGAAAGGCGAAGTGCTATATTCCGTTTCACACATCAGGTGCAACGCTGCGAAAGCCATGCAAGAAGTTCGGTCAGCACAATGTACCACTCTCCACGTATCACGGCCGGTTTTCGTCGTTGTAAACGCTCGCAAAGCCGGTTAGGTGTTTTCGCCTGACGCGTCACCCCGGCCTGTGAAACAAAACACCAAAGAACAAAATCAAAAACAGGCTAAGCGATTCATGCCATATAATTACACCCATGTAACAGGGCTTGCTTGTTTGCAAGATAAAACATGCACATTCAATACTCAGCCTGAAACTACAAGAAGAATGTATTATCAGTGCTAAAAACACGGAACTATTTCTTTGCACGAACGCGTCTCGAGCAAGGAGTCTCACTAGCTGCCACAGCGTTGCAGCTGATCTGTGAAACGGAGTGTATAGTGGTATGACTTCCCGCTGAAAACAAAATACCACTTTCAGTTCTGAGAATGAACTTTTTCTCTCTCTCGTTGCGCCTAATCATTTTTCCCCAAAACAAGCTCACTGGCATTGAATAGTGCCTATATACTTACTGAAAAAGCGGAATCCGTAGCAAGATAGACGAGTAGTACATCACCGCAACGGCACACGACCACACTTGCTCTTGCCAGCTGTGACGAAGAACCAGCCAGAGGAAACGATAGGGGCTGTTCACCCGTTGACTGCAAGAGCACACCGAATGGTTATTTATTGGGGAATCAGAAAGTGTCTTGATTGGCAGCAAATGTCATCAGTGCTATAGTTGTCGCTGTATATTTTTGGTCCCGTCAGGAAAAAAAAGAACGTGAGAGGGCCAAAGAGTAGCTATAAATAATGCGAAAATTTTCCGGAGTGATGTACCTATAGTGCCTAAAAATTATTGACAATAATATTTGGGGTTTTACGTCCCAAAACTACGATATGATTATGAAAGACGCCGTAGTGAACGGCCACGGAACTTTCGACCGCCTGGTGTTCTTTAACGTGCCATGACGTTGCACAGTACACGGGCCTCTACCTTTTCGCCTCCATAGGAATGAGACCGCGGGGCCGGGATTGAACCCAAGGCCTTTGTGTCACCAGCCGGGAAGCCTAGCCTCTGGCCTTTCCGTGCCGTGGACCAGTGTTTGAAAATTGCCCCGCCGCGGTGGTCTAGTGGCTAAGGTACTCGGCTGCTGACCCTCAGGGCGTGGGTTCGAATCCCGGCTGCGGCGGCTGCATTTCCGATGGAGGCGGAAATGTTGTAGGCCCGTGTGCTCAGATTTGGGTGCACGTTTAAGAACCCCAGGTGGTCTAAATTTCCGGAGCCCTCCACTACGGCGTCTCTCATAATCATATAGTGGTTTTGGGACGTTAAATCCCACATATCAATCAATCAGTGTTTGAAAATTGAAGTGCTTTAAAATATTTCAGAATGCTTTGAAGACTGCGGGAAGAGCATCTGTCCATTCTAAGAGGCTATGCGTCATAGTAGTCATGATAGACCCGTGTTAGTCGCATACTGACAGTGGGCTGGAAGGTGTGCGTATTGCTAAATCTCTGTATCTTTGCGGTCATTCTAAAGAATCAAAAAGCGTCGATGGAACCAAGTACAAACCCCTGAATTTCGTGCTCTTACACATGAATACGTGCACTAAAACCTATATAATCGGCTTATATTATGCGAAGATTGATATCAGGCATGCGTACAAGGTGTAATTTTCAGCGTAAAGATGCATTGTTGCAGTTAACTGCATGGATGAACAACCACAAACATTGTGTACAATCGCTAATGCGCACTCTCACTGCCATTTGCTCAAGCAAAGCCATTGCTTGAGTGAGAAAACTTAGTAGCTGGCTGAACATCATCATCATCAGCCTGACTACGTGCACTTCAGCACAAAAGCCTCTCCCATGATCCGGTCTTGTGCGTTGTGCTGCCACGTTATGCCTGTGAACTTTCTAGTCTCATCAACCCACCTAACTTTCTGTCTCCCCCTTGTGCATTTGCTTTTTCGGGGAATCCAGTCAGCTAGCTTTAGTGACCAACGGTCATCCTCCCTATGCACTACTTGCTCGACCCATGTCCAATTCTTCTTCTTGATCTCAACAATGTACCCTTAACCCTTGTTTGTCTCCTGAACCACTCTGCCCTCTTGTCTCTAAAGGTTACAACTATTGTTTTCCTTTCCATTACTCGCTGCGTCGTCCTCAATTTAAGCAGAGCCATCTCTGTAAGCCTCGAGGTTTCTGCTCCGTAGGTAAGTACTGACGTGATGCAGATGTTATATACCTTCCTCTTGAGGGTTAGTGGTACATTACCATTCATGCTTTGAAGATGCTTGCTGATTGAGATTCACCCAATCCCTATTATTCTAGTTCTTTCGCTCTCATGGTTCGGCTTCGTGGTTAATACCTGTCCTAAATAGACACATTCCTTTAGAACTTCGAGCGTCTCTCCATTTATTGAAAAGCGCTTTCTTCTACCGAGACTGTTGCACATTACTTTTGTGCGTATTAATTTTCTGACCTACTTTTATGCTTTCAGTGTCCAACAGTTCAGTAATAATGAGCTAGAATTTGTCTTCTGAGTTACTTATTAAAGTCATGTCATCATTGAATGGCAGGTTACTAGGATACTTTCCATTAATTCTGATCCCAAACTCCTGCCAATCAAGGGCACTGAAAACCTCATGTAAACACGCGGAGAATAGCATTAGAGAGATTGTGCCTTCCTGCCATACACCTTTCTTTATTTGGATTCTGTCACTTTATGAAGAAATGTGGTGCTGTGGATGCACTGTAGATTTCTTCCTAGTATTTTTATATCGGGTTTGTTTAAGCCCCGATTCCGTAGTGTCTGCATCACTGCAGATGTCCCGACGGTGTCAAACGCCTTCTCGTAATCTATGAAGGCTGTGTATATAAGTAGGTTGTATTTCGCCCATTTCCCTGTTACCTAATTGACACTATGATTATGGTCTATTGTGGAGTAGCCTGAACGAAATCCTGCTTGATCCTTTCGTTAACTGAACTCTAATGTCGTCTTTAGTTTATTAACTACTTGTTTTTGTAATTATATTTCTAGAGAATGGACAGTAAGCTGATATACCTGCATTTTTTAAGCTTATGACGTCTGCTTTCTTATATATTAAGATGATATGGGCGTTTTTCCAAAATTCTGGTGCCATTCCCATCAAGAGACACGTCGTATATAAGGTAGCCAGTTTTTCCAACACAATTTCTCCACCATCTTTCAGCAAGTTTGTTGTTACCTCATCCCAACGAGCCGCTTCGCCTCCTTGCATTCGTTCTAGGGCTTTCCTTACTTTCCTGGTCGTTACTGGTACTATGTAGAATTTTTCTGGGCTGTTATAGCTTCATACAATGTCGTACTGGTTGTTTGGGTTTATGTACAGCTTTCTGTAAAACTACACCACCACCTCAACGATCCTATTCATATTGGTTATGACATTACTTTTCTTGTCCAAGTTTTCTCTCACAGCGTTTAGGCTTCTGCCGTTTTTTACAGCCTCCTCAATTCTCTGCGCATTATACCTTCTGGAGTCGGTTAATTTACGCCTATAAACTTTTCCACTAGCTCTATTTTGTAGGTTGCATTTGAGGTTTTCGCGGCTTGTTGTCTTTCGTGAGATTTTTCGTCTTATGGGATAGTTTGCTAGCGTCCTGTCTAGTGACTGTGCCTCCGAGTTCCACTGCACACGCTTATCGTTCATTGCTTCAGCGCTAACGTTGGTTGCCTAGTTTATAGTCGCGAATCTATTCTGAAGCAAAGCTCTGAATTTAAGTATTTTCCCTCTCATCGCTACCTCATTGATTGGCTTCTTGCGTATCAGTTTATGCTTTTGCTCTCATAGGTCTATGTGAATTTGAGTTTTTACCTTTCTATGGTCGCTGCATCGGATCTTGGCAACTACTTGTAAGTGGAGTAAAATGCCTGGGTGTGCACACAGAATGAAGTCTACTTAATTTTTAGTTTCATCATTAGGAACACCGCCACATCCACTAATGATTAGTCCGTTTTCAATAGAAGGTATTGAAGATCCATGAATTGTTGCGTTCTGAAAACTGTACTACTAACTTCGTCTGGTATTTCTAGAGCCGATGTCGTTATTTCATTTTGCGTGCTATTAGGTATCTTTCTTGCAGTATAGTGTACTGTGTATCTACTTCATTATTGTTGACTCTACGTCTTCGTAGAAGTGTTCATCTAAATGATCATGGCTCAATTTATAGGCTTGTATGACCTTCATCTTGTAGCATTTGGTAAACTTTATTACGACGCTAGCCAACCTTTCAATGGTTTTATAGTATTCCTTTATGTTTCCAGATTTATTCTTGTGTGTAAGAAACCCCACCCCTAGTTCTCTTCTGTCGACTAATCCATGGTAGCATTGAACGTGGCCGTTCGTCACCACTATAGGCCTCACGTGTACTCATAACTTCGCTGAGGCCTATTACATCCCAGATAACACCCTCTGATTCTTCAAATAGCTCAGCTAAACTTTCTTCACTAAATAGCGGTCTAGTGTTACGTAGAAAAGTTCAGATATTAATGGTGGCCTGTCCGGACCCAGAGATTATTAGCACCCTCTGTTGTGTCGCAAGTCTGACCGGCGTCTTGGTCTGTTTCTACGCAGTCAATGGGGATGGAGGGCCATGTTAAGCGGCAAAAAAAAGGGTTTTTGGTACGGTACCCACCGGTGACGAGTTGCTTTTTTGTGCATGTATTTTCATTTTTATTACAATTGTACACATCAATTGAACACTATAAATAACGCCCTTGCTGTTCTATTGACTTTATTGTACCCTTAACACTCACAAGCCCGCAGTGTAAGGTATAGCCCTCCAGTAACTCCTAACTGGTTGGCCTTCCTCCCTACTTAGACCTTGAAAGGTGTTTTAAAGCTCTATCTGCATTTGGGCTACAGCATCAACAAACAATCGGCACCATAAACTAAGCGACGTACCTTGTAATAAGGCAACTGTGGGTAATAATATATGACTCTCCTTCTTAACACTGCTTTTCCTCCATAACTCGCGGAACGCGCAGCTGTCAGTGTTGACGGCAATGGGTTCGATGGAAACGAAGCGTATCGTGGGGCGCTTGAGTTTTCCACGAGGTGCCACAGCAATATCAGTCGCTCCCAATTTATTAAATGCGAAACAGCTTACGGCTGAGTTCAATCCGGTGTGTGCCCTCCGTCAAACAGAAATTCAACAGACCTCACGCTTTGACACTCAGGCTACTTAAGGCCGGAGCGTACACTAGCCTTCTGAATTGAGCATCATTTATCTCAAATTATAACTAACTAACGAATGTTCTTTAGTTGCGTATGTAGCTCATCTAAGAACACAAGCTCTGGTGATGCCCCACTTTGAGCCTGTTTCGCATGCGAGAAATTTAGCCCCAAAAGCGGAGTGGCAACCGTCGCAAGAGCTAATAACAGGTTTCTAGAGCGTCTTTTAGACGCTGCGTTGAACATCGGCAGTGTTGGAAAAATTCGATCACGGCCAAGCGTCTGACCAAAGGGGGAGCAGTGACGTCAGTGGCACGGGACGGCAGGGGTAAAATCGAAGAGCGGGTGCACGCTCTGAAAGGACCTCGCTCCAACTCGGCAGTCCATCATAGCGGCGGGCGTCGTGCAAAAGCAGCTCATGTGAAATGCATATCCGTCTGTGCGTCCTGATGCCGCTTAGTCACTCGCATGCGAAATGGTCTTTACGCGGGGGCTAAGTCATCACGCCCACCTTAATGATAGGATGCTATCACCCGTTCTAAACTCTAACAACAGTTATGAGCAGTAAAAAGGTTCCGCGACGCATCAGAGAGACTTGTCTTGTCTGCTTCGACGTGAGAGTGGCCCGCAACGCGCTAAAGCGCGTTCCGAAAGAGCTCAATAAGGTTTAGTCATCGAGCCATCGTTGCCACATACCCTCCGTTCCAGGCTCTTATTTCAAATATTGCATCTGATAGCGCACTTGTATCTAAGGGTACTTACTTCTTCTTCACAAAATCTTGTGACTCACACTCATTGTTCGGGTAGCACCGGAGACGCCACGTCAATCTTGGCATGTTCTCCACCATGAACTTTGATTTGATCATCGTGCTCCTGATATGTCTGTTCGGTTAACGAAGAAAATCAGTGCAGGTGAATGTACTCTTTAGAAGAGGAGATAATAACGGCAGGAATAGTAAGTATACTTCCCAACTCTTTTCCCATTGCACAATGGTATTACGCAGCCCTTTAGAGACACGATTCCACATGTATAGTATTCGAGTGATTCTCTTATGTTTTGTGTTGAAACTGTTAGTGAATCATAAAGATATTGTATGAAATTTTGTTTTCAGAAATTTAGGAAGAAAGGTGTAATAAATTATTCCGTACGTAATAATTATATTGGCTAGCCCAAATATGTAACTCTGAAAACACAATAAATCGTTTTAAGAGGGACTGTACGAATTCACCTAATTTTGTTTCTGCAATAGTGTGAAATCCTTTTTGGTGTAAATACTACGCTTAATCAACATGAAATGGGCTACAAAACACTGTTAACGAAAAGAAATTTCTCTTGCAATATAGGCAGGTTCACGTTTTGTTCGCGGCAAACAAGTTTTTCTATATTTTTAATTATTGTGTTACTTATAGCACGTAATAAAAGTGCACCAGAAGCGTTTTCAAAAACATATGTCTTAGGATATTTACGTTCTAGTCAGTTGAATATGGAAAAACGTGATTTCGAGTGTTAACAAATGTCCACTTTCTCAAAAACCTTGTTTACTCACTTGTAGACAATTGTGACGAACATCCTTGAAAACGGACAACAATCATCGAAGTCGTCTCGCTTTTTTGGCTGAAGTAAAAGAAAGCAAGGAAACAGTGAAGTTACGCTTCTCAAAACAGCTCCCACGTTATGTTTCAATAACTTTCACTCAGCTTGTTGAACCATGGAAAAAGAAAAAAAAAGATGGAGCATCATGTCCCAAGCATAAAGCCTAGTTTAAAAAACTTAAGGGAGAAAAGGTCACTGCTCACGTCAGAGGCAAGTGCAACTATTGGTCGGCTAGCTTTGATGTCGTCTACTGCGGGTGCAGCAGCCGTATCACTTGGCTCTCCTTCCTAGTATTTTCCTTCGTCCATGCCCGCATCCGATGCAAATAGATTCACGCTGCGGCGGCTGCTTTTTGACGGAGGGGGAAATTCTGTAGGCCCATGCGCTCAGATTTGGGTGCACGTTAAAGAACCCCCAGGTGGTACAAATTTCCGGAACCCCCCACTACGACGGCTCTCATAAATATATGGTGGTTTTGGGACGTTAAACTCCATATATCAATCAATCAAATCAGCGCTATATGTCTCAGCACTACACAGTATACAGTTATGAAAGTGCACAAAAGTTATATAAAATAAAAAAGAGGAAAAGCATAACTCAGCGTACCTCATGCTTGTGCCTGACCATAGGCCTATCGGCAAAGCCAGCTGTCAAAAAGCTTCCCAAAGCTAGACACATGCCGCAGGTGAGAAGCATCACTCTGTTGTTTACAGGGGGAATTGGAAGCACACTCTGAGACGTCTTGAGCTGCAAATGTAGAAAATAAGCGGTGGATAACGCATATTAGGAAACCGTCTCTGACAGCGGAACGGGCTCTCATTCTGGTTGTTTTCTTTTCGGTTTTATGCCAGCGAGACACAGCTGGCAGGCAGCTAGCACATGCCCGTCATTTGGTTTCATGGTCATTTTTACGAGCGAAGCTCCCTATGCCGTGGGTCATTCTTTCTTTAGTAGTAGTATGAGTAGTAGTAGGAGTAGTAGTAGTAGTAGTAGTAGTAGTAGTAGTAGTACTAGTAGTAGTAGTAGTAGTAGTACCCACCTCTATATTATTAGTTGCTCAATAGATAGCGTTGTATGTTTATGTCCTTGGAAATATGATAACTAGATGGCGTTAGTAATTTTTACAGCCAATCCACGCAGTGAATGATGATGAGGGGGGCGAAGCTTTCTCCGTCAGTTCGTGCGCCGATTCGTCCACGCGTCCGTCCATTGGCCCGTACGTCCATACATTCGTTCCGCCCGACCGTTCGTGCTTCCGTTCGTGCTTTTGTCCGTCCGATCGTGAGGACGTCTGTGCGTCCGTCTGTCCATCTGTCCGTCCATGTTTCCGTCCTCCCATCCGAGCTTCCGCCCATAGAGTTTCCTAAAATTAACTAGAGGGTACTCTGTCGCTGCGATCATTCAGCGACAATGGGAATGATGAGAAGTACACACATTTGCCTAGTCTTCGTACTTGCGGGCGGTGAATCGTACTTGCGACTTCTTTTATTGCTGTGTTTCGGTTTTGTTTTAAAAGAAAGAGTTAACCCTTTTGAACTTCGTGACCCGATTTGGAAAGGTAAGTTGAAAAAAATAGGGTGGTGAAGCGCAATCGCTGAACATTTGCCGAGTTTTGTTTCGTGAGAAAACAGTTCCAAGCCACACGAACACACACGGTGCCAAAAGCATGCGAGAAGTACGAAGTTTAGACAAATTTGTGTACTACCCATCATTCCATGCTCCCTGAAGCGACGTGCTTTGCAGCTCCCATAGACACTAGCGCCAGAGTTCCCTCTAGTGTATATTAGGAAGCTGTATGCTTCCGCCCGTTCGTCTACTCGTCCGTCCATGCGTCCATCCGTCTGTCCATTCGTCCGTTTATGCGTCAATGCCTCTGTCCATCCAACTATACACACGGACGGATGGACACATTGATGGACGGCCGCTTCGCCCCACTTTTCCTCGTTCACTTCATGCATGAGTGGTAGTTTTTTTCTGGTTTCTATCCACAGCACTTCAAGTAGTGAACAAAGTTTAACTGCAGCCCTTATGCGCTTGTACATCACGCAGAAAGATGGTAACATCGCCCGTTTGTGCGTCCTTGCCATCTGTGCGATCTTCTTAAGGCTTAAACAGCTCCGCGTCATATTATAACCTGTATAATGACTCCTTTTAGCGCACACTGACACAGGGACAAAGAGATGGAACGACACCAGCGCTAGTGTGATTCTAAAAATAAGTTTTTATGCATTCATACTGACTAGCTCGTCTTGCAGTATTAATCATATACCTCAATATAAAGAGAGTATTGCGTGTCGAATAATCCTTCAAAACGACACTCAATTAGAAACTTCATTCCTGATTAACAATGAAAGAAGACTGCACGAAACTTTTTCTTAAACCTTATTTGAAGTCAAGGTGGCAAAGCCAGAAATGTTTCCTTTGCACTGCGTAAAACTTTCGTCGCTGAACTGGCTAAAATGGAACAACTGGCGATTATATCGCCGGTTACGACGTCAGATTAAGCTACGGCGGCAGCGCCCGTAATCAAACTCCATAAATGGTAGCATATGGACTTGCGGCAACTCCAAGATGACTGCTGACCCGTACCTTAATGTCCACCGCTACCAATTGCCGAAGCTGAGCGGCCTGTTCATAGTTTTGCCAGAACGTAAGCATTTCTCGAAGATTTGTCTCAACCGAACTTACCAGCAAGTGGTCCTCTAGACAAAACTATACCTCACGTTGAACACGCAGGAAGCGTTGTTCGCTGTCAATTGGCTAACGTTTGAAACTTCTCCCGCACCCGGAGGAAAGAAAGGAAGGAACAGGAAGAAAATGAACGACAAGGATGTTAACCAATATCTAGGTGGACTGGTATGATACCCTGCAAACGGAAAATGGGTGGGAGAGTTTGAAACATATTGAAATAAAGAGAGAAGAGAGAGAAAGCACACACAAAGTCACACTTTACAGTCATCATAACATGTTAAGTTTATAACCGCCGGTACAAGTCTGCTTCTTTCATGAATTTGAGCAGCGCCTTCGTTGCCTTCACCCGGGATTTTCCAAAGAATAGTTAGCACCATGCTGAAGGGTTTACGTGGCCTTTGATGCTACCTGAACAACATTCTAGTGGCTGGTAATAATAGTGAAGAGAATTTTATGAATCTGAAAGTTGTGTTACAACGACTTCTTTAACGAGGCGTCCGCGTAGCGGAAAATGTTCGTTTTTCCAGCAGGAACTTCCATATACCTCGGTCACAGCATGAGCGGTGAAGGCATCTCGTCAACGACAGAGGTCGCTGACGCACTCCACGAAGCACCAGCTCCTAAATACCGGCAGCATCTGCAGCCATTACTGGGAGTCGTCAAATTCTACGGCAAGTTTCTTCCTAACTTAGTCACAGCGGGGCGCAACCATTCTTCATATTGCTACACAAAAACGTCCCGTGGTACCGGGAGAACCATTTCCAAGATTAGTTGATGGACACAAAGAGTTTGCTCGCTTCTCTGTCCATTTTCACGCAGTGCAGCCTGTGAAACTCCTTGCTGCTATCAGGTGACGCATCGCAATTTAGTAGTGGTGGTAAAAACATTGATTTCCACTTCTGAGCGTGGGGGCCGAGCCCCCTCATGGCACGTGGGTGCTGTCTTACCGAGAAGAGGCACCTTTACAAAGCAAAGGTAAGCCCTTGAAGTGCGATCCTCTTCATGGCGCACGAGAGGATCCGGTGCTGATCGAACGCAGCAGTGCTCATTGATTGATTGCTTGATTGATTGATTGATTGATTGATTGATTGATTGATTGATTGATTGATTGATTGATTGATTGATATGTGAAGTTTAACGTCCCAAAACCACCATATGATTATGAGAGATGCCGTAGTGGAGGGTTCCAGAAATTTTGACCACCTAGGTTTTTTTAACGTGCACACAAATCTGAGCACACGTGCCTACAGCATTTCCGCCTCCATCGGAAATGCAGCCGCCGCAGCCGGGATTCTATCCCACGACCTACGGGTCAGCATCAGAGTACCTTAGCCACTAGACCACCACGGCGGGGCAAGGCAGCAGTGCTGGTCACGATAGTCTCCCAGTTGACACCACCACAGCCGGAGGTGGGGCATGTGGGAAGGTGGGACATGTGAGGACTATGTGGAGGAAGTCTCCTGGTTTGCCGCAAAGTTTGCACGAAGAGGGGAACTGCTCTAGGTAACGGGCGTTTGGTAATACGGGATATCGAGCAGTCCGAGTTTGTAGGTGTCGCCAATGTGCGGCCTGCGCCATGTTTAGGAACGGAGCTGGGGGTGTGTATATTTTCTGTTGATCCCGGTAATACGATAGAATATCACAAAAAGACAGCAAGCGCTCGTCGACCTGTGGAGGGGTTTCCATTTCTCCTGCAATGAATTTGAGACCTCGGGCTAGAGAATGAGCCTCCTCGTTGCCAAGAAGTCCAGCCTGTGCTGGCGTTCGGATGAGGGTTGTGGAACGCTGAGGCGGCCAGAAGCGTAGCAAGCGAGCAGCATTACGGGATATCAAGCTATTTGTGTAGTTCAGAATAACTGTTTTCGAGTCGCAAATTATTGTGGTGGCAGGTGCAGAGATGAGAGCAAGCGCGATAGCTGCCTCTTCCGCCTGTGTGCAGGAATTTGTGACAATTGAGCACGAAGTTAGAAGATTTGCCTGATTGTCAGCCACCGCAAGGGCCATGCGAGATCCTGACGCATATTCCGCTGCATCCACGTAGACCACATGCTGGTCCTCGCCATATTGTATCTGGAGGGCCCGAGCCCTTGCCTTTCTGCGTTTCTCTTCTCGAACAGGATGTGGGCATGGGGGGGGGGGGGGGGGGGTACGTTTAGGTGCGAGCTGAGGTTAGAAGAAACGCAATCTGGTTCTTTAGGCGCGGCCTTTTCTCGTGTTTCGGATGATGGCAGCACGAAGCCAATCTCTTTCCCATTGCATACGTTGAACGGTGCCGATATCAACTACAGCCAGCAGGCCCTTTCAATGACATTTGGCGTTAAGAAGCTTCATTTTATACAGTTACGGCCTTTTGTTTATATTATTCATCGACCATGAAACGTTTCACAAAATCTTAGGCCCAACTACCCGCATTTCGATCATCGCAGCCACACATTTGCAGCGTTAGGCTGTCACATTATCAGCTCACTGGTATGTGATGTGCTTATCCTCAATTAATCAAGCTAGAACGCTGAAGTAGATTTTTATTGTCACCTCCCGCTATCAATTGAGAAAAAGAGACACAAGAAAGAGAAAAACTTTCTATTGTTGCGTAAAATGAGACGGGACGTGATTATTTGCAAATGTATTGACACCGATCAAGATGGAGCGCAGGACGTGCAGCAAACAAGCCAGTCCTCTTCGCCGTCTTCTGTACGCAGAATGTTTCACCATTGATGCACTAGCTACGTAGAATTACCCTCCGTTTGTAAAAGCGCCCTCTCGGTGCACTTTTTACGTGGTCTTCAGAAGGAGGGTGGTATGGTTTCAGCCTACTGACGTGAACAATGTGGCTGGGCGTATTTGCAGACAAGTTAGTCTTGGAGACGGGAACGACCGCATAGGTAACGTCCATTATCAGTCGTATGATACGGTAAGGTTCCCTGTACCGAGATTTCTCCTAGAATACAACGCAACAAACTTGGCACCATAGAAGAACTAGGAAACCAGGTGAGAAGCGAACGCCGACATTCTTGCTCTTGTATAGAGCCTTCTAGGTTTCTTGTGAAATCAACAGTCTAGAGTGGGCGATCTGACGTTCGTGGTCGACACGAGCTATAGTGTCAAATGCGTATTCGCTCGGCGAAGGTTTTGTAGACGGTAGTGGGGTGTCCAGTAGGAAGGTTGAATTACGGCCATAGAGCATATAAAAAGGTGAATAACCTGTGGTATCATGACGAGATTAATTATAGGCGAATGCCAAGCTGTGGTATTGCCTGACCACAGCTTGAATTAAGGATACCGATGGCTGTGATGGGTCAGTGGCTAGTGTTGTGAAAACAGAGTGTTATTAGGAGCTGGACAGCCACCTTCAAGCTCCCGACGAATTGTTCCGGTGACGGGGTCATAAGTGGGTGGCTCGCGAGCGGCTTCAGACGACCGTAAGTTGTGCCCGTATTGGACACTCGTGTGAATTTCTGCGCGACATGGCAAATCTTGGCGTGTTCAAACTGCCGATGCTCTTTGGTAATTCCATCAACGGTGGCAACGTTAGTGTAGAAAACAGGTAAAGGCGTCATCTGCGATGCATCGAAGCACATGCGATACCTTCTCAAAAGGCGATGATGTCGCGAATATACGTGACGTACAATTTGGTAGATGCCTGTGCCTGAGTAGCCGAGTGATTTCACGCAGCCGTCTGCCATCCATCGGTGTTGCTAAAAACGTCGTGGATCTTCTCTTTGAAAGTATCGCAGCTGGTAGTGCCAGCTTCGTGCGTCTCAAATCACAACCGTGGTGGGCCAATAAGGTAACAAAGCACGTTGGTGAGCACGATTGTCGGGTCCTACCTAGAGCCGGTGCTGATCCGTTCATACACCTTAAGCCATCTTGTCAACATCAACGCCATCCTGTCGGTAAAATAAGCAATGATCACGAGCAGATGGTTGGACTACGTAAGTAGGAATCACGGAAGGGGCGGGTGGTATTGACGATGTTCCTTCAACCTGTGACATGGTTCGGCCTGTGACGATACGGCAATTGCAGAGCTTCGAGATGAATACAAGGAAGAACCAGGCCCTCCACCCCATATGTGTCACGTAAAATGAGACAAGACGTGACTATTTGCGAGTGTATTGGCACCTATCAAGACGTCACACAGCACGCACAGCGGGCAAGCCAGTCCTGTACGTCGTCTTGTGTACGCAGAGTGTTTCACCATTGATGCGCTAGCTACGTACATGCGCTAGAGCTACGTGTACTGGCGTCATTATTCTGAACCATACGCTTTGGCAGTGTACTGTGGCTTTCGCAGACTGTGACAAAGAAAGAGATTGGTGGTAAAGACCCCTTCACAGAGGAAACCTTTTGGTTCAGGTTCAGGCTGTCCAGAAGGCCCACGATATGGCAGTAAGGTTTAACCTTACTGTCCGAATGCGGCAGTCGCCGGCGTCAACCTAAGCGCTGATTTTCAGGGCCTGAATAAAGTTTACCATAACATACCATGCCATGGCATCGGTACTAGAAGTGCCAGAGGAGAGCTACTAGTAGAATTCGCAGAACGCAATTATTTATGGATTTCGAATACCTTTTACCAAAAACGAGGAAAACGTAAGTGGACATGGAGGAGCCCTAATGTCGAAAATAAGAACGAAATAGACTTTACAATAAGTGCACACCCAGGCATCTTGCAGGATGTGGAAGTGGTTGGCAAGGTACGATGCAGTACCTTGCCAAGGTACGATGCAGTGGTACGATGCACCTTGCCAAGGTACGATGCAGTGGCCATATAATGGTACGGTCTAGAATTCGCCTAGACTTCAAGAAGTAATAGCAGAAACTGATACGCAAGAAGCCCATCAATGAGCTAGCACTGAGAGGGAAAGTCCAGGAATTCAGAGTCTCGCTTCAGAACGGGTGCTCGGCTGTTATTGAGGCAACCAACCTTAGCGTAGACACAATGAATGATCATCTGGTGAGTATCAATAAGGAGTGTGCAGTGGAAGTTGGAGGCAAGGTAGTTATAGAGGACACTGGCAAGTTTTCCCAGGAAACGAAAAATGTCAATAAAAAGCGTCAAAGCATGAAAGTCTCAAGTAAAACAGGCAAGATAGAACTGGCAGAGCTTTCGGGGTTGATTAATAAGCGTAAGGTATCTGATGTAAGAAGATATAACACGCAGAGAACTGAACACGCTCTGAAAAACGGACGAAGCGTCAAAGCAGTGAAGAGGAAACTTGAGATTGGCAAAAATCGGATGTATGCACTAAGGGACAAAGAAGGCAAAATAACTACCAATATGGATAGGATAGTTAAAATAGCGGAAGAGTTTTACAGAGATTTGTACAGTAGCCGCGACTCCCACGACCATAATACTATAAGAACTAGCAGTAACCCAGATGACAACCCACCAGTAATGATAGAAGAAGTCAGAAAAGCCTTGGAGAGCATGCAAAGAGACAAAGCTGCTGGTGAGGATCAGGTAACATCAGATCTGCTGAAAGATGGAGGACAGATTGTGTTAGAAAAACTAGCCAACCAGTTTACGGGGTGTCTCCTGACGGGAAGAGTACCGGAGTCTTGGAAGAATGCTAACATCATCTTAATGCATAAGAAAGGGGATGACAAGTACTTGAAGAATTACACGGCGATCAGCTTGCTCTCCGAGGTATACAAGTTATTTACAAAGGTAATTGCTAACAGAGTTAAGGAAACATTAGAATTCAATCAACCAAAGCAACTAGCAGGATTTCGAACAGGCTACTCAACAATTGACCACATTCATACAATCAATCAGGTAATAGAGAAATGCTCAAAATACTGCCAACCATTATACATAGCCTTCATTGATTACTATAAGGCGTTTGATTCAGTAGAAATAACAGCAGTCATGCAAACACTGCGGAATCAGAGCGTTGATGAAGCATATATAAACATCCTTGGAAGAAATCTACAGAGTATCTACTGCTACTTCATAAAGAAAGCAACATAATACCAATCAACAAGGGCATAAGGCAGGGGGACACAATTTTTCTATTGCTATTTATCGCGTGCTTACAGGAGGTTTTCAGAGGCCTAGAATGGGAACAGCTAGGGGTAAGAGTTATTGAAGAGTACCTTAGTAACCTGCGCTTAGCCGACGACATTGCGTTGCTAAGTAACTCAGGGGACGAATTGCAACTCATGATTATGAAGTTAGACAAAGAGAGCAGAAAAGTAGATCTTAAAGTTAATCTGCAGAAGACGAAAGTAATGTACAACAACCTTGGAATGGAGCAGCGCTTCGAAATAGGTAATAGTGCACATCAAGTTGTAAAAGACTATGTCTACTTAGGGCAGGTAATAACTGCGGAACCAAACCACGGAATTGAAGTAACTAGAAGAATAAGACTTGGTGGGAGAACACTTGGCAAGCACTCTCAAATTAGGACAAGTAGATTATCACTATGCCTTAAGAGGAAAGTATATAACAGCTGTATCTTGCCAGTACTTAGCTACGGAGCAGAAACCTGGAGACTTACAAAGGGGGTTCAGCTTAAATTGAGGACGACGCAGCGAGCAGTGGAAAGAAAAATGGTAGGTGTGACCTTAAGAGACAAGAAGAGGGAGAGGTGATTAGGGAACAAACGGGGGTTACGGATATCATAGTTGAAATTAAGAAGAGGAAATGGGCATGGGCCGGGCATGTAGCGCGCAGACAGGATAACCGGTAGTCATTAAGAGTAACTAACTGGATTACCAGAGAAGGGAAGAGGGTTAGGGGGAGACAGAAGGTTATGTGGACAGATGAGATTAAGAGGTTTGCGGCTATATATTGGCAGCAGCAATCACAGGACCGAGTTAACTGGTTGAACATGGGACAGGCCCTTGCCCTGCAGTGGACATATTCAAGCTGGCGATGACGATGATTATGGTGATAATGATGATAATAATAATATTAATGATTATTATGATGATGATTATGATGATGATGCCATACTGTGGTTGCAGTCAATGCCACTTTCACACCAAGACACAATGCGCGAACAGCTCGAGACTCCTTGGTTTGTAAAATGATAGATTGCTCAAGTTGGAGGCGGCCGTCGTCTCCGACTGACAAAGATATAAAGCTGTTTTTTTGTTCCTGGCTGACGCTATGAGCTCACATTTCACTAAAACTGCATCGCTTTCTGAATAATCATGATTGCGCTTGCAAAGGTGAGCAACTTGCTGCATGCCCCACCGCAGTGGTCTGGTGGCTAAGGTACTCGGCTGCTGACCCGCAGGTCGCGGGGTTGAATCCCGGCTGCGGTGGCTGCATTTACGATGGACGCGGAAATGCTGTAGGCCCATGTGCTCAGATTTGGGTGCACATAAAAAAACCCCAGGTGGTCCAAATTTGAGGAATCCTCTACTACGGCGTCTCTCATAATCATATGGTGGTTTTGGGACGTTAAGCCCCACGTATCACTCAATCAGTCAGTTAATTTGCTGCATGACGAACTACACGAAGAGCACTCTGGCATCGTGCACAGCAAGCGACTGGCACACAGCTACGTTTGGTGACCGTCCATCAAGTCACTCCTTGAGCAACGTGTCAAGGCTTGGGTAAGTGGTGAATAACAATGTTGTGAACCGTGCAAAGCATCCCTGGGTGTGTCCAGATAAGTTCTAACTTGAGTTCTTTGTCCCCATTTTATATTTTGATGAAGTTTATCCTAGGCCTAGGCATTAGAGCCTCAAAAGTTTGTGGTTTGTGGGAAAAAAAATGGTCACCTGAAAATATAGCATACATTTTGCCAACGAAAAGAATTTTTTCATCGATATTGTGTTTTTTTCCTTTTATGTTGGAGCTCATATAACTAAAATACAGTGAGCTTTTTATTTTTCTTTATCGCAATACTTATTCTCAGCAAAGAAAAAATCAGTCGATTATTCTTTTTACACATTGGAAAGCTTTAGAGAAAACAATCACAAACATGACAAACCGCACAAAATAGCAGTTTTTCAGAAATTTATTGCTACAAACAATTTAAACTGGGGGTCACGAAACTCAGTACATATTAACTTTGATATTTTTGCTTTTATTTAAACAACTCTCGTGGTTTTATCACGCTTTTATTTGCTTCATGGGTGCACGTTAAAGAACTCCAGGTGGTCGAAATTTTTGGAGCCCTTCACTACGGCGTCTCTCATAATCATATGGTAGATTTGGGACGTTAAACCCCACATATCAATCAATTAATCTCTTTGCTTCATTATTCTGAGGAAACTTTAGGGGTCCACCAAGAACACCGAAGTATAAAAATGTTTTTTTTTCTTAGAAAGGTCATTTATACTTTTTTTCAGTTCTCCTAGGTAGGGACCTTATCAATCGTTCTGCTTTAAAACAAACATTGCATTATTTTGATAGTTACCAAGTGGCAACGCGTCACATGTCACTTGGTCACATGGGACTCTGTAATACGAAATACGTCGTAGTTAGCATTGCTGCCACGCTGTACACTATGTGCTGAAAATGGGATATAAACAGTTGAAATATTTCTACGTTATCTCATCACAAAATACGTTATCTCATCACAAAACATGAGCTACACAACAACAAATACGCAGCCATATTGCATGGTACAGTTATAGCCTTGTGATCAGCCGCTTGACAAACCTAGGGCAGTGGCTGCTTGATGCTGCAGGCACTCACGTTAAAACGTGCTACTTCTGCGCTGGACGAGCCCCACTTGAGCGCGAAAACTGTGCTCAGGCAACGATCTAGATGAGGCATTCATTATTGTGAAGGAATGCGTCAACGAGAAAAAACATAAAAAGCATGCGCCGCAACCCGCCCGTGGCTTATCGAGACCAGCCCATGCAACATACGTATACGTAGATGTGGCAATATACGTCACTCTCCCTTGGAAATTTGCCTGGTCTTTTTCGCATGAACACGTACAGCCCAACACAGATGGTAAAAGTTTCCTGAGCCCTACACTCACAGTCACATGGTGGTTTTGAGTGCAATACCAAGAGTTGTATTAACTTTCTGCACGTACCTGTTCCATGCGTTCCGCGGTGGTGCAGTCAAGTAGGTCACCTACAAGGGCGATCGCGACGATTCCATGTACAGTGCAGGCAATTGCTGGCGCACCTTGCCTGCGCGACCGCCGAGTAATGAACACCAGACCGATAAATACCTGTAACAAGAATGCAAGCTTCCCGTTCTTCTCAATCTTTCGTTAATGCACTCAATTTTTCATTCACTATCTTTAAAAAGACCAAATCAATAATAAACGGCGGTAAAACAGCGTCTGAAAATGCTTAGAACGAGCGCGTTAATCTCTCCCGGTGTTTCCAGTATTTGGGGCATGATTGGTGATGTCAGGATGATAGATAGATAGATAGATAGATAGATAGATAGATAGATAGATAGATAGATAGATAGATAGATAGATAGATAGATAGATAGATAGATAGATAGATAGATAGATAGATAGATAGATAGATAGATAGATAGATAGATAGATAGATAGATAGATAGATAGATAGATAGATAGATAGATAGATAGATAGATAGATAGATAGATAGATAGATAGATAGATAGATAGATAGATAGATAGATAGATAGATAGATAGATAGATAGATAGATAGATAGATAGATAGATAGATAGATAGATAGATAGATAGATAGATAGATAGATAGATAGATAGATAGATAGATAGATACTCAAAGTGCTTACAGAGCGCGAAGAAATGGTTCGCATTCAAAGGCATTGCCGCACTGCTTTCCTACGCCTGACCAATTCTCCTTTCATGCGCAGTGACGCAAAGTTACCGAACGACGACTTGACGTAGGACGCAGCTCGTCCATTGGCGTAAACCAGTCACGACAACGGGCTACGCGTTCTTCTTTCTGTGTGGGAGAAGGATGGCGAGGCGGCGCGAAAATCTGAAAACTGCTAAAATCGATGTTCTAACCCCTGTCACTTCTTTCTTATAGCACGTATTTGCTAATTTCTTGCGGCAGCATGTTTACGAAGCAATAGTGCACATACTTTTTTTGATAATAATTTTGAGCCCTCAGTGTTGTTCACTGGCCCTTTACGGATCGATCATAACCGAGTATTGTCAGCACTGACGCGGTTTGACCAAAAATAAAAGAAGTGAGCAAATCGCGTTAGCATGGTTCGTTGTTGTAACATCATGCACGATGACGGTCACTATTGGTGCATTCAGACGACGGACCGAATCCCGATGTGGCGGGACGGACGGCGCGTCACGTGACCTCACATCAGCGATTCCCCTCGTCCGCGACTCGTCCGCGCGGCTCGAGGACGGATGAACCCAACCTGTTTCTCACATCGGGATTCTGGCGGGGGAGAGCCGGTACTTCAGCGGAATAGCTTGGGGTCGGTGGCAACCAGTACACTTTTCGTCTGCTCGCGGCATGTCCTCCATGGCTCGCGGACAACTGCATGACTGGTCGGCATCATCTACGCTTGAGCATTGTTTACTTAGTTTCCGAAGACTTTGTTCTCGGGTGATTAAATATGCAGAAATCACTTTTGGTGGTTTGGGAAATGTCGCCGCCGTCGCTTAACACGCGAGATTCTTAGCCGTCATGGTGGTGAAATATTCCAACTTCTGCAACCGGCGACGTGCCGCTTCTAAAAAAAAAAAGGCGGGAGACACATTTAGAAGTTCTACAAGTGGGGAATAATGTAGTTGAAAGAATATCCTGCTAGCAACTCCCCTTTTCTCCTGAAAGAATAACACTACTCGTTCATTTGTCACAACACGACAGACATCGCAGCCAAGCTTCGCTTCTCGCGGGCATCCATGTTGAATACCCTCAAACCGGTCTGCTGCCAGCGGGCGCAGGTGAGCGCCGAATCTGCTGTCGAGGGTAATCCGGCTGTTTTCCCCTAGGACACCGTCCGTCGTGTGGATGCGCCTGCAGGCGGACCATCCGCGGATTAGCTGTCCGCGTCCACGACAAATCCGGATTCGGTCCGTCGTCTGAATGCACCATATAGGAATTCGTAGAAGATCACTTACGGTCTCGACGCAGAATGCGCACGTGATGATTAAGTCGAAACATGGCAATGCGCTCCACGTTGCCCACCAGCTACCGATGTGTATGAGCTGCGATGCGGACATAACAAGTGTAACGCAAGTACCAAGGCACGTCATCTGTAACAGCATGCAATTCGGGTTGAGCGAAATTCATGACTGAATTAAGCACGAATAGCATTTCCAAGAGACGGAGCAAAATCGTATCGAATAGTGAATAATTTTCGAACACCTTTAGAACAAAGCGATATTAAATAGTTACGAAGTAATTTTTCTCTCCTAGTATTCAAAACGCTTAAAAAGGAAGTCTGGTGATTTTTCGATATTCACCAAGTTCAATTAAACCTTGCACACGTGTTCTCGTCAATACAGTGGTAGTATGCGCCAAAAGGTATAATGATAGGTCATTTAGTTTTTTTAAACTGATTCTAAAGATTGGTAGCCAATTCCGGTGTCACGCTTGTAAACATGGCCCACCCTGTGTATGTGACCTAAGTGCCTACTCTTTTTGGAAACTGTGCCTGGCCCACCAGACGGGTGCAGCGCATGCGCTTTCTTCTACGAGGCGACTACGACATGAGCACAAATTCAGTTTTTAAATGCGAAAGCATTTCTTGGCAAACTTTGGCGACATTAAGCGTATCTATCTATCTATCTATCTATCTATCTATCTATCTATCTATCTTCTATATATCTATCTATATATCTATCTATCTAGCCATATACTCGCAGGCACGCGACGGGCTGCGTTGCTTTGACGCATGCACGTTAGAGTGCGCACGGCGTCCCTCCATCACGAAGAGAGCAGACCCAGTGCTGTCTGGGTAGAGCTGCGTAGCGACATCGGCGTGAAATGCAGCATGTTGCATTTCGCGCCGGTTGCCGCTGGGCCACGCCGATGGACGCTGGTCGCGCCGGTCGCGCCTGGCGTCAGACTATAGTGTGCTCGCGTTTTGCGAGCGTACCGTCACTGTGCAAAACTTGAGCGCTCGTCAACGTTACGTCGGAGTATATTGGGCCCTTCATGATGTGCACGCGGCTGTTTCGCAAGCTCCACATATACCTAATTTGGTGTTACGGGGCGTCAATGAATGGCTAAAGTACATGACTGGTGCAAGCATGATAAGCATGACACGCTTGTCATATAGGAACATGACAATATACCACGCTCATGATGCGCTCGTGGCCGTTTAGCTAGCTCACCATATACCAAATTTGGTATCACGTGACGTGAATAGATGACTAAGGTAAATGACAGGTCCAAACATGATAATCATGATATGCATGTGATGTAAAACATGACAACACGCTACGCTCATAGCCCGCTCGCGGCCTTTTCGCTAGCTCTACATATACAAAATTTAGTACGAGATGACGTGGGTAGACGACGAATGTAAATAACACGTCTAAATATGATAAATATGACATAGAAGTCATGTATGGCACAATTGATCTCCACCTCCTAACGTTGTGCTGATTTTAAAGTGACATGCAACCTTTCTCATTCGTGCTTCGCATATCGTCTATTCCCACTCTACGTGGAATCTGCCATTTTTTTCAGCAGCATACAGTGCGTTTTTCAACGTTGACGTCATACTTTACATGCACAATATTGCGTGACGAGGTGACCTATTTAGGGCACGTCAGAAGGCTCACGCGCCGGCTGGTCGAAATCAAAAGACGATGTTTCCGCGCTCAGATAGTAGCTGCTATCATCGCTCAACGTGTCAGTGGTCAGTTCAGACGAGCTGGCACAGCTTGATTCTGCGTCGAATGTCATCACCAACTTCGTTTTCGCGCGTCAGATGAGGCACTTGAGCTATTGTTACGCATGGCTAGCCGTGACGGAGTGTTGCGGATTTTGAGATGTCATCGGACACCGATTTCATGACGTCCTCCTACGACGAAGAATGGAACAGCTCTCTCTTTCAGTTTTTCTTCAAACTTATCGTTCATTGCGTACTTACATAAACTCATGGGTGTCTGAGCACTGTTCCAAGACTGTCATTACTATTTGAAAAGGGCATTATCTTAGTATGGTCGAAAATGCACCGGAGCTGTCCTCTTGTACATAAAAATTACTGTACTTTTGCGCAAATGCTATGTTTACTTCAGTGTAATTGACATTTTCAAATATTCGTAAACTAACCAAAATGATTCTTATTCCATTCTACACCAAATCGAAAGTAAACGTCTTTTCAATTCACTCTTCACACCCTTGTAACAGTTACGGATATGGCCCATCATTATTCCCGTATTTTTTTACATCTTCTAACGTTGACTGCCATTGCAGGATTCCGTGATTAAATGCCAATACGACAGTGCCCAGACCTCACCGGGTCACTTTTCCAGACCAAACGAAGTTCACTCTTTGTCTGAAGTTGTTAGTGTTCTATGCTGTGATTCTTTCTCATTGGCTAAACCAACTTGACAAATTTAGGTAGCTTCAGTGCTTCAAGTCCAAGCTAAAAGCGCACAAAACTTCACCACAGTCACTTTTTACGCTATATGTGTAAAAACCTGGACAGCGACTGCCCTCACTATGATTGGCATCTGCCCAGCGTAGTGAGGACAGTCTTGCTGGTCTTCCAGACCGATGTCGCAACTAACTATCCAAACTATCATCCAATGTCATCCCGAGAAGGCCTTGTTAATTCATGCAACCGAGGCATTGCTAAAATTCTCACGAACAACATGCTTTGATGAGCGGCTGTAGACTTGTAACGATGCCGTATGCCGCACGAGACTGCCGCTCTGCTTCATGCCGTTGTCTGTGTGAATGTGCGCATACCTCTCTTCTTTTCTCTCTATTTTTAATCTCCTACATTTTTTTCCTTGCACGGGTTATGCCAAACTCGTTAAGATCCCTGCCTTTCCCTTCTCCGTGTCCTTCTTTCTTAGTCTATGAAGATACGGTGAACGCGACTCATCTCAGCTGCGTTCTCTTCAACGCAGAGACCGCTGCAACGCATAGAAGCGTAGCTGCGCATGCGCACAGGGTCAGGAGACATACTTTGTGTCGTCTGCCACAGCACTGGAGCGCACCGCACCTTAGTAGCCACCATGACCGTGGTACCAATATTGCTGGGCTTCGTAGTACATCGTTCATGTGCGCCGGCACCGCTTCGATTCCATGTGCGAGTGCGCCGAATGCACTGGCGCTACGGAGCGCGTCCATGTTCACCGTAGAGTCGACATGTTCCCGCTAGGAGCAGTGTTCACCCTTAAAGTGGACGACACTTTACATATACAGCACGAAATATTCGCCGTAAATCGACACTGAAGTTAAACGATGAATTCGCTTGGATGAAAAAATCCTACTTTTAAAACACTAATCTTGTTGGTTTCATGCTAACAGACATACTCATAAGCAGAAAATGAAGGACAAGGTTTAATTTTTAAATTTTGCGTAAAAAATTACGCTCGTGACGTCATGAACTTCAAAGTAAACATTTCGTATTAAAAAGACATTGGCTGAACAGGATTCATTGAAAATTGGCATTTTAAATATCTGGCCAGAACCCAATGTACCTAATTTTTAGCGATAAGACATACGTAGGCACTTCATGCGGCGACAACCTTCCTTGACAACTTGAAGTTGCAGACCAAACACATGCCTGCTGCCGCGCAAAAAAAAAAGATAGTACTGAAGTTCATCATTATATTTTTCTATTTCCTTGCCCACATCAATATTGCGTTCTTTATTATGAAACTGAAACAGTTGTGGGATACTGCAGGTAAAATATAGCTCTTGTTCACCTTGCAATAATGCTTTCTTTTTTTGTCATTTCTTGGACGGCAACACATTTTCAGCCAAAGTTTATAGAACCTGCCCGTGTGCTCAGATTTGGGTGCACGTTTAAGAACCCCACGTGGCCGAAATTTCCGGAGCCCTTCTCTACGGCGTCTCTCTTCATCATATGGTGGTTTTGGGATGTTCAACTCCACATAGCAATCAATCAATTATAGAACCTGCTGAGGTGCCAAACTCTCCACTTCCGCCATACTATGAGCGCGGCACATAATCGACTTCCGGTCCATGTAGCATTACTGCAACCGTAAGCTCCACGTTAAAGACGGCGAAACGTGAGCGAACCACGCTCAAGCAGCTGTTATGCGCGGAAATATTGAATTGCTTGAAAACTCAAGGAAAAGGGTAACTAGTTTATCTCTGTTGATAATCGTGAAGGATCAATACATTAGCAAGAATAATTGAAAGCGCGTTAGATGGTGTTTCACGTTGCATGAATTATATAGCAACCACCCATGTGCTCGGTGGACGCTGCAGTTCTCGTTAAGTTCAGCGTGACTGGCATTAGGGTTGGTCATTGTCCAAGTCAATTTTTCAATGACAAAGATACTCGCTTTGGATGCAATTTGTCCCAGCTAATGGGGAAGACTCTTGTATAGGTGCTGCAAAAATACGTAACGATAAAATTTGGCGCAGCTGCGCGAGTTGCGCAGTGGGTGCTGCTCACGTCGTTAGCATTACCCGTCATAGATTATGTGAAGCCAACTATCCGGCACAGCGCGTTCGCGCAAATCAACCCTCGCAAGCACTCGACTAAGTTATGCACGTGTCACGACACTCTTCAACAGCAATCAAACTAAGTCTGGACCAGATTTTCTTGCTGGCTCATCTGCGCAAGTTCAGAGCTTTAAAAAAGTTTGCAGCTTGATGATAATAATATGTGGGGTTTAGCGTCCCAAAACCACGATATTATTATGAGAGACGCCGCAGTGGAAGGCTCCGGAAATTTCTACCACCAGGGGTTCTTCAACGTGCACTCAAATCTGAGCACACGGGCCTACAGCATTTTCACCACCATCGAAAGTGCAGCCGCCGCAGCCACGATTTGTCCTCGCGGCCTGTGAGTCAGCAGCTGTGTACCTCTGCCACTATACCAGTGCGGCGGAGAAAGAAAAAAAAGTATGCATTTTGTACTTGTGATGTGGTACCTTAAAAATGCGAGCCTAGCAGACGACAGCACCACATCATTTAGAAGATGAGAAGAATGAAGAGGCATTGCAGCGCGCCCATTGAAAAAAAAAGAAGAGGAGACGCTCGCGGGGAACGAAGCCGTTCGGACGCCGGCAAGACGACGCAAGGGAGCCTAGGGCGAACCCGCAACTACGCGCGAGGTTCGAAAGGCCGGGTTCCTGTCCTCGAGCCATTGACGTCCTCGGGGCACGGCGTGTCGGCGTGGCCAGCACGAGTTCTCGGTGAGTGGTCCTGTGGACATCTCCGGTACGGCGAGCGCCCTCGAAAGACCGGAGCTGCTGACCACGTCTACCGAGCCGATGTCGCTGACAGTGTGCGGCTACGCCTATACCTGGTGATGCCCTCGACAGTGGTATGCTGACCTGGCACCCAAGCGACGACTGCATCCGAGCACGCAACGGGTCCCACTTCAAGGCACCGGGCTACGGCACAGACTGTGAGACTGGTTACTCTTTTCTTTTGTGTGTGAACTACGCGTGTGTATAACTTATAGTACTGTATGTGCAATAGTTTTTGTTCTTCGTCCAATATAACTCCCGTTTGTTTTCCCCACTGTCTCCATCTTCCTCGCGTCACACGCCTTGCTATGTGACGAACCTAACACACGACATATCTGGCGTCCGCGAGACAGGACTACTCTTGTTACATCTAAGGAGAGTATCACATCGCATATGCGTGTGTGACGGTCGATGATGGAGGCAGATAAGCTGACGGCGATCGGAAAGGAATTGGGGTTAAGTGGATCAGCACTAAAAGAATGGATGGACCAAGAACGCGCACGCGAAAAAGAGGCACGTGACGCTCGTCTGGCTGAACGAAATGCCGCGAAAGAAGCCGAGGCAGAGGCAGTCGCTAGATTACAAGCAGAGAAAGAAGTTCTTGAGCTCAAGTTAAGGTTGCATCAGTTAGGTGCGACAGCAGGTAGCACAACTACTGGGCAGCTTACCGAGGGTGCGCCCGTAGGCACTACGCAGAGCTACCAAAGTCCACATAAACTCATCCCAGCCTTTAACGAGGAACGCGATGAGCTGGACGCATATATACAGCGATTTTAGCGCGTCGCTACTAGTCAAGACTGGCCGCAAGACAAATGGGCCCTATCACTAAGCCTTTGCTTGACCGGAGAGGCCTTGAGTGTAGTTGGTAGGATGGCACCAGAACATGCCACAGACTACGTAACGTTGAAGAAACGCTACTACAACGCTTCAGGTACACAGAAGAAGGCTATCGGACAAAATTTCGATCAGCCAAACCAGATAATTCTGAAACGGGCACGCAGTTTGCCGGGCGTCTATTAGGTTATTTTGACCATTGGCAAGAAATGGCCAAGACAGACCGGACCTACGATGCTCTGCGAGACAAAATTGTCTCGGAGCAGTTTCTCGCGCAATGCCATGAGAAACTCGCTGTGTTTCTTAAGGAAAGAAACTGTGAGGACCTTAAAAAACTTGCGGAGGCTACAGACCACTACTTGGAGGCCCAGGGGTTGATTAACCTTGGCAAATGTAAAGGCGATATCCTGAGCAAGCCTCCAGGTCAAACTCCAACGTCTGAGCTGCAAGATGACAAAGAGAGACCGCAGTGTTTCCTTTGCAACAAAAAGGGTCACAGAGCAGCTGATTGCTGGACCAACACAAGGGTCCCAGGTACAAAGCCACCCTTTTGTGGAAAAGGCCGCCGCACTGGGCATAAAACAGCTGACTGCTCCAAAAGGGCCAACGGCGTTGAGAAGGCCTCATGCTCTTTACAACAAAGAGATGGAGCCAAGATAATTAATTTCGAGTCGCAGGCTTCGCTTTGTGTTCCTTATAGTCCGGAGTGCGCAGAAACGCGCCCAGCCAAGCTGAAGGAAAAATCGATGCCCACGGGCGAAGGTGTACTCGAAGGATATCCCGCAACAGTACTGCGAGATACCGGATGCGATTCAATCATTGTCAAGAGGTCTCTTGTGGCGGATAGCAAGCTGACTGGAAAGATTTCCTCGATTTACCTCCTGGACGGACGGTTGATGAAGCTGCCTGAAGCACACGTGGAAATTTTTTCACCGTTCTTCACTGGCAAAACTCGAGCCCTTTGTATGGATACTCCTTTATATGATGTTGTCTTGGGAAATGTGGAAGGCGTTCGAGATGCTCACAATCCTGATAACGATTGGAAGAGCCGTCTTTACACCCAGAACACTGCAGAAGAGTACTCTGGCACAAAAAATTTTGGTTCTGCACACGGACCCTTGTATGCAAAGACTTCAACATCGGCTGCAAGGAAAACACGTTGCAAGACAAAAGTTGCTGCAGTAAACCGAAAGGCAGGAAATCCACATCTACTTCCGGCTCCAGTTATAAACCCCTTAGACATCAGCCCACAGGACTTTAAAACCAAACAGGAGGAAGACAGCAGCCTGCGGAAATGCTTCGAAGCCGCCAACAAAGAGGTCAAGACCAGGTTTGCTAAAATATTGTTCTTCACGAAGAATGGTATCCTCTATCGCAAGTACACCCTTCACTCTAAGAGGCAGGTGAATCAGCTTGTGGTACCAAGGTGCCTCCGACAATTTGTTATGAAAATGGCCCACGAAGGCATCCTTTCGGGCCATCAGGGAATTAAACGAACTACCGACCGGGTACTCGAAGAGTTCTACTGGCCAGGGGTTCAGTCAGACATCACACGATTTGTTAAATCGTGTGATATATGTCAAAGAACTATTCCCAAGCATTTGGTGGGTCGTGTACCTCTCGGCAACACTCCTATAATTGACACCCCTTTCAAGAGAGTAGCCATTGATATTGTGGGTCCATTATCACCGATGTCAGAGGGCGGAAACAAGTACGTACTGACAATGGTGGACATGGCAACGCGTTATCCCGATGCTGTAGCACTGCCGAGCATTGAGACGGAGAAAGTCGCTGAGGCACTTCTCGAGATGTTTTCTCGTGTAGGTGTCCCACGGGAGATAATCAGTGACAGAGGCACGTTATTCTCGTCACGCCTAATGAAGGAGCTAAGCCGACTTCTCTCCTTCAAACAATTGCCAACAACCCCATATCATCCCATGGCTAATGGCCTTGTAGAGAGGTTCAACGGTACCCTGAAACAAATGATAAGAAGAATGTGTCAGGAGTGTCCGAAGAAATGGGACCGGTACCTGGCGCCCTTACTCTTCGCTTATCGCGAAGTTCCCCAGTCGAGCTTAGGCTTCTCCCCGTTCGACTTGCTCTACGGCCATTACGTCAGAGGTCCCCTGGCGATATTGAAAGAATTATGGGCCGCTGATCATCTTGATGATAATGTTAAAACATCCTATCGGTACTTAGTCGAACTGCGGAATCGTCTTGAAGACACCTGCCGATTAGCCAAAGAGGAGCTACAGAAAGTGAAAATGATACAGAAGAAGCATCGTGACCGAAAGACCAGACCACGTCAATTATCCCCTGGAGACAAAGTTCTGCTTCTGCTTCCATCGGATACCAACAAATTGGTTCTGACGTGGAAGGGACCCTTCAATGTCCTTGAGAAGAGAAACGATGTCGACTATTTAATTGACCTCGGTACCAGAAGCACGCTATTCCATATAAACCTACTGAAGAAGTATGAGGAATGGCCGGTTGCACCACCGCATGAAGCATCAGCTGTTTGCCAGGTGGATGACACCGAAAGCGACGAGCTACCATGCGTTCCATTCCAACGAAAGGAATACTGCACCCAGTCTCATACGCAAGCCGTATACTGCAACCATGCGAAGCTGCTAACTCTACAGTGGAGCGAGCGGCCCTGTTTTTTACGTGGTCGGTCCGGAAACTTCATATCTTCTCATTCGGACGCACATTCATTCTACATAGGGACCACAAACCGCTTGTGTACATCACGTCAGCCAAGCATGTGAACAGCTGCGTGTTACGGTGGAGCCTCATCTTTATGGAAGTGCTTAGATTACGTGGTCCGTTTGCCAACTCTGTGAGCAACGTCTGCATAAAGAATCGATGCTCAGTGGTATTAAAAGCTTTAGATGTAAACCTGACAGCGCAATACATGTATCATGACGCTTTAGTTCTGTGACTTGTGTTTTTTTTCTGGTGTGTACTTTTGTGACCGAATGTGCCGAGTGTGCGGGGCTCGGAACTGCTATAGTGTGCAGCGGTGCTTACGTGTGTGTTTCCGTCTGCGAACCAACGTGTCCCCAGTGCCCTCAAGTTCTTCTACCGAAAGAACTTTCTTAAGTGGGGGGTGATGTGATGTAGTACCTTAAAAATGCGAGCCTAGAAGACGACAGCACCACATCATTTAGAAGATGAGAAGAATGAAGAGGCATTGCAGCGCGCTCATTGAAAAAAAAAGAAGAGGAGACGCTCGCGGGGAACGAAGCCGTTCGGACGCCGGCAAGACGACGCAAGGGAGCCTAGGGCGAACCCGCAACTACGCGCGAGGTTCGAAAGGCCGGTTTCCTGTCCTCGAGCCATTGACGTCCTCGGGGCACGGCGTGTCGGCGTGGCCAGCACGAGTTCTCGGTGAGTGGTCCTGTGGACATCTCCGGTACGGCGAGCGCCCTCGAAAGACCGGAGCTGCTGACCACGTCTACCGAGCCGATGTCGCTGACAGTGTGCGGCTACGCCTATACCTGGTGATGCCCTCGACAGTGGTATGCTGACCTGGCACCCAAGCGACGACTGCATCCGAGCACGCAACGGGTCCCACTTCAAGGCACCGGGCTACGGCACAGACTGTGAGACTGGTTACTCTTTTCTTTTGTGTGTGAACTACGCGTGTGTATAACTTATAGTACTGTATGTGCAATAGTTTTTGTTCTTCGTCCAATATAACTCCCGTTTGTTTTCCCCACTGTCTCCATCTTCCTCGCGTCACACGCCTTGCTATGTGACGAACCTAACACACGACAGTACTCTTCGTTATTACTTGGCAATAGCTCGTGGCCTAGTAGGGTTACTCGGCTCCTAACCTGCGTGTTATTGGAATAAAAACCAGCCGCAATTTCGATGAATCGAAAAACTTGATGCCCGTGTGCTTAGATATAGGTGCACTTAAATAACACTAAGCGGTAAAATTTTCGCAGCTCTCCAATACGGCCTCTCTCATTATCATTTGATAGTTTTGGGACGTTGATCCTCAGAAAATATTCACAGTAGCAGCATCCTCCTTCATGAAATAGTGCCCCTGCGCATACTTCACCGCAGCCTGTACATAATCATGGGCGTAGCAAGGAGGAGGGGAATGGGGGCTGCAACTTCACTCGAAATACATACATGTGTATGGTTTAACCCTCCCCCTCTCCCCCTCCAAAAAAATTTCTGGCTATGCCTTGCTGGGCAAACATTCAGTGCGGTAACACGTGTGAGCAGTTGAGTTGGGTGTGAAAGCGCGGTAATATTTATTATCAGATTTAAATGTCATAATTTAAAATAATTAGCGCAACCTTGTACCCAGCAAACAGTCACTCGTCCACTCGATTGGATGAGTCAGCGTTTGTGTGAGCGTTTGTGAGGTTGCGCTAATTATCTTACAATATGATGAAGGACCAACTAGCCCAACAACAGCTTTTACTGAGCTAGATTTAAATGTTTTTGCAACATCCTCATACACACTAACACTCACTGGCATGACTTCAGCGACAATGTTGCAGTTTTTTAATGGCTAGTGTGAGCTCTTCAGTTTTTGTAGCTTCAATCTTTGCTGCTTTTTTTTTTCAATCCTTGAAAACGTTGTATTAAGCCCACCCATATTTTAAGGGAAAACGTCGTCCGGGACGTCAGTGCGTGGCCGGAAACACGCTGTTTACTTCTCCGAAAAAAAAATAAACGGGTAATAGGACACTGCACAACTAAAAATTTCTCACACTTTTAACTTTTATGTGCATGCTTTTCTAGATGTGTCAACAAGGCGAGCGTGCAAAACTGAAAGCAACCGCAAGCCACCATACTGCTTATGGTACGACATGAATGTGCGACTACGTCCCGCCTGCGTAGCCTTCGCTCCAGCATCCAGATAAAATGTCGCCAAGTGCAGTAGTCGCCTTCAAAATCTACGACGTCACGGTGAATATTGCGGGAATTCTAAGGATCAGCACCCGTGCACCTTACGTTTTTGTACATGTTTTTGCTAACTAAGTGTCTTTCCTTGGTAAGCGTGGCAATTTTGGCGTTGAGAAAAGCTACTTTACTTATAGACCTTTTTAGCATGGACGCCGCCACAGGGCCTATAGCGGGTGGTGCAGTTCCTGCTCTGGCAATTCACTGGCATGTGCGATGCCCTACGTTTGTATTCGTGAGGTTGCAGTCTTTGTGTGTGTGTGTGTGTGTGTGTGTGTGTGTGTGTGTGTGTGTGTGTGTGTGTGTGTGTGTGTGTGTGTGTGTGTGTGTGTGTGTGTGTGTGTGTGTGCGCGTGTGCGTGTGCGTGTGTGTGTGTGTGTGTGTGTGTGTGTGTGTGTGTGTGTGTGTGTGTGTGTACTGAAATTTGTATTATGTGCTGCAATTTAGGAACATAAGGGGTCTGTGAGACGCTCTGAAAGGTGTTGAGCCGTTTAGGTTCAAGGCTGATAATACCCGACGGTGGGAACGTGTCACAAGTGGTCGATGTATGCTTTCGGCACTCTTTTTGTTTTAAAAAAATGCGAATGTTTCGGCTCGTTCTAGCAGGACATGCAAGAGCTGGCACGCTTTGGGGATACAGTGATTGTTTTTCTGGACTGCATTCTTTAGGTTTATTTTTTTCAGTCGTGGTTCGTTTACGCTGTCAGAACGACCACTGCTCGCGTATGTGGTTACGCGTGAGCAAGCAGGCGGGAATATGTGGCGATAATGGCATCTGTTTGCATCTGTATTTTTCTCCTCGACTTTTAGTTGGCACTATCGGCACCGGTGCAGACTAAATTAGAACTGCTTACAGGAAAGTGCTGGTACATTGACACGCGATGCTGATGTTTACAAATATATGCCAGCATGCCTAAGATTTTCCCTTTATTTTCTTTTGAGCGTCTTCTGTTCTGGATGAATTTAGGCGGTGATCAAGTGAAGATGGTCAGAGGGTTTCTTCGGCCGGTAAGACAAAAAGTGCGCCTGCTTTCAATCCTATGACTGGCATGAGAGGTGTTTTGTGTTTATGCCTTTGATAACTGCATCATCTCCCAGTTCTAAGCACCTGCTGCGACGCAAGCAGCACCTACTGCACAACTCGCGCAGCCGCGCAAGTTGTGCAGTGGGTGCGGCTTGCGTCGTTCGCGTTACCCGTTATAACATGTGTGAAGTCGACTATCCGGCACAGCGCATCAGCGCAAATCAACCTTCGCAAGCGCATGACTAAGTTATACACGTGTCACGACACAGTTTAATAGCGATCAAACTGTGTCGGGACCAGATTTTCTTGCTGGCCCATCTGCGCACGTTGAGAGCTTAAAGAAGTATGCAGCTTGATGATGATGATATGTGGGGTTTAACGTCCTAAAACCACTATATGAATATGAGACACGCCGTAGTGGAGGGCTCTGGAAATGTCGACCATCTGAAGTTTTTTAACGTGCGCCCAAATCTGAGCCCACAGGCCTACAACTTTTCCACCTCCATCGGTAATGCAGCCACTGCAGCCGGGATTTGATCCTGTGACATGCGGGCCAGCAGCCGAGTACCTTAGCCACAAGACCACCACGGCGGGGCCATCTCTAACTTTATCTCACATCTTCTTTTTTTTGAGGAGCGCAGCTGCTAAAGCTTTTCATTGCACGGAACATTGCGAACAAATATAAACCAGCACGCGCTCACTTCGTCCTGTTTTAATTTTTTTGCTGTGCTCCCACAGCAAGTGCGCCGATTTGTTTGTCCGTGGAAGGCAATAACAAAGGTGCGAGAGTATGTCTCGTAAATGAAAATCACGTAACACTTAGCCACGCTACGAAAGTCACGTAACTCACAGCCACGTGACTGAAATCACAACATTCCGTGGCAGCTAGTCACGTTAATGAAACTGCTACATCCCGTAACAGCTGGTGGTTTGACAACTTTCCACAAAAACCACTTGACAAGTGCGTAAAAGTGCGGGAAACCGATCAAAACCAGAGAGGGATAGTGAAGCCTAACCATACTAACTAGTGTAGCTTGGTATCACTAGTAAAAACACGAGAAAAGTTCCCCTGTTCTAGCCTTGCGTCACTAGGCTAAGCTGCGCCTCTCTTTTTAAATATTTCAAGCAATATTCTGTCTATACCAAAGATGGAAGATCAACGAAGCCCCAGCCATTCATATAACACCTTAAATTAAACCAGGCTAAGAGGGCTACAGGTGCGTGCAAACTATAAGCCGCGCATGAAAGAAATTGAATCTAGGTCAGAATTATAGTTTCATGCACATGTTGTATGCGCACACACAGAAAAGAGAGTTCTGTGCCAGGGATACCGTGAATGCCAGCTGGCTTCCTTTAGTTTTATTTCTCATTCCGCGAAGCTTCTGCTTTAATTAAAAAAAACGCTGCATTGCACATCGTGTGACGCACAGGGAAGGGCCTACAAAAAAATCGCACACATCTCCCCGTAAAGAGAACCCCGAGAATTATGCCAAGCAGCCATGGACTAACTTACAGTTCTGTAAAGAGGTGCGCTTTATTCATCACCGCAGACATTCATGGTTTCCTACATCATCGACTTCAAACTACAGCATCTGCGGATCCATTCACTTTGCGGAACACGAGGGCGTCTCGCTTCAGCATCGCGAGCTCTCTATTCCAGGTCTCGCCGACGCTGCCAAGCTGCAGCCGCTTTGCGAGCCCTCGCCTCCGTCACACTCATGCTCAAGTCTTCCTTCATGCTACTACGCTGTGTGTTTGAGAGGAAAGAACGAGCAAGCACTTTTATTGTAAAGAACAGCGCAGCACCGCTATATTGGTCTCCACCAAGGAGGATTAAAAAAATTGCTGGAGTGGAAATGATTCCGCAGAAGTGAAGCCGTTCCTCTGGCAAGATGGCGGTTGCGGCGGCCATCTTACTAGGGGCATGATAATGTATCACCGTTCAGCGATTAAAAACGAAGCGTTTCTCTCGCCCGCCCAACGAGTCTAATGTGGGAACTTTTTCGGGTCACATAATACTCCAAGTGCGTTTTACAGTTACTAGTTTTCCTTAGTGAGCCTGTAATTGGAGGCAAAGTTCTTTGAAGATTCAGTTATCCATACTCGTTTCTGCGTGTTATTTTGTCGGGAACAACTATCTTTTAATATAGAACTAACGTAGCATTTACATAAAATATCAAAGCCACTTGATCTTTAAGTGGGCACTATCAGAAAAGAACATGTTTCCGCCATCTTGCCAGTGGCAAAAGGTGGCTTCACTTCTGCTGGCAAGGCATTGCGGGAGCTTCCACTCCAGCAATTCTTTAATCCTCCTTGGTCTCCACTCATACCAGAGCACGCAGCGGAGTGAAGCGGAGTGAGCGTTTTACCGCAAAGCCATCTAGTGGGCGCGCCGACTACTAGCACCGGCTATGATGTGACAGGAGACAAGCCTCGTCCATAAGCTGCTTCGCATCTAATATCTGATTTGTCCCGCTCGTGCTTGTTTGACCCATACATTACAGCGTCACACTGCTGTGTGGTTTCCCTACATGGTGGCTGATTTACGTGGTTGGTGAACATTCTGGTGAATTACATTTTTCACAGTGGTACCTTACAGTCAACACCATTGGTACTTAGATGAGAGTTGGAGAACCCCACGGAATACGCTAAGCCACTTTTGGGAGACCGCAAAGCCCATCTTTGTAAACAAAAAACTCATTTGTAGGCACACATATGTCCCGGGACAACGGCCCGCAAATACCGCTTGAATTTCTCTAGAGCAAACTCAGAAGTAGACTGAATGTGGCGGCAGACCGCACAACTCGTTTACAAGCTGCCAAGAAAAAATTGGCGTGACACTTTAGTCGGACCATCCGTTGCCAGGGAGAAACCGAAAGCACCGCTGCGCATTAGGTTAACTTATTACCAACCTTCCACCCTTATTATATCTCCCTCATCAATTCCACCACTCCACAAAAGGTCCTCAAAACATTCATGACTGAAAACCACTGCTCCATAGACGATTTCGCCAGCGCCTGTCGGTCTCTGGAATTGTGTTTTCGATGAAAATCCGCCCTTGAAAACTTCCTGATTAGATTGCTTTTGCGTGGTTTTAGCGGCTGCTTGGTTCTGGTGTTTTATGCGAATAAAATTACTACGATAAAGCACTCGCAACTCGAGCACAGCTGTGTCAAGCCAGGATGAAGTCTGCAAGCCCGGAGTAATATTGTAGGCAAATCAAAATGTTCTGCTTGCCGACCGATGACGATAGAAGGAGCGCCTGCATTGCCGCGATCACGCGAGAAAACTCGATTTCCACTATGAGCGCGTAGGTATGTTCTGCCCATTTTATTAAGGCTAATGTAAAGCTCAGCGGGGACTAATGTCACAGACTCGATACTTAAGCTTTAGACTAGTCAAAGGCCCCCAGTTACCGGTAACACATCGGTCGCTGTCATCTTCCACCCGTCACAGGTAAGTGCACTGACTCCTGGAACAGGTCGCAAAACGTGAAAGCTGGCACAAAAAATTCATTGCAAAGGTTTTTCTTGTACTGTTTGAGCGACATCAATGTGTACTGTTCAAGACAACATGGGACAAAAAGTAGCCGCGCTCAACATGAATAACCGCACAGTGTGTGTGTGTGTGTGTGTGTGTGTGTGTGTGTGTGTGTGTGTGTGTGCGTGTGCGTGTGCGTGTGCGTGGGCGTGTGCGTGTGTGTGTGTGTGTGTGTGTGTGTGTGTGTGTGTGTGTGTGTGTGTGTGTGTGTGTGTGTGTGTGCGTGTTTAGAAGCGAAGCTCCTTAAGGTGGCGATCGTGCGTCCCGTAGTAAGTATATGTAGCCACCTCTCGGTCTTGAACCAGTCATTAGATGGCGGTACTTGTGCATATAACGAATGTGTATATGCTGAAAATGCAAGATACTAGATGTTGTTACTTTTAGTATGATACGCGCAAGGCGGCGGCTGCTCGCGCTGGAAGACGGAACCCCGATGTGTGAACGCGTAGAACATAGGAATGACGTCACACGAAGACGTTGGCGATCACGTTATCGTCGGTGGTACCATACGCTAGGGAACGTGGTGTGGTGAAATAAAATCCATTCTGGCGCGTGCGGGCATTCAGAAGGTCGGCGGATGAACAAGGTTGCAGAGTGGCATGCACGCAAAGTGGCGGCGGCTCACGCTCAAAGACTGAACCCCGATGTGCGAGCGCGCGAGGCAGAAGCGTGCCGTGAAGCTGCACGGCAGCGCCGCCAAGATCCTGCCTTGCGAGAGCGGTAGGGCCAAGCGACACGGCATACACAAACAACGTTTCTGAGGTCTTTAAATGATGATTGACTGGGCGAATTACACGGAAGATTCATGGTTTACAGATGACTCCCTCCGGAACTTCACCCACTCATCATCATTCACCCCGTGGATACGCTGGCTGTGAATTTTTTTGCCAATGCATTTCATTTTTTAAAGTGACGCCAGTGAGTCTGCTCGTCAGCTGTCTTTCTGCCGCCAATGAACATCGCCGCGTTTTAGCGAATGTATCTTTAGGTGTGAACATGGACTTTAGGTCTACGTGGGCTCAACTTGAAAGTTTGATTCATGAATGGCTACTCGTGAGTAAACCATATTAGTTCTCGTGACATGGCCGCATTTGACATAATCACACAATTAGTACATTTTATATTATCTCAGTCACACGAAGACTTCGGATTGTGATTGATTCCGATCACCACTGATCTCTTCAAGAGTGCTCGGTATGACACAGCGCATACCCTCAGGATTCGTGCTTAGACAAATATGCTCGTGGTTCGACAGGAGGCAGGCTTTCAATTGTAGCGGAAAAGCTGAATTGTACAAATTAACTATCAATCAGGCAACTCTTCTCCTGAAGGTTGACGATGTGTGTGCTATTTGAAGACGCGAACAGGGAAAGGTATGTGCTGTCAATTCACCGCGTATTCAAAGCGTATCCACATCATCGACATCCAGAGCCAACTGGCCCAAATAGGTTTGCTGACGAACTCCTTTGGCAGTTTATGCATTTTCTGTTTGTGTAGGCGCGGCCACTGTTACAGGTAACATGGAGCAGGTGGTCGCGCCCATCCGAACGCCACGACAGATATTTCGCGCGCCGCCCGTCGGCCACGCTAGCCATGTTGCCTGCAGCAGTGACAGCACCTGTACCTCCCGGACGTTGCGTCAAGCCGCTTCATGTAGCCGCTAGAAATTACTCTAAACACATCCTAAAATATGCGCCAGAAATAATGGAGCATGCAACGAAAACACACCTCGAAAACACCGCCGTGACCACTGAAAATGCATAACCGGAACTGGCGCGTCGGAAGTCTCCTTGGGTAGGCCATTCGGCGCGAGCCAGTTTAAACACCGAAACCGCATACTCTTAACAAAAGAAAAGGGATGTTTCCGTACTCTTTTTTTTTTTACCCTGTCTAGTCAAGTATATAATTCTCTTTAAAAAGACACGTTAAGTCTTTTTGGAGATCAATGTACTCTCGTCAGAGAGTCTTGTGACTCAAAAGGAATAAACGCGTCCATTCAAAGGAAGTCGAATGCGTGACGATTGGGCTCACCCAAAGCAGTAAAGCATACTCGTTTTTTTTCTCTCTCTCTCATGTATACTAGTATATGTCTTACTAGTTATAATGCTTACGCAGAAATCATGATCCTAAATTAGGTGCAGCGGATTTTCCAAGTAAAGGTAGTGGAGCACGGGTAACATGGTGCATTATAACTGGCAAGCGAACTGCTGCGGCTTTAGGCGTAGCAACGTCTGAGTCTTGGGAAAATATAATTCCTAAAATACAGGTGATCCGTAAAGGGAAAAGTAATGGCGTTTTCGGCAGCTATAACAGTTGTAAGAGTATCTACTCAAGGAAACGCGTTCGCAATAGTAAAATGCACATGGAGACCAAACAGAATGTGACATACATGCTGGTTGTGCACTCAAAAAAAAAAAGGTCAACAGAGGGCCACGGCTCCGTGACGCTTTTCGGTTGTTCATTTGGCCCATCTTGGAAGGTAGAAGCAAAGTAAGAGAACATTTTTCCAGGAGTCACTTGATTCTCCTGAAAAGCGTTCAAGCTTTGCTTGAAAACGTTTCAAAACGTCGGCTGACCTGAAAAATAGGCGTTGTAGGTGCGAGAGCAAAAAAAAAATGTTAGAGGGCGCTTGAGAACGCTTGAGCTTTTTCTCGAAGTGTAGAACGCAGTAGCGTAATCAACTCCCGTGCGGAACTCACCTTCCTTATCGATTGGGTTCGTTTCGTTGGGCGTAAATCGTGCCGCAAAGAAAGGAACGTCCGTGCGTGTAGCATTGGTGGTTTGATCACGTTTCGATGGATGCCAAACGGTAGAGGCCCGGGTACTGTTGGATGTCGGCGCACGTTAAAGAACACCAGATGGTCGAAATTTCGGAGCCCTCACTACGGCATCTCTCATATTCATATCTTAGTTGTGGGACGGAAAACCTCAAATAATATTATCGGTGGTTTCAAACCATCCTAGACTGCCTACTGAAACTACAGTTTGGAAGTGCGAACTATACGCAATAATTTTTCATTTAGCCACTACGCGTCCATAAGATGCCCTGCGTACCTACGCGTCTGTACTTTTTGTTGATGCTGTTGCTGGTAAAGATTATGAAATATACCTGAGCACCTCGTGGTGGGCCGGAAGCTCTGAATCACTTATTTGTTGTGGTATTTACATGTTTCCACGCCTGCTTCAATCTTTACTCCTGCCGTGCAATATTACATGAGTTAGCTAGAAGTTTTTCCACATCATGACGTTTGCAAAGGGTGTTTTTTTAAGCTGTTTTATGCACTGGCCTTGTGGAATTTTGAGCTCTGTGAAATTAACAACACCTGCAAGTCACACAGCCGTTCTGAATTTTGTCATCATTCGAATCAAAAATTTTTATTATTTAGTTATTCGGATCTATCTAAAATGTTCGCTCGCCGACAACGCCCATCGTTCACTCATAAACTGTGACGCCGTCATCAACACCAACACCAAAATTTTTGCGAAAGAAGTTTTCTAACGCGGTCGCGTTAAAACAAACAAAAAGAATACTGGTGCACACAATGCTACAAAATGTTGGATGAACACAAACGAGATATTTAATGAAAATGGATATTCATATAAGCGTAAATTACTCAACACTGTAATCGGCGTGAATATGTAGCAGCTACCGTATTATTGTTTTATGAAAGCAAACTGATCATCGTTATCACAGCATGGCGGCAAAAATACGTATATAAAGGTTTGAAAATAACACGCCTTCTTTTGGTTCCATTTTTTCAAGTGCTTGACTTCACAGAGCAACAGGTCTAGAGCGTCACAGTTTCTATTATTGAATTCTCTTTTCCTTACCAGATACGCGACATCCAGGAGGCTGTAGAACGCTGGCTTTCTCGGATGTGGTTTCCCCGTGTTCTGAAGTTCTAATCCAGCCAAGCAAGTACACATGATACTCGCCACCTTCAGGCCTCCTAGTATGTACAAGTCCATCGCGTATAGGCCTCTGAAATACAAGGGACGGTATGCCAATGTTGTGTTGCTGAGAAAAAGATTCAATGGAAATATGAATATTCGTCTGTCACGGTGGAACAGTGGCTAGGGTGCCCCGCTGTTCATCCAAAGGTCGCAGGTTTGATCTCGGCCGCGGTGGTCACTTTTCGGTGGATGCAAAATGGTGGCGATTCTTGTACTGTGCAATGTCAGTGTGTCTTGAAGAACACCGGGTGATCAAAATTTCTGGAACCCTCCAGTCTCTCATAATGTGTTTTTGGAAAGTAAAACCCCATGTTCTATTATTAGGTATATTCGTGAGCTTTGTTGGTTATTGATCCCCTTTATCATGCTATATCGTCTGATAGAAAGTTTTGCAGGACGACTTGTTTCATGGTCCTAAATTAAAATCTCCCATTTTCAACACGTCACACGCTCTGAAGCGTGACTATACTAAACACAACATCACATAGACACAATGACTGTATCGCATCTGTTATTACGAACAATTCTGTTGTAAGAAATTATGAAGAACGTGCACCCCCGTTATTTTGTGCGCAATCGAGACACTTCGCAGTGCAACGCCCATAAGAGTTTTCAGATACATTGTGGGGGGGGGGGGGGGGGGGGGCTTAATGAACTAAACCATGAGATTTTTCGCCACGAGAAGGGCGTACGATGCAGTGAGGCAACGTGTGGCTTACGAATCACTCGTGATCACCAACTTGTGATGTATATATCCCAAATGCGTATAACGAATTAATTTTAGCTCACGACTTGAGATTTTTTTGTGATTGCCAGCTACGATGCTAGTCTGCTCCCCTTGTTAATGACGGAGGTCCAGGGATCTCAACGGTGTGTGTTTCTGGTTTCAGTATACCACCTCGTCAGTTTTTCTTCCCTTCACTCTAAAGTGTATTCAACAGGCAGTACTTCGTTCGTTTGCAGGAAAGAAGTGTAATATGAAGGGCTCATTTTCTATGTTTGACACAATTAGAACGGACCTTTGATTAAGTCACAGGTTCGAAGGTCGCATATTCGTTTCCTGCCGGCGGCAAGCAATCTCTTTCTTCACGTGTACATAAAATGATTTCTAATGGCATCCCCTTGCTTTTATTGGCATCACGTTACTTTGGTTAACACCCCTGTGTTTCCTTTCTCGATTCTTCCTTTCTTCCTTGCCTGCTAGTTTTCGTTTATATGTTTAGTTAGACGACATATCAGTTCTCTTGAGATTACATGTCAGATCTCTCCGAACGTGGACATTGAATGAACAAATCTGCTCACAACCACCCTCTCTCTCTCTCTCTTTTGTTTTTTATTTTGTTAGAACATTAGCTCTGTCCTATGCATCTGATGATTACAGCGAAGCTACACGGTCCTAATACCAGCATTCCTGCAGTTTCACTTCGATTGCCATTCGCACAAGTAATACATCACAAATAATGTGTTTCACGTGAAACATCATCGACGGCAGCTGCGATCTGCAGGATATGCATGGTCGGTCGTTAACGTTTTCAAGCACAGCAGGTGCGTACTGCGTCGCTTTTGCCAACACTATCGAAGTTAGCTACATGACTGTTTCTGAAATTTTTGTCATCGTTGTTCAAACGTAATGATCATACACCATATCACGCTCGATATAGCTATCACCTGTGTTGCGATGTTTTCAAAACTAAGCTGCCCTGAATTCCTCCACATCTCAGTGTCCAGGAAAACAGTATAGCCAACAAAGTCGATTAGAAGCACCGGCTATAATTCGGAGCTTGATTGATATGTGGGGTTTACCGTCCAATTCGGAGCTTGTCAAACCAAACAATGTTTATGTTGCAACTGATCCTGAAGTTGGAACTCAGCGCATATTGTAGCAACGTAAGTTGACGACGATGCGAGACACTTCGAAAAAAATTCTTTTTTATGGATGCCTAGCAAAACTGGCAAACATAAATACAGATAGAGAGAGACATGGCCGTAACTAGGGGTAGAGGAGAGGGTTCGGACATCCCCCGAATTTTTTTTTCATCCTTTGAATTTTCGAGTGATACCGAAGCATTTACACGCCTTTATGTGCAAACCTTCAGCTGATGGACACCACATTGACTTCAATAGAGCCGTGCCTGCCTGTTCTCCTCGTTCCCAGGGTTCCCAGTGGGGTACCCTTGTTTTAAAGGCTACAGACTACTACAGTTCAATATCCGCAAGTCCAAATTTTTCTCACTACAATAACGATGAGTTGTTTCCGCTAAGGCCCAAGAAATGGCGCCGTGTGACTGGTCATGTTCTGAAAACGAGCGAATGAAAATGGCTGAGTACCGCGCGCGCACTCGTTTGCGTCCTTGTCATAAGTGAAGGCTTTATTTTTCTCAGTTGTAGCGTGAATCACCACGTCTATAGTAACTTGATTTACTTGTGGAAGCCCCGAAGATCATATTGAAAGTAATTTCAGTCTGATACTTTTATTTCACGCAATCACAGAGACTTCAAAAGTTCAGGAGTGCCCAAATGGGCACTCCTTAAACGCAAGAAATGAACAAATCTAGAAAAAGAGTGCGGCGCGTAGAATCGAACGTTGGAGCTCTGCGTCGTGAATGCGAGGCGTTAAACACTGAACTACCGAGGAGCACGTCGCTCAATTTCAAACGGCAAGCTATTTATATCTACATTACCCCTGCTCACGGGTATCTGGGGGGAATTATCGTGTTTTCAGCATTACCAGCAATATGGCGCAATGAGCTCGCGTCGCCACATCGCGCGCCGGCGCACGCTCTAATCTCCCACGTGCACTCTGCCCCTGCTTAGAGGAGGGGGCGCGCACTCCCTCACGCGCCCTTATCTCGCGAGGTGGATCATACGTCTTCGCTGGCCTCGGGTTTTACCTGGAACAATTCTGTTGTAGTTACCGGGCGCACAAAAGTTACTGCAATCGTTGCACAGCCTCCGTTTGCGAAAAGGGCACGCTTTTTAGGAGGAGGAGGAGGATTAAAAGAAGGACAGGGAGGTTAGCCTGTTAGACATAGCGAAGTAACAACTACGACGCTTATTCGCGTTCATTTGTACCTCTGAGTACGTTTCGTGTGCCACTTGTGCGGGAGAAACGCGGCACACGTTTTGATCTGTGCCATTCTGCGCGTGACCTTCCACTTTGCTGCTTTCGCATTCATTGCTTTGCCTTTGGGGCAAGGCTGTGACTTTCCCCATAGATAGCTAGATAGATTTAGAAGATAGATAGATAGATAGATAGCTAGATGATAGAAGATAGATATGATAGATAGATAGATAGAGTAGAATAGATAGATAGAGAGCTAGAAGAAGATAGATAGATAGATAGATAGATAGATAGATAGATAGATAGCTAGCTAGATAGATAGATAGATAGATTAGATAGATAGATAGATCGAAGATAAGATAGATACGAATAGATAGATAGATAGATAGACGATAGCAGATAGATAGATAGATAGATAGATAGGATAGATAAGATAGATAGCTAGATAGATAGATAGATAGATAGAAGATCGATAGATAGATAGATAGATAGATAAGATAGATAGATAGATGAAGATAGATTAGATAGGAGACGATAGATAGATAGATAGATAATGATAGATAGATAGATAGCTAGATAGATAGATAGATAGGAATAGATAGATAGATAATAGATAGATAAGATAGATAGATAGATAGATAGATAGATAGATAGATAGATAGTAGATAGATAGATAGATAGATCGATAGATAGATAGATAGATAGAGGATATAGATAGGTAGTAGATAGATAGATAGATAGATAGATAGATAGATAGATAGATAGATAGATAGATAGATATATAGATAGATAGATAGATAGATAGATAGATAGATAGATAGATAGATAGAAGATAGATAGATAGATAGATAGATAGATAGATAGATAGATAATAGATAGATAGATCCGAAGAAGATAGATAGATAGATAGATAGATAGATATAGATAGATTACCAAGTAAAAGAATCTCCAGACCTGCACGGAACGCGCAGAACTCTCACAGCGAAAGCTAAAAGAGCGGACTTTTAGAGCCATTTAATAACACTCTTTGAGTAACTGCTACACTCACACTTCATTCACATGGGTGGGTACCCACAACACCATAAATAACCATAATATTTGTGTAGTAGGCTGGCAATCACTATGCTATCCTTCTTAATTCTTCGGAGAAGCATGGTATCCGCTACACACTTGCTAGAAAGTTTTCGCAATTTTTCATGCAGTGCCTAACGACAATGAAGAATTATGCCTGAAGTGAGTATGTGCCACAGTTAATAGGTGAACAAGAACTAGCTTTTGTAATGGGTTGGAGCATTGGATGGTCCACGCGTAACGCTATTCACATTGTGCGACGACCGGTTCTTCCTTTCATGTTCCAGAACACTTTATTGCTCATACTAACGCGATTCTTTTCCCGACATCAAGTCTGCCTAAACCGAGTTTGGAAACGAGTTACAACCACTGGCGTGGCTTAGCGATAGGGTATGGGGTTGACACGCTGCGACCATAGGTTCGAATTACAATGTGTCCTTGATGTTGTTATTTGTTGACTTTTTTTTTTTCATTTCGTACTGAACTGGTTACGAACATCGGCGGTGGCGGCGGACAACTACGGCGCTGCACGTGACCCGTGTTCTGATCTCATAACAGCTTCAGCTTACGCTTAAATGTAAAACTTATGCAGGTGTCACCTATTCTTATGTGTTGCAAGTATATATAGCATTGTTTCGACAGAGGTGAACTATACTTGTACCAACTCCGCTAACAAAAGCCAACCTCCTAAGAATAGAACTTTTTTCCTCATGGGAACAAAAATGTACACACTCACTCGTCGTGGCCAGTACCTGAAGTCGCCGCAGTTTAATGAAAGGTCATCGTTCCGCTTAGTCTCGCTTGGACAAACGTCGAAAGAAGCAGCCACGAGAGCAAGAAACGGCCAGTGGTACACCTATAAAGCAACTAATTCAAGCACCCCCGCAATTCCGTTTTTTTCAGTCCGCGTGCCTACATCAGTTGCAGCACCGCATCTGTCGTGCATATCCTTGAACGCAGCTAACGAGAGCACGCTAACTGCAGATGCCAACGCCAGCACGGTGATATAAAGCGAACAGTTGCCGCGTCGCGGTCAGAGCAGGTGCGAACGCACACGTTCGTGTGACAGTTTTGTGTTTCTGTTTGCATTAATATGCCTTACTTGCTTTTTTGGTTGGAATATTTATCTATTACTACGATGTCAATGATGTGCTTGTCAGCGCGTGCGACCATATGTCGTCCACGAAGGCTTTTGTTGTTGTTGTTGAAAACTCTCTCTAACCAACGGGGAGATCTTGCGCAGACCTCACAACGTACTTACTGAGACACAGAGCTGCAACCGATCTTGGTGCGAGTGCGACTCTACACCGACAATCGAACACGTCACCTCCCTGTGCACACAGTTGCCCTGGTGATGGCGATGCTGTCGGCATGGCCTGACAGAATACCTCCCGTTATTGGTGACTCCAGGGTGAATAAAATAGCTTTTTTATTCGCTTTTGTTACTCCTTGGTTGTGAAGGCGTCATCCATTCTCTTCACACATATTTGTAATTGGTGCCACACGTGGTGTGCAAATGCTTTTATTTTTAGCATCTGACCTTCAAAAGAATGTTCGGATTCCTATATGTGGGACGTTAGAAGCTGTGAACACCTGTTGATTGGATTTGCTCCCCCAAGTGGGCTTGTGATTCTGTCCATAACTCGCTCTTCCTCTGCCTCTCTTTTAGACCCTTTATTCGTTTCTGCATTGCAGGGTAGAAAACCGTATGGGCCTCTAGTAAACCTACCTGCCTTTCTTTGTATCTCTTACTTTCATATATATATATATATATAGTGTGAGAATTCATTGTACGTCATCTTCCTCATCTATCAATAACCATCATCAGTCTTCGCCCCGTTCCTCTTCATGATCGGTGCCATCTTGCTGCTGCTTCACTAAAGCGTCAGCTGCACCGTTGTATTTCAAGTGGTGGAAGGTGCTTCCCGATCTCTTCGACCTCTCTCCATCCAAAGCCAGCTCCTGGAGCTCCGTTCGGGACGTCGCTTGCGCCAGCAGAGCACCATGGCCCAAGAGCAAGCCCAACCGAACCACCCGCCGGCGCAACCACCAGCCGCCAACCCTAGCACGGTCAACAACCCCCCTCGGGAGCCTCCAATCTTCTCCGGTCTGCCTGGCGAAGATGTCGAAGACTGGCTCGACAACTATGACCGCGTAGGTGCCTACAACAACTGGAACGAGGCATCGAAATTGGGACGCGTCCAGTTTTACGTCTCTCAGGTTGCCAAGACGTGGTTCCTGAACCATGAGAGCGACTTCCGCGATTGGTCTTCCTTCAAAGACCAGCTCCGACGCATTTTCAGTACACCGACCGTCCGTTCAGAAGTTGCTCGCAAGAAACTGGCAGAACGCGTTCAACATTGTGGTGAGTCCTACACTTCCTATATTGAGGATGTGCTTGCACTTTGCCGCCGTATCGACGACACCATGCCAGAAGCTGATCGTGTCCGGCACCTTCTGAAGGGTATCGGACCTACCGCTTTCAACGCCCTCGTCGCACACAACCCTTCGACGGTTTCCGACGTCGTCTCGGTATGCCAGCGGCTTGATACCTTGCAGTCAATCCGCCTACGACCCGACTTCTCTGAGAACCCCCTGGCAAACAGTATGGAGCTCCGATCCATCATTCGAGCCATAATTCGTGAGGAATTGCAAGCCTACACTTTACCTCCTTCTAAGAACGTTCCCGCTCAACCCGCCTCTAGCGATCTGCGTGGAATTATTAGGGAAGAAATGTCAGCGTTCCAAAGCATTCACCGTGCTCCACCATGCGCCCAACCCCCTTCGTATGCACAGATCGCTGCAATGCAACCCTCGCCATCTCAAGTACCACCACCTGTACCTGATCACGAACATCTTGCACCTCTAGTCGCCCGTCCACCGAACCCTACCTACCATTCTTCCTGGCGGGCCCCACGTCCTATTTGCTACTACTGTGGAATTCGAGGACACATTTCCCGGGTCTGTCGACGTCGGCAGCAAGATGAACGTCGTGGTTATGCCGCTTTTGAACGAGACGACACATGTGCTCGAGGCTACTACCGTTATGCCGACAGTCCTTCCAACCACCGATCACCGTCTCCTGTGCGCATTTCCAACACGACCAACAATACACGTGCATCCCGACCACGCTCCCCTTCGCCACTCCGACGCTCTGTTTCACCACTTCGGCCTGTCTCTCAACTGGCTGCCCAGCGATCGGAAAACTAAACAGTGCAGTTTTTGGAGGGAAAACTGCATCGCGGCGAAATGACCCAAGTCCTCCTGAACGACCGTCAAACATGTTATTGGTAACTGTGGAAGGTGTGCGGGTGTTGGCTTTGGTGGACACGGGAGCAACTATTTCAGTTATGCGTGCCGACTTGTGTTCTCGATTACGGAAAGTGAAGACACCCTACCTTGGATCATCTTTGATTGGGGCCAATGGAGCAATAATTAGACCATCGGCCCAATGTACAGCGCGTGTCTTCATTGATGGTATTCTTCATCACATCACCTTCGCTGTCTTAATTTCATGTGCTCATGAACTAATTTTAGGTTGGGACTTTCTCTCATCAGCATCTGCATTAATTTCTTGCCGTCAACGTGTAGTCGAAATGACCGAGACCGATCACTGCAGCGAACGCGTCGACGAAAAACCATTGCGTTTCTTCACAGCTTCCGAATCCATACTCCTCCCGGGTCAAGAGCAACTCATCACCATCACTTCTCCGAATATTGCCAATGGTGACGTCCTTATCACCCCTTCCAGCAGCTGTCTAGCTCGCGGCGTTGTAGTCCCCTCCAGCCTGGTGCGATTCAAAGACAGTGCAGCGATAATCATTGGCCTGAACCCTACCCCAGAGCCCGTCTTCCTACCCCAAGGTTCTGCAGTGTCATGTTATGTGGATACCCAACCGGTTTCTTTGGTCTCTCTTGACGCCTTGACAGCTCAGCCACAACAGGCCCAGTCTGTTACTTCCTCCTCCTTTGCTCCCGGGATAAATCCTGACCTCTCTCCTTCTCAGCGTGAGGCGTTGCTGAGTTTGCTCAGGAAACACCAGGCCTCCTTCGACGCCAATGCTTCGGCACTAGGACAGACCACAGTTGCGCATCATCGCATCGACACTGAAGGTCAGACTGTTGTACGCCGTCGTCCCTACCGAGTCTCCTTGGCCGAGCGCAAAATCATCGAGGAGAACGTGACCGATATGCTAAACAGAAACATCATACGACCCTCTACCAGTTCTTGGTCATCACCCGTTGTGTTGGTACAAAAGAAGGATGGATCGGTACGATTTTGTGTTGATTACCACGCGCTCAACAAGATTACCCGAAAGGATGTATATCCGATGCCCCGTATAGATGATGCACTTGACTCATTGCAAGGCGCCCAATACTTCTCCACCCTTGACCTTCGGTCCGGGTATTGGCAAATACCAATGGACGAAGCAGACAAAGAAAAGACCGCCTTTTCTACGCCGGACGGTCTTTACGATTTTAACGTAATGCCATTCGGTCTATGTAATGCTCCCGCCACATTTGAAAGGATGATCGACACTGTTCTTCGTGGCCTCAAGTGGAAAACTTGTCTATGCTACCTCGATGATATCGTCGTGTTTTCTTCCACTTTTGATGATCATCTGCAACGCCTAGATCAAGTGCTCACATGTCTCTCCAACGCTGGACTTCAACTAAACACAAGGAAGTGCCATTTTGGCAACACAGCTATAAAAGTTCTAGGACATCTCGTTACTAAAGATGGCATCCAGCCCGATCCGGACAAAATTTCCGCAGTCCTCAACTTTCCGCGACCCTTTCGTTCCAAAGAACTACGCAGTTTCCTTGGACTCGCATCGTACTTTCGCCGCTTCATTCGCAACTTTGCCACTATTGCCGCTCCTCTCCACAAGCTCCTTGCTAGTACTGGTTCCTTCGATTGGAATGATCAATGCGAAGCCTCATTTCAAGAACTCAAGCAGGCACTGACATCCCCACCGGTGCTTTGTTATTTCGATGACAAGGCACCTACGATATTACACACTGACGCGAGTGGACAAGGAATCGGCGCCGTACTGCTCCAGCGCGACCATGCCTTTCGCGAGAAAGTTGTCGCGTATGCAAGCCGCACTCTGACCACTGCAGAGAAGAGGTACTCGATAACCGAACAAGAGTGCTTGGCTGTTGTCTGGTCCATCCGAAAATTTCGTCCATACCTACATGGCCGACATTTTACTGTTGTGACAGACCACCATGCTCTTTGCTGGTTGTCCACAATCAAAAACTTGTCGGGACGACTTGGCCGCTGGATTCTCCGATTACAATCTTATGACTTTGACGTCATCTACAAGACTGGAAGACAACATCAAGATGCCGACGCTTTGTCACGATGCCCTTTGCCGCAGTTTTCGGTGCACGTCACATCCCCTTGTCAAATTGGCTATACGGAGGACGCCTCGTCGATATCATCCATTTCTTCCCTACCTTCATCCACCCGTCCGTCAGCACTTGCTACTCACCAGCGAGCCGATTCTTATTGCACTGACATCATTGGTCGGCTTACCGGTGCTTCGTCTTCCCCTAATGCCAGGCTCCGGAAACAACTCCGACTATTCAAATTGGAGGACGATGTGCTATATCGATACATTTTGCACCCGGAAGGCCACCGATGGGTTCCCGTCGTACCACGCGCACTACGCACTGAAGTTCTGCGCGCTTCCCACGACGACCCGACGTCAGGACACTTGGATTACTACAAAACATACGAGCGCATCCGCAGTCGATTTTTCTGGCCAGGTCTTTCCACGACAGTAGCTAAATATATTGCCTCGTGCGCACTTTGCCAACACCGCAAGCGGCCCACTACTGCTCCAGTCGGGACCCTACAACCACTTCCTTGTCCATCAGAGCCGTTCTCTGTCGTCGGAATTGACCTCTTCGGGCCCCTCCCAACTACATCAGACGGCAAGAGGTGGATCGTCACCGCGGTTGATCACTTGACCCGGTACGCTGAGACGGCCTCAATCGCTTCAGGAAGTGCTTCGGAAGTAGCAACTTTCTTCTTGAATGCTATTTATCTACGTCATGGAGCCCCTCGTGTCCTTTTGAGCGACCGGGGAAAGGCATTTCTTTCAAGCACGCTCAGTGAAGTCCTTCAAGCATCAAAACAGTTCATAAAACAACATCTAGCTATCACCCGCAACCAATGGTTTAACGGAAAGATTTCATCGCACGCTGTGTGACATGCTGTCCATGTATATCCGACCGGACCATCGCAATTGGGATGCCATACTACCCTTTGTCACGTATGCATATAATACGTCAGTTCAACGAACCACAGGCTATTCTCCATTTTTCCTAGTATACGGACGCCAACCGACATCACCACTCGACGTTTCATTCTTTTCTGGCCCCGTCAATTCTTCACCATTCGTTTGCGACCAGTTTCTGTCCCGCGTTGCTCGATGCCGTCGTCTTGCCCGCGTAAACACCGAAGCTAGCTAAGAAGATCGCAAACATCGTTACGATGCCACTCACCGCGTCGTTCTCTACCGCCCTGGCGACAATGTACTTCTGTGGACTCCTGCGCGAACGCCTGGCTTATGCGAAAAGTTTGAGTCACGCTATCTTGGCCCTTACAAAGTTATCGAACAGACCTCACCGGTGAACTACCGTGTCACACCTGTTCATGTCCCCACTGACCAACGCTGCCGCGGGACAGAGATTGTGCACGTTTCGCGTCTCAAGCCCTATTGTATGCGTTCCACAGCGTAATTCGCGGCCAGGCTGGCCGCTTCCGTCGACGGGGGAAATTAGTGTGAGAATTCATTGTACGTCATCTTCCTCATCTATCAATAACCATCATCAGTCTTCGCCCCGTTCCTCTTCATGATCGGTGCCATCTTGCTGCTGCTTCCCTAAAGCGTCAGCTGCACCGTTGTATTTCAATATATATATATATATATATATATATATATATATATATATATATATATATATATATATATATATATATATATATATATATATATATATATATATATATATATTGCGTACTTTCGGAGAACGTCCTGCCCGTGACAAAGGTACGTCAACTAAGTACTGGTGAACACCAGCCTAAAACACTTTCACGTTAAAATAATCTTAATTATCAAAGTATCGACAATAAAATTACCGCCAAAAAAAGCGGAACGACAAAGGGCAAGCGGGCTACAGGCGTACATGTGTTTTACAGCGAAAGCTATTGGTTGGTTGGTTGGTTCCTCAACCCCTTGGTGCAACCTACCTAGGAGGATAGGCTATGAATGGGACGGTGCCTTGTTTTTTAAATTAATTCAAAGCTGTCCTGAGATCACTTTCGGGTCACACGCAGTTGTTGTACGCCGCCGCCACCGCCGGTTTTCATAACCACACCACGCGAAATTAGGGAAAAAAAACTTTGCATTATTGACACAGTGGGGCTTGAACCCGACTGCGCTGGGTACCAGCCCAGTATTCTTCCACTGAACTGCACCCGAGCTTGTGAATTGTTCTCAAACTTGCCTTAAGCAGGCTTCATGTCGGGAAAGCAAACACGTTAATACGGCTTATAAAGCGTTTTACAACAGCGAGAAAGCAACCAGTCGTCGCACAATGTGAATACCATAACGAGTGGGCCGTCCAATGCTTCAAACCATCACAAAAGCTTGTTCTTATTCCCCTATTACTATGGTGAATACCCACTTCAACCATAATTCCTCATCGTTGTCAGCTACTGCATGGACAATTAGCAAGAAACTCCCGATATGTTGATATGTGGGGTTTAACGTCCCAAAACCACCATATGATTATGAGAAACGCCGTAGTGGAAGGCTCCGGAAATTTCGACCGCCTGGGGATCTTTAACGGGCACCCAAAACTGAGCCCACGGGCCTTCAGCATTTCCGCCTCTATCGGAAATGCAGCCGCCGCGGCTGGAATTTGATCCCGCAACCTGCGGGTCAGCAGCCGAGTACCTTAGCCACTAGAACACCGCTGCAGGGCGGCACAAAATTCCTTGCAAGTGTTTAGCGGATACCACGCTTCTCAGAATAATGACAAGAAATAGCATAGCGAATGCCGGCCCACTACCAAGAAGTTTATTATTAATTAATGCCCTAGTGGGTACCAAGCAACTGGGCTTGCAGTAGTTACCCAATAAGTGCTTTGAAAAGGCTCTGAAAGGTTGCTCTTCAAGCTGTCGGTGTGACTGCGCTGCGCCTATACCGCGCAAGCCTGGCGTTCGTGTTTTTTTTTACATGTTTGTTGTCGCAGTCATCCTTTCGAACAGTCAGTCATCGGCACGGCTGCCGAGCAAAAGCTTTCCGAATACTACACGCGGCCTCCGCAACTTTTCATCAAGGACGCAGCTCTTAAAAGCCCCTAAGCTACATCCTATATTAATATTTTTTGAACACATGCATCATGTGCAGAACGCCATCACGATCAACGATGCCACAGGTGTGTGGAACCGCTACAAGCCACGGTTGCACCTCGGATTCCAAGAAATAATTACTTCTCGTCTCGAGGCCCTTCCGGCCTCCGTAGTGACGTGCATGACGTCATGAAGTTGAATCCATGATAGGGTGTTTAGCAGTGCGATGTGTGAAATCCGGCTGCCCTGCAAATGGGGGGCTAGGTGTGGAAGTTGGTACGTACATGCATAACTTTTCTCAAGGGCACATGAAAAGGACACACAAGCAACCACACGTCACTGACACTGAGACCTGTAGTGTGGTCTCTTCTGTGCATACCGTTTATGTGCTGTTTAGAATAATTGCGCGGCTTCAATAAGTTGGTCTCCACTCACGACGTCACAGTGATGGCGCTGTAGTCGGAGGTGCTGCCAGCTTTCTTACTGGCAGGGCACTCATGGTCATATGCAGCATTTTCTATCGAGAGGGAGGGATGCAAACCAGTGTTGCGTCGTGGTGCGCAGAGGGGGAGAACACTTTCGTAAGTTGGGTGAGGGCAAGTTTTGGTGAGGCTTGAGAAGGGCAAGTTCCCCTTTTGCACTCTCTGCCAGCACTCCGGAATGTACCAGTGTCAATCATTTCTAGCTTTCCACCCACGCAAGAGTTTCCTAAAACTAAATAATAAAAGCAATTTTACCAATAAAAAATTTACACATATTTCGCTGAACAAACATTGCATGGGGGCGAAACTTTGGACGAAACTTCGTTCTGACAATACTCCTTACGGGCTTGGTAAAATCAAATTGATTTTAATTTTTATAACAACCAACTACGCATTAGCTGAGTCACACACACGAAAAGAGATCTTGTTCCAGCAAGAGCGTGGTACCTTTAGCAACTACACTTTGTTAACGTTATGAGGAGATAACCTGCAATACATTCTGACATTATTTAACTGCAAAACTATCTTGATGGTGCGAGTTGGCGAGTGCCCTTTCGTATTGCCATTTTGTCAATGCATTTCGCAATAAACTTGAGGCTACGCTGTCAAGAAGCGAGTATTTTTATAGTTGTGTAGAAATCTAGGGCTTCTAGGGCTTTCCTTACTTCCACTGTCTTTACTGGTCGGATGTCGAATTCCTCTGGACTATTAGTGTTTCTCACAATATCATCATGGCTCTTTCGGCTTCTGCACAGCTCTCTGTATAACTCCTCTGCCACCTCGACTATCGTACATATATTAGTTATGAGTTAACATGGGCTTCTTTATTCATTAATGCATGCATCAAATTTTTACCTTAGCAACGTTTACGCTTCTGCCACTTTTTACAGCCTGCTTCATGTTATACCTTCTGACGCCAGCTACATTACGTCTATTGATTAACTTCGAGAGCTGCCCTAGCTCTGTTTTGTCGGTTGCATTTGAGGATTTCGTGGTTTGTCTTCTCCTAAAAATATTTTTTTGTCTCCTGAGATAGTTTTCTAGTGTACTGTCTGTTGACTGTACTCCCGACTTCAATTGCACACTCTTTGATAATACTAGTAAGATTATCGTTCATTGTATCAACGCTAACGTCGGTTACCTCGTTTAGTGCCTCCAACCTATTCAAAAGCGAAACTCTCAATTCCTGTACTTTGCTCTCACCGCTAGTTCATTATTTGATTTCTTACGTATCAGTTGTTATCTCTTTTTTTTTAATCTGCGTGAATACTTGCTCTTACCATTCTGTGGTCACTGCATTGGTTCTTCTAAATTTTACATTCTTCTACATCTACTTCTACATCCTCTCTAATGCCTGGGTGTGCACACAGAATGAGGTCTATTTCATTTTGAGTTTCGCCATTAGGACTTCACCACATCCACTTACCGTTAGCCCGTTTTCTGAAGAAGGTGTTCGAGATTCGTAAATTATGACGTTCTGTCAACTCTACTAATAACTCTCCTCTCACATTTGCCCCGCCACGGTGGTCTAGTGGCTAAGGTACTCGGCTGCTGACCCGCAGGTCGCGGGTTCGAATCCCGGCTGTGGCGGCTGCATTTTCGATGGAGGCGGAAATGTTGTAGGCCCGTGTACTCAGATTTGGGCGCACGTTAAAGAAACCCAGGTGGTCAAAATTTCCGGAGCCCTTTACTACAGCGTCTCTCATAATCAAATAGTGGTTTTGGGTCGTTAAACCCCACATGTCAATCAATCCCATCTAACATTTCTAGAGCCAATGCCATATTCCCTAACTGCATGGTCTCCGGCCTGTTTTTGCCTACTTTGCCATTAAAGTCGCCCATGAGAATAGTATACTGCGACTTTAATAATAGCTGACTCTACGTCTTTATATAAGCGTTCAACTAAACGATCATCATGGCTCGATGTAGGCGCATAGGCCTGTACCACCTTCATCTTGTGTCTTTTGTTAAACAAACTCACACCGCTTGCCACTCTCGCGGATGCTATAGTTTTCCATTATGTTGACAGCGATATTCTTGTATACAGGAAACCCCACCCTAGTTCTCTTCTGTCAACTAATTCACTGTGGCTTATGACGTGTCCGTTCTTTAGCACTGTATAAACCTTACATGCCCTCCTGACTTCATTGAGCCCTAGTACATTCCATTGAACACCCTCCAATTCCTGGTATAAGACAGCTAGATTAGCCTCACTAGATAGGGTTCCAGCGTTGAAGGTAGCCAAGTTCAGATTCCAATAGCAGCCTGTCCAGACCCAGAGATTCTTAGCACCCTCCGCAGCCTCGCAAGTCTGACCGCCGCCTTGAACAGTTGCTTCGCAGCCGCTGGGGACTGAGGGAAAAAAGGGCCAATTGCTGCAGTCATTGGAGGTATAGTGGCCACGTACTGAACCAAGGTGGCCAATCCTTCCCTGGTGAAGAAGCGCATCACCGACAGGTGGTCGCAAGTCAGTACACACCCCAGACCTATTTTTAAGACGATCTTCTTTCTTGGAATACTTTGAAGAAAAAATTTCTGTCTGTCTGTACATTTGTTTGTTTTTCCGTCATAACGGTACCTCAAACTGCACCAAATGATACCCCAAATGGCAACCCCATCCTCAGCACCCACCAACTCGCTCAAGTTTCAGCGTTCATACTTGTGCGATTCTCAATTAAAAAACTAATAAAAAGCATAAGGATGGTGCGGCGATGGCGTAGTGGTTAGAGCATCCGCCTCACATGCAAAAAGGTCCGTGGTTCCAATCCCGGTGCCGCGCAGTACCCAACCGGATAGAAAAAAAATCCGCGTGGTGATGGAAGTGCATTAAGAGGCCTGGGGTGTGGCCTCACCGGTAACCACCGCCGGTAACGCACTCCCTCACCAGAGAAGGATTGGCCACCCTGGGTGCAGTATCTGGCCGCTACCTACCACCTGCATACGTCAATTAACTCACGGCCCTCAGTCCCCAGCAGCTGCGAAGCAACTGACCACGGCGGCGGTCAGATCTGCAACGCAGCAGAGGGTGCTAAGAATCTCTGGATCCGGGAAGGCCGCCATTGGACCCTGAACTTGGCAACGTTAAACGCTGGAACCCTATCTAGTGAGGGAAGTCTAGCTGTACTATTCAAGGAGCTAGACGGTGTTAAATGAGATATAATAGGGCTCAGTGAGGCTAGGAAGACAAATGAAGCCTATGTATGCCAGAGAATGGCAACGTCCTTTGCTATCGGGGTGGGGCTCCTAATTCGCAGAAACATAGCTGGCAACATAGAGGAATACTATAGCATAATGAAAGGTTGGTAGGTATCGTAAGTAAACTGAATAAGAGATACAAGATGAAGGTGGTACAGGCTTACGCGCCTACATCTAGTCATGATGACGCTTCAGTTGAAATCTTCTATGAAGATGTGGAATCAGCAATGTGTAAGGTAAAAACACAGTATACTATACTGATGGAAGACTTTAATGCAACGATAAGGAAGAAGCAGGCTGGAGACCAGGCAGTAGGAGATTATAGCATCGGTACTAGAAATGACAAGCTACCAGCAGAATTCGTAGAACGCAATAATTTACGGATTTTGAATACCTTCTACTGAAAACGAATAAACCGCAAGTGGACATGGAATAGCCGTAATGGCGAAAATATCAACAAGATAGACTTTATAATGAGTGCGCAGCCAGGCAACGTACAGGATGTGGAAGTGCTTGGAGAGGTACGATGCAGTGACCATAGAATGGTACGGTCTCGAATTCACCTAGACTTGAAAAAGGAATGACAGAAACTGATACGCAAGAAGCCAATCAATGAGCTAGCAATGAGAGGGAAAGCGCAGGGATTCAGAGTCTCGCTTCGGATCAGGTGCTCCGCTCTTAGTGAAGAAACCAACCTTAGCGTAAATACAATGAATGATAATCTGACGAGTATCATTACGGAGTGTGCAGTGGAAGTTGGAGGCAGGGTAGTTAGACAGGACACTGGCAAGCTTTCCCAGGAAACGAAGAATCTTATTAAGAAGCGTAAAAATCATGAAAGTCTACAAACGAAATAGAACTGGCAGAACTTTCGAAGTTGTTTAATAGGCGTAAGGTATGCGATGTAAGAAGGTATAACATGGAGAAAATTGAACACGCTCTGAAAAACAGAGGAAACGTCAAAGCGGTGACGATATGTATGCACTAAATGACATAGAAGGGAAAATAACTACCAACACGGATAGGATAGTTAAAATAGCGGAGGAGATTTACAGAGATCTATACAGTAGCTGGGATAACCACGACTTTTAATACTGTATGAACTAGCAGTAACCCAGATGACACCCTACCAGTAATGATAGAAGTCAGAAAAGCTTTGGAAAGCATGCGAAGAGGCAAAGCTGCTGGTGAGGATCGGATAACATCAGATATGCTGAAAGATGGAGTACATATTGTGTTAGAAAAACTAGCCACCCTGTTTACGAGGTGTCTCCTGGCTGGAGAGTACCAAAGTCTTGGAAGTATGCTAACATCATCTTAATACATAAGAAAGGAGATGACAAGGACTTGAAGAATTACAGGCCAATCAGCTTGCTCTCTGTTTGTATGTAAACTATTTACAAAGGTAATTGCTAACCGAGTAAAGAAAACACTAGAATTCAACCAACCAAAGGAACAAGCATGATTTCGAACAGGCTACTCAACAATCAACCACATTCATACTATCAATCAGGTAATAGAGAAATACACAGAATATAAGCAATCATTATACATAGACTTCATAGATTACGAGAAGGCGTTTGATTCAGTAGAAATAGCAGCCGTCACGCATACACTGAGTAATCAGGACGTCGATGAAGTATATATTGTGGGCATTTAAAGCACGCTTTTTCATCACCTGTGCATATTCATCATGTCATCTAGTGTCCTTCATCTTCATCGTTAGTGGGGATGACCCTTGAGTCGGTTCTGTGCCTCGGAGGTGACTGTTTTGCCACATCTTCCAGGCCTAATAAAGGCGTGTAAAGGACTTCGTCGCAAGTGGTTGAGATTGCTCCTCGATTCCCCGTTCCTGCTCGCCCACTTTACCCTCTGGAGCTTCGATCAGGTCGCCGTTTGGGCTACTTGTCCACCAGCATGCCGCAGCACGAACCCTCGGGCGCCTCTCCTTTTACCCCTCCGGCTACGACTGCCGCAGCTACTCACTCTTAGATCGTCAGCGGACACCGTCGCGAGCCCCCTCTATTCACTGGACTCCGAAACGAGGACGTGGACGACGGGCTACACCAATATGACATAGTGAGTTCAGCTAACTGTTGGGACGATCCGCACAAACTCAGCCACGTCTCCTTCTATCTTACTGGCAGGCGAAGACTTGGTTTTTTAACCACCAGATCCACTTTCCCAACTGGAACGTCTTCAAAGATCATCTGTGACAAGTCTTCGCTACTCCAGCAGTTCGAGCAAGTCTGGCGAAGAGAACACTTGATTGTCGAAAACAACAACTAGGCGAGTCTTATACCTCGTGTATCTAGGATGTTTTCTCTCTCTCTGTCGACGCACCAACGCCTTCATGACCGAGACAAAGTGAGCCATCTGCTCACAGGCACAGGGCCTGTTGCCTACAATGCTTTGATCGTAGAGGACCCAAGTACCGTTGCTTACAATGTAGCTATGTGCCAGCGCCTAGACGAGCTCGAATCAGCACGACTGCAGCTGGACAACTCTCCTGCAGCCGTCCCTGACAACCCTACTGTCGACCCCTCGTTACGAGCCATGATCCGCAACATGATACGAGAGGAACTGCAGTCGTTCGTATTTCCAGTACGTCAGTTTCCTTCTGACACCCCAAATACAAATTTACGAGACGTCGTCAAGGTGGAGTTGGTGGGTATGACTGGTAATGCCTACACAGACCCTCACGTCTCCAAAGCCCCACTGACTTACGCGCAATTCGCCGCAGTTACTCCAGCCTTCGTTCCACTGATACCGCCGACGACGACGCCAGCCCATTTGGCGTCCCTGACGCCCAGCACGCAAAACCAGCCTTACTATGCACGACCGGCACCAGCAAACCTAGATTCCATAGTCCCCAGCCCAAACAACCAGCCCTATTATGAATCATGGCGCCCGACGAGACCTACATGCTACTATTGCGGATATCGTGGACACATCGCACGTGTCTGTCGCAAGCGTCAGCGAGACGAGCGCCGTGGGTTTGACACTTACGAACGGGATGACTAGGCCATAGGAACCACTTTCCAGCACCGTCCTTACGCTACGCCTCCCGTTCGCTCCTCCTCGCCATCAGTAACTCCTGAAACGACTCCTCGCTACCATGGTGCCAGACATCGTTCGCCGTCCCCTCCCCGTCACTCTACGTCGCCACTTCGACCAGCCTCTCAGTTCGCCGACCGTCGCCCGGAAAACTAAATTACGCAGCTTCTGTGGGAAAAGCTGCACTTAGCGAAGTAGAAAAATTTAATCCAGAGCATCTTCATAATATGATATCTGTTTTGGTGGAAGGCATGGAGTGGAAGAATTATAGACACTGGTGCTATTTTCTCAGTCATTCACAGAGATCTGTGTGCACGTCTCCGCAAAGTTACTACGCCCTATGATGGACCTACGTTGCTCGCTGCTCAAGGGGACGTTATCCGATCTTCCGCCATGTGCACTGTTTGTGTCTACATTGATGGACTTCTCCATTATGTGGAATTTTCACTGCTTAGTTCGTGTACTCAGCTGCTAATATTAGGATGGGACTTTCTTCCAACAGCGTCCGCGTCCATCTGCTGCCGGCAACGCGTCCTACACATGAGCGATACCGCCTATTCGCTTCACGCAGATGACGCACCACTTCGTTTTTATGCTGCCGAAGACACTGAGCTACGTCCGCACAGTCAGCGAATCGTTACACTTCTATCTGATGTCATTGAGTGTGGCGATGTGCTCGTACAACCCTCCGTACGCTGTGTCACCAAAAGAATACCTAGCCTTCGCATCAGGTCTAATACATTTCGACGATGGCTTCGCCTTCGTTTGCGCAACGAAAAAATTCTGGTTCCGAAGTGCTTAACCTTGGCTTGCATCGCTACACCGGAGCCTTTCTCTCTGGTAACCTTTGAAGACGCTTCTCCTGAAGAGCTCCCTGTTGCCCGTTCTCCATCCACCTCCTCCCTCAAAACTGCCATCAGCTCGGACCTGACCCCTTCGCAGACTCAACAACTCTGCCTTACTGACGAAACATGAAGCTTTGTTTGACGTCAATTCACCCGTATTGGCAAAGGCGTGCGTCACCACGCATCGCATCGAGACTGAGGGTACGTCAATCGTTCATCGTCGGCCGTATCGTGTATCAGTAGCTGAGCGGAAGGTTATTGAAGAAAACGTTGACGACATGTTTAGACGGAACATAATACGCCCCTCTGCCAGCACTTGTTCGTCACCTGTCGTCTTAGTTCAAAAAAGATGGTTCTGTGCACTTTTGCGTAGATAACGGGGCGCTAAACAAGATCACGCGCAAGGATGTATACCCTATGCCACGTATAGATGACGCCTTGGATTCCCTACAGGGAGCTCAATACTTTTCGAGTCTCGATCTGCGTTCGGGGTACTGGCAGATACCGACGCATGATAAAGAAAAGACGGCATTTTCGACACCAGACGGACTTTACGAGTTCAATGTAATGCCCTTCGGCCTCTGCAACGCACCCGCAACATTCTAACGCATGATTAACACCATTTTGCGTGGCTTGATGTGGAAAATTTGTCTGTGCTATTTGGACGACATTATTGTTTTCTCGTCAACCTTCTCTCAACTCTTAAACCGTTTAGACGAAGCCCTCGTGTTCTTGGGTTTGGCTGGCCTTCAGCTGAACACAAAAAAGTCTCATTTTGCCAGCAAGACAATTAAGGTATTAGGCCACATTGTGAGTAAGGATGGCATTCGTCCTGATCCCGATAAAATATCGGCCTTTCTTCATTTTCGTCACCCTGAAAGGACCAAGAACTTACGCAATTTTCTAGGCCTGGCTTCATACTTCCGTCGATTCATACAACACTTTGCCTCGATAGCGGCACCTTTGCACAAATTACTCGGTTCTGTTGTTCGTTTTGAGTGGTCTCTTGCCGGCGAATCAGCGTTTATCCATCCGAAAAGCGCCCTTACATCTTAACCAGTACTTCGCCATTTCGATAAAACAGCGCCCACACTCCTGCATACTGATGCTAGCGGTCACGGAATCGGAGGTATTCTACTGCAGTGCGATGAATCATCACGTGAAACGGTCGTTGCGTTGCGTTGCGTCCTGACGAACGCCGAAAAAATTACACCATTACTGAACAGGAGTGTTTAGCTGTCGTGTGGTCAGCGCAGAAATTTCGACCTTATCTACATGGCCGACATTTTACCATAGTTACAGACCATCATGCCCTTTGTTGGCTTTCCACACTCAAGAATTTGTCAGGACGCCTTGGTCGATGGATTATACGTCTTCAAGAATACGACTTCCCTATTACCTACTAGTGCGGTAAAAATCACCATGATGCAGATGCGCTTTCTCGCTGCCCACTTCCTACGGCGCTGCCCACTGCTTCCGCTACTTACTTCAGCGACGAACGCTTGGATAGTCCTTCCACATCTGTTTCGTCTATAGCCGTCATTGACAAGATCCAACCTGACGACCACGGCTCCATCATAACGCATCAACTCGCTCACGCTTACTGCAGACGCATCATAGATCGCCTTCAGGGGAAATCGCGGCCGCCTAATGCCCGCCTTCGGCGACAACTCAGGAATTTCAAGCTCGATAACCACGTTCTTCATCATCACATCTATCACCCGGATGGTCAACGCTAAGTGTCCATTCTGCCTCCTTCTTTTCGAGCCGCTATTCTTAAGGCCTATCACGACGACCAGACTGCTGGTCACTTCGGTTTTCAGAAAACGTACGATCGCATTAAAGGTCATTTCTACTGGCCAGGGATGTCCGCCAGCGTAGCAAACTATGTCGCCTCTTGCAGCCTTTGTCAGCGCCGATAGCTTTCGACATCACCACGATGTAGAGAGCTACAGCCACTTCCATGTCCGTGGGCACCATTTAAAGTCGTTGGCATCGATCTATATGGTCCCCTTTCCACGACTCCGATTGGCCATCGATGAGTAGTGACAGCTGTCGACCACTTGACATGTTACGCTAAAACGTCCTGCGTTGATTCGGCCTCCGCTACTGACGTGGCTACATTTATGCTGGAAGCCTTGATCTTGCGTCACGGTGCTCCTCGTGTCATCCTGAGTTACCGCGGAAAGCTTTCCTTTCGCAAATTGTGGAAGAATTGCTAAAAGCCTCTGGCACCAGTCACAAGACAACCTCGAGCTATCACCCCCAAACCAACAAGCTCACTCAGCGCTTTCATCGAAATCTGTCCGACAAGATATCTATGTACTTTGAGCCATACTACACCAACTGGAATGCGATTTCGCCGTTTGTAACGTTCGCTTATAATACCGCCGTACAACGCACAACTGGCTTCTCGCCATTCTATCTTGTCTATGGCCGATCGCCATCTTCCTTCCTGGACGTCTCGTTCTTGACAGCCCCGGTTACACCATCTGCATCATCCTGTGAACAATATGTGTCCCGCCTCCATCACTGTCGCCAGCTTGCCAGACTCAACACTGAGAAGACACAACAAGCCCGTAAATCTGCATGACGCATCTCACACAACTGTGACCTTCCGCCCCGGCGACGGGGTGCTACTCTGGACATCAGTTCGCACTCCTGGATTGTGTGACAAATTTCAGTTTCGGTTCCTCGGCCCATACACAGTCTTAGAGTAGACCTCACCCGTTAACTATCGCGTTGAACCTGTGATTGCTTCAAGGGACCAGCGCTGTCGCGGTCCCGAGATAGTGCATGTGTCGCGTATGAAGCCTTTCGCAAGGCGTTCTCCGCATCAATAGGTTGTGGCCAGGATGGCCGCTCTCATGCGCGGGGAATCAGTGTGGGCATTTAAAGCACGCTTCTTCATAACCTGTACAAATTCATCATCATCTAGTGTCCTTCATCTTCATCGTTAGTGGGGATGACCCTTGAGTCGGTTCTGTGCCTCGGAGGTGACTGTTTTGGCCACATCTTGATTGATATGTGGGGTTTAATGTCCCAAAACCACTATATGATTATGAGAGACGCCGTAGTGGAGGGCTCCGGAAATTAAGACCACCTGGGGTTCTTTAACGTGCACCCAAATCTGAGCACACGGGCCTACAACATTTCCGCCTCCATCGGAAATGCAGCCGCCGCAGCCGGGATTCGAACCCGCGCCCTGCGGGTCAGCAGCCGAGTACCTTAGCCACTAGACCACTGCGGCGGGGCGTTTTGGCCACATCTTCCAGGTCTAATAAAGGCGTGTAAAGGACTTCGTCGCAATATAAACATCGTGGAAGAAATCTACAGGGGATCAAATGCTACCATAGTGCTTCATAAAGAAAGCAACAGAATACCAATCAAGAAGGGTCTAAGGCCGGAGGACACAATCTCTCCAATGCTATTTACCGCGTGCTTACAGGTTTACGGAAGCCTAGAGTGGGAACAGTTAGGGATAAGTGGTAATGGAGTGTACCTTAGCAACCTGTGCTTCGCCGATGACATTGCATTGCTGAGTAACTCAGGGGACGAATTGCGACTCATGATTATGGAGTTAGACAAGGAGAGCAGAACGGTGGGTCTTAAAAGTAATCTGCAGAAAACGAAAATGTACAACAACCTCGGAAGAGAGCAGCGCTTCGAGATATGTAATAGTGCACTTCAAGTTGTAAAAGACTATGTCTACTTAGGGAAAGTAATAACCGCGGAGCCGAACCACGAGATTGAAGTAACTAGAAGAATAAGAATAGGGTGGAACACATTTGGCAAGCACTCTCAAATTATGACAGGTAGATTGCCACTATCCCTCAAAAGGAAGGTATATAACAGCTGTATCTTGCCGGTACTTAGCTACGGAGCAAAACCTGGAGACCTACAAAGAGGGTACAGCTTAAATTGAAGACAACGCAGCGAGAAATGGAAAGAAAAATGGTAGGTGTAACCTTAAGAGACAAGAGAGCAGAGTGGATTAGGGAACAAACGGGGGTTAAGGATATCATACCTGAAATCAAGAAGAAGAAATGGACATGGGCCGTGCATGTAGCGCGTAGACAGGATAACCGCTGGTCGCTAAGGGTAGCTAACTGGATTCCCAGAGAAGGCAAGCGGGTTAGGGGGAGACAGAAGTTAGGTGGGCAGATGAGATTAAGAAGTTTGCGTGTATAAATTGGCAGCAGCAAGCACAGGACAGCGATGGCAGGTAGTTCGCACTTCCACTTGCCCCAACTGTGTCATGGTAGAGACCAATCGACATGCGACGTTTGAATGTGTGGTTTCCCGCCTTTTTTGGCTTGCGGTTAATGCTGGTTTTCGGGGACAGGGTGTGCGAACTTTCGTGTCCAACGGCCGATTTCCGCGTAGCCGCTTCTCCGCTCTCTTAATAGTTGCGGGGCTGTTCAGCCTTTGGAGAAACCGATGTGAGGCCGTAGCTGCCAATTGCCGCCGGCGTGCCTTGTGGCCAATACTGGGGAGAATGAGACGAGAGATCCTCGCGTTCCTCTCCGAAGAGCTTTTCTTTCTCGGGGAGCAAGAGTTTCTGCGGCATAGGTCGTGCCCTTTCGTCAAGGTGGAACACGAAAGGATACAACTCATTTTTTGAACGACTTGTTGCTAAGCAGCGCCCGTTGAGTTGTTATATATGATTTCAATTGTTACAAATTGTGTTTCATTTGGATCTATTGTATCGTTATACCCTTGTATCGTGATATCACATTGAATTTTCGTGTACATGTATGCCAACATAATCATGTATATTAGAGAAAATGTCTTCACTGTAACGTAGTGATGTTAGTCGTGAAATATAGATGTGCCGAAGTGTATGTGCCCTGTTACTGGAATGGTATGAAGCCTTTGTGTTCTGTACATGCTGTAAATAAACTTTTTCTAAACAAGGACCGGGTCAACTGGTGGAGCATGGGAGAGGCCTTTTTCCAGCAGTGGACGTAGTCAGGCTGATGATGATGATGATGATGATGATGATGATGATGATGCTGATGATGATGATGATGATGATGATGATGATGATGATGATGATTACTGAGCATATATGAGGCACCATAGCAAGACGCCAATATTTTGTATCGGTGTCTTTATACTAGAGAAGGCATACATAAGTAATTTCTATGGACTGTAGCGTTTATCGCGCTGCGCTGTTAATGCAATGCGATGCTCAAAACGGTGTGTTTCCAACTCTTTGCTAAGACGACAAGGTGGTGGCGCCTGCCCGTCACTTTGCGTTCTACAGTTTATCACCTCCAAAACGGGCCCACACGCCTTCTTTCGTTTTCGAACATAACTGCCATATAGCGCTCGTGTTTAACGTTCCTCAATGCGCTCGTTCGCCGTCATTGCATGGATCGAGACTCTAACGCAGCGCCTCAACAATACAATTCAAGGATTTCACCAATTCACCAAATCACCAATGCACGCAAGATTATCGTCTTTTAACGACATTTGCAGTGAAACATGCAGATACAGGGCCAATACTTTTTTTCTTTCAACAATTTTTTATCACGTGTTTTAACTTAATATACAATTTGGAATGGTCCGGCATCTGCATTCGAACCAAATTTTCTCACTTAATGATAGGCTGCTGCACTATCTGTAACTAGGGGGTTATGTTGCACTCTCTCAGCACTTTGGAACACTACCTAACCACCTATCTTCTCTCAACTTCATCTGATTCGTAGCTCACCTGGGCTACTTTCTTTAACTGCGTGAAAGTTCATTTTTTAAAACCTACTAAGCACGGTTTCGAACTTCTGACCTTGCGAGCTTAGGCCGGCATAGTGCCCTGAATCATAGAGTTTCCTAATATACATAGAGGGAACTCTGGCGCTAATGTCTCTGGAGCTGCAACACACGGCGCATCAGAGAGCATGGGAATGGTGGGTAGAACACACCTTTGTCTAATCTTCGTACTTCTGGCCTGCTTTTGGCTCCATAAGTGTTCATTTCGCATTTTTTTTTACGCCTGGCACGATTCAATCCTTTGCTTCTGCCACGTAATATTACACCCACCTGACAGTCCTTCCACGACATAACATTCTTGTAGTGTTTTCAGGTCGCATGCCTCTGTGGTAGAACGCTTGCTTGCCACGCAAGACGCCTGAGCTCGATTGTCACGCGAACTGTTAATTTTCATTACTTATTTTTATACACCTGTCTATTTCTTTCACTCCTTGCCAACAATGCCAACGCTGGAATTTCGGCTAAACTAGCTTTTTATTATTTTATGCGTTTCCTCATGATGAAGAACGTGTTACGGGACAGAGTAACTGGTGGACTCACCGTTTTCTCGTTCAGAGGATGCGGAAAGTGTTATCATTTTGAACTACTTTATTATTATTATTATTATTATTATTATTATTATTATTATTATTATTAATATTATTATTATTATTATTATTATTATTATTATTATATTATTATTATTATTATATATTATTATTATTATTATTTTATTATTATTATTAGTATTATGTTTGCGTCTCCGGTCAAACGCAGTCACATGGCTTAGATGCATACGTGATCCGCAAGCATTCGTGTATAGCTCCACGCGTAATATGAAACTGGATGGACTAGGTTCGACTCCTAACACGGCTAAGAAGCCTTATTGTATTTTTTATTGTCTATCTCTTCATACGCCACATACAACGTATGGACATTCATTCTGTGGGACGTAGAGACAGACGGACAAGCACAGCTTTGCCGTTTATTGCGTTGGGTGCTGACGTCACACCTTGCCTCATAGGGCGTAATGTACGTTTGTTCCGAGCTAAATGTCCGCTAAGAAGTTGGCTTCTCCGCAGTGCATTGTCAAAACCAGCTAAAAATTTTCAGGTCCTTATCACCCCTGAGAAGGCTCGACTTTTGTCTGACGTCACTACTTCTCACGTGGGCATACTGCTGTACATTTGTTCCGAGCTAAAGAGTCCTTGAGGAGTCGCTTCCTCGCAATGCATGGTCGAAACCAACGAAAAAAGTTGAGGCCATTATCACCAGTGATAAGGCTCAACTTTTGCATGACTTCACACCTTGCTCATAGAGCGTACTGTAGGTTTGTTCCAAACTAAAGGGTACCTTGAGAAGTTGGCTTCCCCGCATTTATGGTCAAAACCAGCAAAAAAATTTGAGGCCCTTATAACCCCTGATAAGGCTCAACTTTTACACGACGTCACACCTTGCCTCGTAGAGCGTACTGTGCCCCAGGTGGTCAAAATTTCCGGAGCCTTCCACTACGGCGTCTCTCATAATCAAATAGTGGTTTTGGGACGTTAAACCCCGCAAATCAATCAATCAATCAATCAGAGCGTACTGTGCGTTTGTTCCCGAGCTAAATGTCCGCTGAGAAGTTGGCTTCCCCGCAGTACAATGTCGGAACCAGCAAAAAAATTTGAAGTCCTTATCACTCCTGATAAGTTTCAACTTTTGTCTGACGTCTCGCCTTGTCATGTGGGCGCCCTTCACGGTAAGGTGTGACGTCAGGCAAAAGTTGGACTTTATAATGTGTGATAAGTGCCTAAACGTTTTTATGTTTTGACCATGCATCACAGGGAAGCCAACTTCCCAGGTGACACTTCAGCTCGGAACAAACGTACAGTACGCCCACGTGCAAGGCGTGACGTCAGACAAAGTTTAGCCTTATCAAGGGTGATAAGGGCGTAAACTTTTACGGGCGAAGCTCCTTAGGGCGTGGGCTGTGCGTCCCCTGTAGGCTGTATGTAGCCACCTCTAGTTTAGTTCTTGCAGTGTTCACTAGATGGCGGTACCGTCCCCTGTATGTAGTTCGACAACGTTAATCAGGAAATTTTGTGGGATATATTGAAAGGAATGGGCATGGGCGACGACTGTATACAGCTTTTGAGGGAGATATACCGAGAAAATACAGTTTGCATAGAGTGGCAAGGAATGCGTAGCAAAGAGAACGTTGAGGTTAGCAGGGGTCTGAGTGTCACAGAACGAGCGCTAAAAAAAAAGAGCACGCCACCAAATCCTTGCGACAACGGGCGGCAGAAACGCCGCGAGGTAAAAAGAAAAAAAAAAGAAGAAGCAAACATCCAGGGCTCCCGGGCGCGCGCTCTCCCCGCAGAAGCACGGCTTCGCAGACGATCCTCCTCACCCCACATCGGCGGCCCAGCAAGACCGCGATTTTTCTAGAACGAAGGAGGTGGGGTCAGACCGAGTGAATCATCCTCCGAGAGGGCAGTCGAACCGTCTCGTGCCTCTCCCCAGCCTTCGCTGCGTATCGCGCCGACGAAATGACGAGAAATTTCTGGAAGGTGGCGCGGAAGATATTTAATCGAGCGGCCGAGACGAGAAAGCAGGAGAAGACGGAAAGTTAGCGCCGGAGCGCGTAGGAATTCCGCCGTGTAGTCGGCGAAGGTTCTGCCCGTAGTGACAGAACAGGAGGAGACGGAAGTGAGCGCCAGAGTGCGTAGAGATTCCGCCGTGTAGTCGGCGAAGTTTTTGGTCCGTAGGGACGGCTCGAGCTACAGGCAAGAGCGTGGGTTTACCGCTATCGAGCGAAGACGCGGGCAACAGCTGCGTGTGGGAAGCCGACGGATTTCCGGCGAAGAAGCTTGAAGCTTGGAGAGTGGCCATTTGAGGACGCGAGGTTTCCTGGAAGAGAAACTTCGAGAGCTACGGAACGACAACGCTGGACTTTGAGTGAGTGATTCTCGGAAGAGTATCATCTAGACTTTGGTTCCAAGAACTTTGGACTGAATAGGTTTTCTACCTCTCTAGACTTCAAGTGTCTTGGCTGTTCAATGCATGTGACTGCATTGTAGTGCGTATTGTTGTCTCTGTCCGTTGTTTTGAGTGTGGCTGATTGTACTGTGTAGTAGGTTGTTTGACTGGTGACATATTGTATGCAACTATTGTGGAGTGTGCATACTTGCGTATTGTTTTCGATCTGCCATTTTTGAGAATATAATATTTGTTTTGTTTATCAACTCTCGACTCTGACTTGTTCTTAGGGCCACAGCCGGCGTCCGCTGGCGCACCAATAAGGACCACTTCTAAATTGTCCACGCTTTCGTGGTGCGGTTCGGGGGGCCAATACTTCGGCCCTTGGAATTAGCCCGGCGATCGCCTCCCTAATTAACGGGACAGGTGTGACAATTAATCTGGCGTCCGCGAAATAGGACCTTTTGGTGCACAGTGTGTCCAAAGTAGTGAAAAAGAGCCTCAAGTTGTTGATAGTGCTATCGGAACGATTTTGTGTGTTGTTCAGTGTTCTCGTTAACGAGTGCAGGGGAGTGTTCCGATAGACCGATTTAGGCAGATACTTTTTGCACGCGGCAATGTTTTATTTGCGAGTTGCGAGACAAAATGGATCTCGAAAAGTTAGTCGCTCTTGGTGAGAAGATGGGTCTTTCTGGCGCCGAACTACGGAAGTGGGTCACCCAGAAGGAAAAAGAAGAAAAAGAGAGGGCCAAAGAAGAAAAGGCAGCTGAGCTGGAAAAAGAAAGGCTGGCGGTCGAAAGAGCCAAAGCGGAAAAAGAAGCAGAGTTGGAGAGAGAGAGGTTGGCGGCAGAGAGGGCCAAGGAAGAAAAAGCAGCTGAGTTGGAGAGAGAGAAGTTGGCAGCTGAAAGGGCGAGAGAAGAAAGAGAAGCAAAGGAGCGACAGCTGAAAGAAGAAAGAGAGGCAAAAGAGCGACAGCTGAAAGAAGAAAGAGAGCTGCAATTGAAGCTGGAGCTGGAGAAAGAAAGACTGGCAGCTGAGAGGGCGAAAGAAGAAAGAGAGGAAAGGGAACGGCAGCGTCAGCACGAAATTGAACTCGAGCGGCTCCGTTTGCAACAGCGAAACGAAACTCCCGTCCAAGCTAGGGTTGAAAGCAGCGAACGGGAAGACCATGGCTTCCGCTTGAACCCAAGCAAGCTGCTCGTAGCGTTTGATGAAAGGAAGGACGACCTTGACGCGTACCTTCACCGATTTGAGACGGTTGCGAAGAGCCAGAATTGGCCGGAACATCAATGGGCAACTGCTTTAAGTACCTGCTTGAGTGGTGAAGCGCTCATTGTGTACGGTAGGCTGACGCCGACCGATGCAGCCAACTATGCAAAGGTGAAAGCTGCTTTGCTGAAGCGATTTAGATTCACTGTGGAAGGATTCTGGGACAGATTTCGGACAGGAAAGCCAGCTGATGGTGAGACGGCTACGCAGTATGCCGCCCGACTTTGCCATTATTTCGACAGATGGATTGAACTTTCAGGGACAGCGCAGGAGTACGATGAGCTTAGAGAGCTCCTAATTAGAGAACAATTTCTTACTAGTTGCCACCCAAGCCTGTCGCTGTATTTGAAAGAGAGGAAGGCTGAGTCACTGGAAGGAATGCTTGAATTGGCTGATCAATTCTTGGAAGCGCAAGGTGGCACTAATTTGGCCAAAGTCAAGAAGGAGTGTCCCGACGATTCGAAGAAATTGGCTCCCGAAGAAAAGAAGCGTGCACCAGAGAGCATTCCGCGATGTTTTCTGTGCAACCGAGTGGGTCATCGCGCGAAAAACTGTCGAACGATCTTTACGAGCCCTACGGTTGTAAAATGTTTCAAGTGTGGTCAGACTGGGCACAAAGCAGATGCATGTCGGAACGGAGTGAGTCAAACTCACCAGGTATCCTGTGTGCAAGCAGCACCGAAAACGGATAATAATGCCGTCACTGATGGATTCGTAGAGTTGAAGAATGGGGAGAAAATTCCTATTGTAGGGGCTGTAATGTCAAAACAGCCAACCGGTGTTACGAAGGGAATGCCAACGCTTCCTGGAAAGATTGCAGGCAAGAAGATTACGGTTCTAAGAGACACCGGTAGCTGCACGGTTATCGTGAGGAGAAATTTGGTACGGGAAAGAGAGTTGACAGGCAGAACGAAACCGGTTTGCCTAATTGACCGTACGGTCCGTATGCTTCCCGAAGCAGAAATTGAGGTTGAATACCCGTACTTCAGCGGGAAGGTTACTGCGTTATGCATGACGACCCCCCTGTATGACCTTGTCATCGGAAACATCGACGGGGCGCGAGGGCCAAGTGATCCAGTATGTTTGGGAGAAGACCCGAAGATAGAGCCCTCGCCAACCCAGCGGCCGCGAGATACAGTGGAGGAGCATCCCGTGAAGGATCTCACTAGAGCACAAGGTGAGCTGCGGCGCAAGAGACAGCGAAGGAGAAGACGATCGTGGCGAATGAGTTCACGGGCCGAGCAACTGGTCTTACGTCGGCACGACCTCAACCGACCGACAGTGTAAAGGAGACGGAGTTGGCCAGCCGGGCAAAGTGTAGAGGCATGATCAAGCGGGTAAATAAACAGACAGGACCCGTCGAATGTAATGACGCGTTAACGGTGTCGGAAAAGACAACGATGGCTGAGACGACGCCTCAGATATCGTCGTTGGAAAGGGCTCGCCGAAAAAGAACGTGGAAACACAAGAAGAGATCGAGCGAGCACCGCAAAAAGGGGCGCAAGCGCTGCTCGAAGTACTCAGGATAAGTGGAGAAGTCAAATCAGAATGTGTTGGGCAGGGCTGAGTGACATATGTTGTGTTAATGTTCTTGTTATCCTGTGTCTCAAGTGTATGTCGAGCGAGTCAGTGTTCTGTGCGATGATGTGATGTATAGTGTTGTATAATTGTTGTATAGACAGAACTTTGTGCGGTTGTATTGTTTAGAATGTGTGATGAAGTGTTGTAGGCATGTACCTGTGGCTATATTTCATGTGTTGTGGAATTGAACTACAATGTACGATTGTATTGAGTGATATATTGTGAATGTGAAGTATCATGAGCGACGGATTGTGTTACAGTCTGTGAGAATGTGTGGTGACTGTTCACGCTCGTTTGTGTGGTTTTGAATATTATGAGATAATATTCTTAAAGTGGGGGGCAGTGTCACAGAACGAGCGCTAAAAAAAAAGAGCGCGCCGCCAAATCCTTGCGACAACGGGCGGCAGAAACGCCGCGAGGTAAAAAGTAAAAAAAAAGAAGAAGCACACATCCAGGGCTCCCGGGCGCGCGCTCTCCCCGCAGAAGCACGGCTTCGCAGACGATCCTCCTCACCCCACATCGGCGGCCCAGCAAGACCGCGATTTTTCTAGAACGAAGGAGGTGGGGTCAGACCGAGTGAATCATCCTCCGGAGAGGGCAGTCGAACCGTCTCGTGCCTCTCCCCAGCCTTCGCTGCGTATCGCGCCGACGAAATGACGAGAAATTTCTGGAAGGTGGCGCGGAAGATATTTAATCGAGCGGCCGAGACGAGAAAGCAGGAGAAGACGGAAAGTTAGCGCCGGAGCGCGTAGGAATTCCGCCGTGTAGTCGGCGAAGGTTCTGCCCGTAGTGACAGAACAGGAGGAGACGGAAGTGAGCGCCAGAGTGCGTAGAGATTCCGCCGTGTAGTCGGCGAAGTTTTTGGTCCGTAGGGACGGCTCGAGCTACAGGCAAGAGCGTGGGTTTACCGCTGTCGAGCGAAGACGCGGGCAACAGCTGCGTGTGTGAAGCCGACGGATTTCCGGCGAAGAAGCTTGAAGCTTGGAGAGTGGCCATTTGAGGACGCGAGGTTTCCTGGAAGAGAAACTTCGAGAGCTACGGAACGACAACAACGCTGGACTTTGAGTGAGTGATTCTCGGAAGAGTATCATCTAGACTTTGGTTCCAAGAACTTTGGACTGAATAGGTTTTCTACCTCTCTAGTCTTCAAGTGTCTTGGCTGTTCAATGCATGCGACTGCATTGTAGTGCGTATTGTTGTCCGTGTCCGTTGTTTCAAGTGTGGCTGAGTGTATTGTGTAGTACGTTGATTGATTGGTTTGATTGGTGACATATTGTATGCAACTATTGTGGAGTGTGCATTTTTGTGAATTGTTTTCGATCTGCCATTATTGAGAATATAATTTGTTTGTTTATCAACTCTCGGCTCTGACTTGTTCTTTGGGCCACAGCCGGCGTCCGCTGGCGCGCCAAAAGGGACCACTTCTAAATTGTCCATGCTTTCGTGGTGCGGTTCGGAGGGCCAATACTTCGGCCCTTGGAATTAGCCCGGCGATCGCCTCCCTAATTAACGGGACAGGTGTGACACTGAGACAGGGATGTCCTTTGTCCCCACTGTTATTCATGCTGTACATGGTGAGTATGGAAAAAGCGCTAGAAGGTAGCAACATTGGTTTTAATCTGTCACACAAACAGGGCGGCATGATGATTGGGCGGAAGCTTCCGGGTTTATTTTATGCGGACGATATCGTCTTATTTGCGGACAGTCGGGATGATATACAGCAGCTGGCGAATATATGCGGAAGGGAAGGTGAAGCTCTTGGACTAGGATTCAGTGTAAAGAAGTGTGGATTGATGGTATTCAATGATCCCTGTGATCAGACGGTGTCCATACAAGGCCAAGAAATACCGAGGGTAAGTGAATACAAGTACCTTGGAGTATGGGTAAATGAGAGTGATAGATACATGGAGGTACAGGAAAAAGCCTCGGCAGCAAAAGGAAAGAGGAATGCGGCAATAATGAAGCACAGAGCGTTGTGGGGATACAATAGGTATGAGGTGCTTCGAGGTCTGTGGAAGGGTGTAATGGTTCCAGGGCTTACTTTTGGGAACTCAGTGGTGTGCATGAGGGCAGAGGTGCAATCGGGAATGGATGTAAATCAAAGGACTGTGGGACGCCTCGCGTTGGGCGCTCACGGGAAGACGACCAACGAGGCTGTAAGGGGCGATATGGGGTGGGCAGGTTTTGAGGCGAGGGAAGCGCAGAGCAAAATAAGGTTCGAAGAAAGGCTAAGAAATATGAAGGAGAGTAGATGGGCAGAGAAGGTGTTCCATTATTTGTATAGGAAGGGCGTGGACACACAGTGGAGAAAAAGAACTAGAAGACTCACTAGTAAATATACGGCTGGTATTGTGAGCCATATGTCAACAAAGAGCGTTAAGGGAAAAGTCAGGGAGGCGGAGAGGATTTACTGGATGGCAGTTATGGAGAAAAAACCGGCTCTGAGTAACTACCGAAAGGGCAAAAATGAAATAAGGAGATGGCATTTTACGATAATTCAAGGGGAAGCGCTTTACTGTTTGAAGCGAGATCGGGTTGCCTTAGAACGCGTAGTTATAAAGCAAGATTCAGTAAAGAAGAAGAACAATGCACATGCTGCGGGAAAGATAAGGAAACGGCGGAGCATGTTCTGATTGAATGTGGAGATATCCACCCAGGTGTACGTTTGGGCACGAGCCTACAGGAAGCCTTGGGTTTTAGGGACAACAATGGAAAGCTGAACACACCCGCGATTGAAATAAGTAAGAGACGGTTAGAGTATTGGTGGCAGAAAATTAGAGAGAAAGGACAAAAATAAATATTGAAAAAATAAAATATGGACAGTGGGCCGTAAATGGCAGAGAACTTAAGCTGAAAATTTACCTTTTTTTCCATTAAGATAGAATTTATCGAAGTAGAGGCATTAGGCCAACATAAAAAAAAAGGAAAAAAGGTTTTTTTTTTCGAGCCTGGTGGCATACTTGTCACCACCCCGTTATAAAGGGGACGCTCATAGCATCCATCCATCCATCCATGTAGCCACCTCTAGTTTAGTTCTTGCAGTGTTCACTAGATGGCGGTACCGTCTCCTGTATGTAGCCACCTCTCGTTTAGTTCTTGTAGTGTTTACTAGATGGTGGTACTTGTAGCTGATGATGAAAAGATGCAAGCTGTTATAAACTAGAAAGCGGTACTTGTAGTTGATGAAAGACGCGAGATCTTATAAAATAGGAATGATGTCACATATGGCGCGTGTCATTGGTTGAAGGCAATCGTTCGATTTAGTGCGGCGACGTACGCTAGGGGGAGCGATGTAATAAAATCGAGTGGGCAAAATGTACAGAGGATTCATGGTTTACCAGGTTTACCTCCGGAGCTTCGCCCACTCATCATCATTCACTTCGTGGATATGGCGGCACTTTTTTCGCTGGTCTCGATCATGATTGCGGGGAAGCCAACTTTTCAGGGGACACTTTAGCTTGGAACAAACGTGCAGTACGCCCACGAGACAAGGCGTGACGTCAGGCAAAAGTCGAGCCTTATCAAAGGCGATAAGGGCCTCATGCATATGAAATAAACGAATGCATCCTGCTGACAAATAGAAAAAAAATGTTTTATTTCATACCGCAGCACTAGGACTCCAACCTAGTTCTTCACGCTCCGAAAGCGTGTGTCTTACTTAACTACTGGGCTAAGCACCACTGTTTGTTGGCCCTGAATGCGTATGAACTAAGCGAATGTAACCTATCAACGAATGAAAAATAAAGTGTTTTGTTCTATCGCTGCACGGTATTCGAACCTAAGCCCGCACGCTCCTGGTGCCAGCGTCTGAACCACTGAGCAAAGCACCGCTGCTTTCTGGCCCTGAAGGCATATGAACTAAGCGAATGCCCCTCAGCAACGAACAAAGAAAGGTGTTTATATATATATATATAATATATATATATATATATATATATATATATATATATATATATATATATATATATATATATATATATATATATATATATATATATATATATATATATATATATCGCAGCACTGGGGCTCGAACTCAGTCCCTCACACTCCCAAGGCTAGCGTCTTGGCCACTAAGCTTAACACCACCACTTTCTTACCATGCATGCATACATTGCCGTGCGCATAGTTCCCGCTATGGGGGGAGGGGGGTATTGTAGCATCCCCTCGCTCCTTATTGGGCCGCGTGTACGCGCGGGAGAAGTGGACACGACCGCGCGGCGTGGATCCCCAAAATCAACTGGTTTTCTTCGGGTTTTCTGTAGGTTCCGGAGAGCAGCGAAGAGTGGCGCTGCCTGGCGCTGCCTGGCGCTGCCGCTGCAGCGTACGCTCCCTTGTGTGTTGTCGTACACAGTTAAAGGTCCAAGCGAGTGAGTGCTCCTCATAGCCGTTCACTGTGCGTCAGTCAGGAGGGCACCTCATGGACTTGGGCTGGAATTGCATAGGGGGAACGTGGCTATGAGTCCCTTACTGGAGGCAACATGGCACCGCCACGGTCCAGGTGTGCTGGCTTTACGCGGTCCAACGACACAACCTCCTCACAGCCGCTTCTCTTGATTGTCAATGGTTTGTTGTCATGGCGGAGGACTTGAAACGGCTTATCATAGGGTGGCTGAAGAGGTCGCCGGAGCGCGTCGTGTCGTACAAACACATATGGACATGACGTGAGCTGTGGGTCACCATGTAGCACACGCGACACTAGGGGCCGTGGAGGTACCGCCCACAGTTTGCTCATGACGTTGCGTAGGCGAAGTGCATAGGCCCTGCAAGCTATGGAGGCCTCCTCTGAGCCGCTCGCAAAGAGCTCGCACGTTAGCCTGAGTGTTGTGCCGTAGACCAGCTCAGTGGTGCTGTAGTCAATGTCCACTTCAAGAGCCCCCGGAAATAACGAGTGGGAGGGCCTCCACCCAGTTGTATTCCTCGGTTGCCGTGAGCGCAGCCTTCAGCTGGCTGTGAAAGCACTCCACCATGCCGTTGCTCATGGGGTGGTACGACGTCGTGCGCCTGCGTGAGGTGCTCATGAGCTCACCGATGGCGGCGAAAAAGGCTGATTCGAATTATCAGCCATGGTCTGTTCTTATGGTGGAGGGCACCCCGAAACAGGCTACACAGTGATGCAAAAAAAGCACTCGCTACCATCTCGGCAGTGATGTCCGCGATAGGGATGGCCCAGCGGGTGAACCTGTCGACCCAGGTCAGCATGTAAGCCTTCTCGTGTCAGGGTGGTAGTGGACCGACGATTTCTAGATGTACATAATCAAGGCGAGAATCCGGAGTGGGGAGTGCTACAAGGGCTGTCATGTTGTTCTTTCTGCTTGTTCTTGCGCTTTCTTTCGATATCATCAAAAGTGCCGCAAATTCATGAAAAGCAACTTAAGCCTATCTCACACGCAAAAAAATTATGAACACGGGAGTATGAAAAAAGAAATAGTTTTAATAAAGAAAATTTGATGCATGGAGTTGGTGACAAAAAATGCAATGTATATGTCTTGGCTTCTTGACTAGAATTTTGAGCTGACTTGTCAGCTTTGGGGTTTCACCAGGAGTGCAGTACGTAAACTTGCGACACGTTCAGTCCCACCGATTCTTCACGTCAACGCGAAGGCAGCATCCCAATCGGGAAGAACGTAAAATGGCGCAAAAATATGGTAATGAAACAGTTTCTGTTTTAGTTTCGCGTTTTAGCATCAGCCCGTGAATTTAAGCTTGACTTTTCAAATCTTATAACACTTTTTTTAGTTTAGCCACGCTGGTTCACTGCAATTGCCGTAGAAGCTGTAAATTAAGAAGTGCTGACTCCTAAATAGTTTTATTATGTTGTGTTGACGGTCGTTGGTTGGGCACCCTGATAATGAGCATTAAGTGCATGGTAGCGTTCCGAGTAAATTAATATTACGCCATTTGTATGACGAATTTCGCGATTTCAAAAATTACCGTTAAGTGGTGGAAAACCTCTTAGAGACGACAAAATAAATGATTCCGCGACAAATATTGTCACGGGGAACACCGAGGTGGTACACTCGTGCTTATAATATTGAACAAAAACGCACCTTACATGTTCAACGAAGTAAATGGAACCTTAGGCCAATCCTGTCATATAAGCGCCCGTCATGTCATGTACTTCTCTGTCTTCTCCTCGTCTAATCAGACGCTATGCAATATTTCAAGTGAGATTGTACCACAAACCAAACCCGCTACGTCTTTTGTTGAGCGTACCGGGGTGGTGCCACTGAAATGATTTTCATGCTACCCGCTGCTGCGAGCTTCGACTTTTCGACAAAGATTCGTTGGGCGTCGCGATAATCCCCATGGGCTGTTGTAAATATACGCGAGACCCCCAAAATGCATGACCGGAGCCGCGATCGCATCAGCCTTTGTTACTCCTTTGCACAAGTCTGTACATTATTTCTAAACTTTTGGACATTCGGGACGTTGGGGGAGGAGATCAAGATCATGCATATCAACAAGTCCTGGAAGAGATAACGGCGGCAGCCAACAAGCCCTTGTTGGAAATTTAAGGGGCTGTTGAAAAACGCTACCACATCGTAGCACCTTTAAAGCTCTCTCCTGGCATTCTTGCTGATGGTCATCGCCGCAAGCTTAGAGAAGCAACCACACTTCATTTCTCGACTTCAAAATTCAAAACAAATTATCTAAGACAAGAATGTGGGGACCAAACGCGGGAATCCAAAACAAAATACTTTAAACAACAATGAGATTCGGGGACCAAACGACTGCATGTCCTCCCCTATACTGACTCTCTATAATCACAGAGAAAGTCGCGGTGACAGCCACGTCTGGATACCCAGCGCCTAGAACCTGTCTGTGACGTCACGTGAATACTATGTATAGCGAATGACATGCGGTTACACCGCCACATGCTCCTACCTTGCTACATTCCCGAGCCGACTTCATCCCTAGCAATGATGCATCCCAGATATTGACGGTGCGCCCGCTCTAGCAGCCATCTTGAGACGATGTCTAACGGCAACGTCGAATCATTCTCGCCGATCAGCTGGTCGTTGCAGTAGTCCCAGGGTATAGAAGGAGGCAGTCGACACCCAGCGACTCTGCGGAACTCTTCGCACTCCGTGGCACCAAAAGAAGAACAGGACAAATCCGCAACCAAAGTTGTCAGATTAGACTCCGATGAACAAGCGGGCAAAGCAGACGCGTTGATAGAGTCCTCAGTGAAATAGTCCATAGATGAAAGCTCCGTGCAGTTGGTCGGGAGCACCAAAGTAATGGCTGGATCAGTCACTGGAGTCGACACTCGAGGATTATGGAGGCGCGTCGTGTTGGCTAGATTGAACACCCAGTCCTCGTAACTGCCCAGCTCCCAAACCTCGCCTTTGTTTCCGGGACACATCTCATCCAGATCGACGGCAAAATTTAAACAAGAAAATGTGGTGGAGAACTTAGCCTAACATGAAGTATGACAATGTCCTAGGAGTTTATACACGAAAGCCCACTTTCAGTAGTATAAAAAAAATCTGAGTAGAAGAACGAAAGAAGACCAAGATTGACGCAAAGACTTATGTGGTGATTGCCAAAGGTAGACCAGCTGACGAGTGGCAGCTAAACAAAGTTAAACTTCTTCCATAATGTTATGGCAATTACAGCCTTATTGGCAGTTCATTGCGCCTAAATCATTTTGTTCTGTTGGCAACAGCAGGGTTATTTATCTGGAAGTTACTCGTCGATAACTCCACCATCGTCTTGTCAGCTTCTGGCGATATTACGGAGTTCATGAGCAGTCAATTGCGAGCGTACATAAGATGCAAATACGTCACACCATGAAACTCTGGGATATACGATTTCGGCATTTGCGCCGCCATCACCGAGCACATTACAGCATATGACTCAGAGTCAAGCTGTGCGGCTCCGGAAACATAAGTTCAAGGCCGTCTGCTGAATCAGCGGGAATGTTCAGCTTTTTCTCGGTGTCTCAAAATCTCTAGATATAACGAAGATCGCATACTTGGTTCCACATTCGAGCGTAGAGCTATAGAAACGCTGTAGCTTCAATTCAGCGTGGACAACGTCTCTTCAAAACCAATTGCAGTTTTAACACCACGTACTGCCTGTCACGGTACCTTGAAACGTAACGCCAAATCACACACGACGTCGTGAAACGTTAATACTTACGTAAAAGACGTTGCCTATATCTCGTATCCGGCACGTTCACCAATGCACTCGGGTTAGCCTCGCAGGGATCAGCCATTTCGTATGGCTGGCTGTATTATCGCAAAATCACTGAGCTCTGCAGACTTCAGTGCCCGTGTTTTACGGAGACCTTCTGCGCGGCTAGGGGAAAGGCTACTGCCCCGCCAACAGCTCCGATTGGGCCATTGAGCCGATGTCCCCTCAGTGATAGGGCGTTGACACACCTTCTCTCCGCATCTCTCTCCTGATTGGGCTGTGAGCCAAATTTTCTCGTCAATGACACCCCTCTCCCCCCTCTTTCTTTATCTGGGATTACACGTACGTGCACGTATAATCCCAGCCGCTTAAAAGAATGTTGACTGATTGATTGATATGTGGGGTTTAACATCTCAAAACCAGCATATATGATTATGAGAGACACCGTATAGTGAAGGGCTCCGGAAATTTCGACCACCTGGGGTTCTTTAACGTGCACCCAAATTTGAGCACGTGATTACAAGAATGTGTTAACGCAATCATACTCCTATTGATGTGTCATGTGTTGTATTGCGAGTTTGCACTGGTGTGTTTGTGTACATATACTTACTCTGGTCACGAATTGCTACTGATTTATGTGGTGAAAATGTTGTTGAATATGAATTGCTATATGTACACCTGTTTGTATGAGAGTATTATTTTTGTGTGTACATTGCATGCGTAGACTACTGATTGATTGTCAATTCATTATTTATACAAGTGGTTGTTTCCACTCCTGCATGGCCCTGATTTGAGCTTGCAGTATTCGGTAAATAAATAAATGAACAAATCTTTTATTTCCCCCACTCCTTCCCCTGTGCACTACTGTTAGGCGCTGTGCCGTGCTCCATACCGGGCTGCGAAAATTAGGCGCCTTCTTCTAATCACCACCACTACAGTTTGCCGCATCGGACTCGCGGCCACCGTCTTCTGCTCTTCTCCTTCATTCTGTATTCTACTCTTATTTGTCCTCTTCTACCATCCCACAAAAGGGACTGTGTCGTGTCGCCTAACGGTGGACAGAAAGTCGGTACATTTTCTCTTTTTCAGGAACCATTAGCACCACCACCATCACCACCACAACTGCTGGAGGTCCTCCCGAAGAGAGACGCTTGCAAGGTGCACTTTTCACTTCAAAACTACCACTCCCTCTTCGCCACCCCTTTTCCCTCTCTGTGTGGTGTTGGGAACAGTACAAGTAAATCTAGAAAATAAGTTTGTTCAGGGTAATACTGTCGCAATAAGAAAAAAAACTTGCCACCGCCACTGGGAGGCGACCCTCCAAAGCTCGTAGCTGAACACGCAGCTCCAGGCCGTCCAGCAGGCCGAGGATGTAGCCCGAGTCCAGGAACTCGGTGCCACCACCTGAGGCCACCAAAGTCAAACTGCCGGCCCACCGTGTCAAATAATCTTTTCTCTTTACAGTTATAACTACCTATAATGATGACTACGACCTCCGTCGACAGCTGTTTCTCCTAGTTGTGTTTCCACGTCCTTCGGGCTTTTGAAAGGAAGGAATAAGATATACGTGGGAAAAGGTATACATGTGTTTCTAATAAATTTTGGTTAGCAGAGCGCGTTCAAAGTTAAAGTTGGCAGAGCCTTTTAAAGTTGCTATATATGTTACCATTGGGTATATGTATATGCTACCTAAAAGAGGCTAGCTCTAGTTCCCTTTAGAGCCTTTAGTTTTCTTGTCCCGTGTTTTGAGTCATGCGCTCAGTATTATAATGAATGATCCTTTCCGACTTGAATGACTTGTGCCGGCATCTAACTCGCTAATCAGGGGGGGGGGGGGGGGTAGGACTCACGGAGACCAGTGATAAGAATATAGCCTGAAGAATAACAAGCTGTTAGCGGAGACGTGGTGTTGCGTTGACGTCAGCTAGCACAACGCTGTGGGTGTCATGGCATTGATGTGTGAGTCATGCTCTTCACCTACGTATGACTTGCATTGCCCCCCCGCCTTCCATCACTCCCGAAAACAACCATCTCTCTTATCTCTGTACTGACTCATCGCCGCTGAGAGAAACACAATGGCCTGATCATAGTCAGGGAAGTGAGTCATAAGACGTGAGTCACGGGCGGCTTGGCAACTTCTTTGTTGGCTGTGGGAAGGGTGGAGAGTTGCCAAGGAAGCGGGAAACTTATGCATTGTTCCCACTCGTTCGTTTCATTTGCGCTTCGTGAACCAGTTGATGGAGGCGCTGCGCTCCGGCATTTGTGATAATTCACGAAGAAGCGAGAGAATGACAATTCAAGGGAAAGCACTTTACTGTTCGAAGCGAGGTTGGGTTGCCTTAGAACGCCAAGTCATAAAGCGAGATTCAGTAAAGAAGAAGAACAATGTATATGCAGGGGGGAGGGCGGATTAAGGAAATGATGAAACGTGTTCTGATTGAATGCGGCGATATCTACCCAGGTATAAATCCAATCAAATTAAATTTTATTTACATCTCGAACGATGTGGGCAAGCTTGGGCGAAAAGCGAAACAATTCGCTTGAAGAAAGCCGAAGCCTCCATGCACAAGACATACAGTCGCTTGATTGATTTATATGTGGGGTTTAACGTTCCAAAACCACCATATAATTATGAGAGACGCCGTAGTGGAAGGCTCCGGAAATATCGACAACCTGGGGTTCTTTACCATGCACTCAAATATGAGCACATGGGCCTACAACATTTCCGCATCCATCGGAAATGCAGCCGCCGCAGCCAGCATTATAAACCGTGACCAGCGGGTCAGCAGTCCAGTACCTTAGCCCCTAGACCACCGCGTTGGGGCGAGACATACAGTCGAGAACACAAGCATGTGCAAATACGAGTCCCTACCCTAAAAAAACAGAAATTATTATGAGACAAAATAAGCGTATTATAAAGCATTAGTTTTATCAATAGAGGCAGGATGTGCAAAATTTTGCAATAAGGAAAGGAAATAAGGAAATAAGGTATATGCATGTGGGTACAACCCTACATGGGGCTTTGGGTTTCAGGGAAAAACATGGAAAGCTTAGCACATCCAGGGTAGAAGCAAGTAAGAGATGGTTAGAGTACTGTGGGCAGAAAAGTAGAGATAAAGAACACAAATAGTGGGAAAATCAGGTCATTCTGCCTGAAGAGGCACAAAAATGGAACACAAATAGAAATGTTTCTTTGTTATATTAAGATCGATTTAGTCATTGTAGATAACGCATTAGACCAACATTAAAAAAAATAATTTTTTTCTTGTGAGCCTGGTGACACACATGTCCCCGCCCGTCATAGAGGGGACGCTAATGGCACCCATTCATCCATCCGTTTCACGAGATCGACGCGGCGGCGGTGGTACCTTGGTATTCGTTTCGAAAACTGCAGCTGTCGTGCAAGGCTAGGTAGTGCCGAGTCCGTGCAGCACAAGACAGCTGCAGCTGAAGCACACGACACAGCCCATTGCAGACGCGTGTCGTTTTAGTGGCATCCAACAAGTGCAACAGTAAGCCTTTTACGGTAGTTGCACATGCCAGGCAATGTCTTTTTTACGAATCATGGCCTCTACAACGCGTAACACAGCCGACCTTAGGAATAGGGCTTGCAGGACATCTGCACCCTCGTATTCGTTGTTTCCGCGCCTTGTTTCTGCTGTACTCACTGAAACATTCCGTGCACAACGTCGGCACCCAGAGGGCAATCACTTCTGGAACTGCCGCCACCGCTGGTGCATAGACTTTAAGATTGTTAACGGTGAGCTAATGTTGATCGGCGAGCAACAGTTGTGTGTGAGCAACACCTGACACCTCCCCTTTTCGTTCTAGTCAATACACCTCCACCCCAAAGACTATACTCAAACATTGGTTCGGGAACTTCGCGTACGTCATTGGCATCCCTCACCAATGCGCACACTGATCGGGGAGCGAGTTCTGAACCTATATAAATAGATGAAATGAGAGGGGAGTGCATTTTGAGAGAGTAGAAAAAAGTACAAAAACAGTAAACAGTTGATCTGTAAACTTTTTTCCCCTTTCGAATCATCAATTCGTTCCTGTTTCTACCCAAAAACGCTCACCGTTGATAAGGAGTTTCGATCGCAACCATTCAGCTATACTACGGTGACTCTTTCACGACACTGCTCGTAGCTAACTCCCGCTATGATGACATCGTCAAGATAGCAAGCCGTGCCTTGCAAGCCCCTCAGGACTTGGTCCATTACCGCCTGAAATGCGGCTGGTGCACAGGCTACACCATAGGGTAGGCGCCTGTACCGGAAAAGGCCCATATGCGTGTTAATGGTGAGCAGTTCCTGAGCGTGCTCATCTAATTCCAGTTGCAGATACGCCTTACTCAGGTCGAGAACTGAAAACACAGCTCCACCTTGCAACGTGGTGAATATATCTTCAGGCAGCGGTAGAGGGTAATGGTCAACTACCACGAAAGGATTGACGGTGACCCGGTAATCCCCGCACAGTCGAATGCCATTATTCTTTTTCGGCACAACCACCAGTGGGGTGGCCCAAGCACTGTGCCTCACGCGGTACACAATGCCTGCCTTCTCCATATTAAGCAGCTCTTGTTCTACCTGCTCGCGTAACGCGTATGGCACTGGTCTCGCTTTACAAAAAACAGGAGTAGCGCCTTTCTTAAGCACAATACTAGCGTGAAACCCTTTAATGGCCCCGTATCCTGGTTGAAATACCTCGCGGTACTTATCAGTTATCTGTGCTTCTTCCCGTACGTTCTGCACCCGTACCACATTCAGCCAGTCGAGTTTTATTTTCGTTAGCCACTCCCGCCCTAATAATGTTGGCATTCTAGCCCCTGTGCTATCCTTAGCAATCACTAGTGGCAAGCGAACGTGTTGGCTCTGGTACTCTACATCAACATCCATAATACCTTTGACCGTGACAGGCGTGCCATTGTAGGTGACTAGCCTAACATCTGTTTCCCTGAAACTTGCATCGGGAAAATGTTTTAAACATTCTGTTTCACACATTACCGATACGGCTGCGCCTGTATCTAGCTCCATCGAAATCTTTTTTCCGTTTATCAGCAACGGCACCACAATGGCAGGCGTGCCCGACCTACGGTCTGTGTGACACAGTGTCAACAACTCATCACGCGTTGCATCATTAGCCAGGCAATGAATAGGCGCCCTAGTTTTACACATTTTGGCTACATGGCCTTTCTTGTTACATTTAAAACAACGGCTGTTCATGAACGGACAACTTACAGGAGAGTGCCGCCCACCGCAACGATGACACCCCTTAGTCTCTTGTGTACCTGCAGCTGGAGTGGTTTTCGGCATGAAACTCCGTGCGTAGTCCCCAGCGGGTGCTGGCCGTTGTCCAGCTGCCGTTTCCTTGTTCCAGTGAACGTCGCTGTCGACGGGGGTCCCTGTTGCGAGGGTCGCCACCATTTCCCGAGTGCCTCTAGTAGCAGATTCCATGGCTGCTACAATGCTGCAGGTGCGCTCCCAGGTTAATTCTGCATCAGGTGTCGCCAGAAGCCTGCACCGTATGCTGTCGGAACACAATCCCGCGATGAGACGATCTCGCAGGGCTTGCTCAAGAAATGTGCCGAACTCACATGTTGCAGCCAGTTTCTTGAGTCCTACTATGAAGTCGCTGATGCTTTCGTGCGGTTCTTGATTGCGTTGGTTAAAACGGTATCTTTCCGTAACCACGGAGCACTTTGGGGTATAGTGCTTTTTCAGCGTTGCGATGACCACGTCATACGTCTCCTGGGTAGGCGTTTTCGGCAGAAGAAGGCTCCTCAGCGTGACGTATGCCTTCTCCCCGATGGACGTCAATAGCACTTGCAACTTCTTATCCTCTGCGATGTCGTTAGCAGCTGCAAAACACTCAAATCGCTCGAAGAAAACATCGCAGTTGTCACCGTCCGGATCGAACTCTGGAAGCTTTCCGAGCATGGCACCACCCCGAACAGCTGCTGTTTTTCCTGCTGTCTGGATCCCATCTTCGTCGCCAATCATGTTGTAACTTCAGAGCCAGGGCATGCTTTTCGAATCCTTTATTCAGGCATGCCAAAGGGCAGCCTCACAACAGCACAACGAACACCGTAACATAGGGCACACGCCCCTATATACAAGTGGCTCCAGGTTACACATGCGCAGTGGCGATCATTCACTTATCACCGCAACTTGACAACTACGACAGGTGTAGCCTATCGCGATATGAACACAACAATACCAAATGCTGTTTTTTGTTTGACGTAAAGAATATGATTGGTGAACTCTAAATGAGGGTCTAATTTTACGCCCAGAAAACACACACAGTTAGACGCAGGAATGAAATGATTGTCAATGAACACTTGTGGAATGAAAGGTAGCATTTTTTGTGATGTTTTAAAAACCATGAACTGAGTTTTGAACGGGTTTAAAATTAAGTTGTTTAAGCGACACCATTCAACGACATTAGTCACTTCTTTGTTCAACAAATTGATCAGAGTAGGTAATGATTTATGCGAGATGGAAATGGTCGTATCATCAGCGTAAAGAATAACTTTAGAATCTTCAAGGCAGTCAGGCAAATCATTATATAGATACAAAACAGTAAGGGTCCAAGAATAGAACCCTGTGGGACCCCTTGATTAATTATTTTAACATTAGAATTAACGCCCCCAATGCAGACTGATTGTTCACGATCAAGAAGGTAGTTTTTATGAAGGTCAAGGATGGGCCAGTGATACCCAAGGACTCTAATTCGCTAAATAAAATATTATGACTAATGTTATCAAAGGCTTTCGTGAAATCAAGAAATACAGACCCTGTGAAATTACCGTTGTCGATGGACGTTTTCAAGAAATCGGTTAATGATAGCAATGCTAAATTCGTAAAACTACCAGCCCGGAAGCCGAATTGACAAGGCTTTAGCAGCTTAAATTTATTGAGGTACTTGTTAATACGTTTCAGAAATAATTTTTCAATAAGTTTGCTGATGGAAGACAAAATAGAAATAGGGTGGTAGTTACGGACATCTGTCGTATCACCTTTTTTGTGTACTGGGATTAACTTGGCTTTTTTCAGTGAGCTGGGAAATATACCATGTTTAAAAATGACATTAATTATATTGCTCAAGACTTCCGAGATGTCTGGAGCAGCAAGTCTTAAATGAAACGGCGATACATTGTCTAGTCCAGCGCTACAGTTTTTTAGACTCAGGATTGTAGAATAGACTTCGTCAATGGTAACAGGAAATAAAAAGAATGAATGGACACAGCGGGTAAGGGTGTGCGAGGATACTTTGGGCCTATCATTGTATATTTCATAAAAGTAATCACTAAAAGACTCGGCTATGTCAGAGGACTCAGTACATATTTGCTGTTTATAACTAATTTTATCAATTACATTACTAACCTGAGGTCTCTTTAAAAAGTCATTGAAAAGTTTTCATTTTTTTCTTTGGGTCATTTCTGGCTTTACAGAATTCTTTTTCATAATATAGTCGTTTTGATTGTTTCAGCAGTTTATTATTTTTTATACCTAAGTCTCAAATTCACATTAAATGGCTGTTTTTTGTTTTCCTGTAGAGATTATCTTTTTTCCGCATACTAGTTAACAAGCCTTGAGTTAACCAGGGATTACGTTGAAACCTATATATTTTCTTGCATTTAACCGTTTTAGTATTTGCATGCACAGCTTTAAGAAATAGGGAGCAGAAGCCGCCTAGTGCTTCTTCACGATTTTCTAAGGTGCTAATGGAAGACCACTCAGAGCCTTGAATTGCCTTGATAAAGTTTTCCTGATCGAAGGTTGACGTGAAATGGCACGTGTTAAGGCGAGGTAGATTCACGGCGAAAGTTACAAAGACAGGATGATGATCAGTGATGCACACATCATTGACTCCTGCGCTAGGGGTTGGCGAAAAATTGCTTAATACATGGTCAATGAGCGTGCTTGTTCCAGTGGGTGAAAATCGAGTAGGGGATGAGTTTAAGGACTCAAGCCCGAAGCCAAGGAAACAATCACTATATGCTATGATGCTGTTATCTGTATCCATTCGGTTAATGTTGATATCACCAACCAAAACAACTTGCTTATTTTCAGCGGTGATAATGTCGACTACAGCAACTAAATTTTGCAGAAAATGCGGAATAGACGAAGATAGAGAACGGTAAATGCATGCAATGATCACTTTATTTAGATTAACAAAGGAGGGGAAGGCAGCTTCGATCCATACAGATTCACAGTTCGGAATATTCAAAGATAGGTCAGTCCTGCGCTTGTACTTTATCTCGGGCGATATAAATACGGCCGAGCCGCCATAGCGACCCGAATCACGGTGACAATATTCAGAGTTAAACGATCAAAATCCGTACAGATTGCCATCACAAGATCCTAGCTATGTTTCAGTAATACATAAAAATAAAAAGGAATGACAGAGTAAGTCAGTGAATCCAATAGTGTTATCGTAGTTTTTTGGCAAACTACGCGCATTGATGTGCAGCAATGAACAAGTAGAATTAGCAAGGAGGGATTTAGTTTCCTCGAAAAGACGCAACTACATGATGATACACGACGAAAGCTATGAGGTGGGAAAAGGGAAAAGCGAACCAAATTTGTCAACGTCACGTGAATAAGTTTAGATCAGATTCCGTATTAATCCAAAATACCCTGCTGTCTTCTGTCTTGCGGGCCTTGACATGACAACTCTTTGTCCAGAGGAACCGCCATTTTTTTCCCTTTTTAGAACAAGCGCTTAACTAAACAGCTTTTTATCGGCAATGGTAAGATGTTCATTGACAAAGACTGGATTGTCATTACTTCCAAATAGTCCTAACTGGGAAGCACGCAGTCGCGCCTTACGCGCTTTGCGAAGGAACTCATTTTTCTTCTCGCGTGAACAAAAGCCCGCGATGATGCACTTGTCAGCTGTTTTACTGGCGACGCGATGAACTGCATCAATATCTGTCTATGAAATAGGACAATCAATCACTTGTGCAATGGTTTTTAAAAGAACTGCGCAGTTCTCGGCTTGTGTACATGGAACACCTTTGATTTCAATAATCGGCCTCGTTGACGTCCTGCCACACTCCGTACATCTGTCGATATACGCGGACGACATCTGCATCTGGGCATCAGGGGTCACGCGTCTACACGTACGAGCCAGGCTTCAGACAGCGGCTACACTGACGTCAAACTACCTTCAAGGACGAGGACTGGAGCTGTCATATGAGAAATGCTCACTAGTTGCGTTTACACGCAAGACAATGACGCCATACCGCATCAGAATTAATGAACACACAATCAGCTATCAAAAGACTCACCGTTTCCTAGGAGTAATAATAGATCGTGATTTGTCTTGGAGCCCTCATATCGCTTACATGAAGAAGAAACTGACCATGATCACCCACGTCCTAAGGTTTCTTGCGGGAAAATCATGGGGTGCATCGGTACGAGCCATGCTTCAACTGTATGCTGCACTTTTTCTTGGCATCATGCGATACAGCCTACCTGTGCTTGGCAAGGCCCGCATAACAAACGTACACGTCCTCCAGTCCTTACAAGCTCAAGCACTGAGAATATGCCTCGGGCTGCCGAGATGCGCATCCTCAGCAGCGACTGTCGCAATCGCTCATGAACACCCTATCACAACCTACATTCGTGTCAATGCTTTAAGAACGCACATAAGACAAGCCACCCGGATTCTATCACATCACCTCGCCTCCCTTCCAACTTCCAGGCCATGCTCTGCGTTCTGCTCTATTATTGCCCCACATCGCACGGTGATTCCCACGAACTTCACGCACGCAGCAAGACCGTCGTTACTATTGTGGTGTCTACATCCACTGGAAGCCCTGATAACCATCCCCGGAATGCAAAATAAGAAAAAATTGTCAAATTTGGCCCTAAAACAAACAACATTACTGTTTCTGCATGAGAAACACAGTGGACGCATTCACATTTACACGGATGGGTCGGTCACTACAACAAGTTCAACAGACGCAGTGGTAATTCCGGAGAAATCCATCACGATAAAGTTCAGGACCTCGCATCTGACACCATCCACGGCGGCAAAACTCGCCGCCATTCGGGCCGCTCTGGAGTTCCTAGTTGAAGAACCGCAACAGACATGGTCAATATTCTCCGACTCCAAAGCAGCTCTCCAGGGCATTGCCTCGCCATATCGTCATGGACCAAACGAACAGCTAATTGCTGAAATACGACTGCTTCATCACCGGGCTATTGAGAACCAACATGACATAGCATATCAATGGATACCAGGCCACTGCAGCATTGATGGAAACGACCCTGCAGATGAAGCAGCCCGAACTGCTCATGATGATGGCCCTTGCGTAGCTATACCATTATCAAGAACGGACGCCGCTGCAAGGCTTCGATCACTTGCACGAGAACTGACACTCGCTCAGTGGAATTCACCGGCATTCACCAACGGCCGCCTTCATAATTTGGACCCACACCTACAGCTCCGTCTTCCATCAGGAATAACCAGAGCAGAGGAGACACTTTTGTGCCGTCTGTGGATTGGGGTGGCCTTTACGAATGCTTATTCGTTTCGAATCGGAATGGCCAGAAGCCCGACATGTGACAAATGTGGCTGCGCAGAGACTTTCTCCCATCTTCTCTGCGAGTGTCCCCGCTTCAGCGTGCCAAGAAAAGAACTGTCAAAAGCTTTAGATAGAATAGACAATCGCCAATTGTCGGAAGAAAGGGTATTAGGACACTGGCCGAGACCATCCTCTGCACGCAAGGCATTGAGAGCGTTCATGCGCTTTCTGCGGGCAAGTGGTCTTAGAGACAGACTGTAAACAGCGTCGTGGATCGTCTGATGACCTTCTCTCTCTCTTTTTTTTACAACGTCTCTTTTCTCTCATCCCTTATCCCCCCCTCTTCCCCAGTACAGGGTAGCCAGCTGGTCTCAGAACTGGCTAACCTCCCTGTTCTTCCTCATTTATTCCTCCTCCTCCTTTGATTTCAATGTTATTGAGCCTACTGTATTGCTCCATATCTGCAATCTTTTTGGTTAACTCGTCATTTTCTGCCCTCAGTGCTTTGTTTGACTGCACCAGCTCATCTACAGATTTGCGCACTGAATCATATTGGTCACTGATGAAACGTACACTATCGGCAAGTGCAGAAAGATTGCCTAGTCCCTGATCTTCTAATTTTTTTGATATTTTAGACACAAGATCATCAACAAGATTGTCAAGTTTAGCATGAAGCAGGGGCTCAAGGTGCTCGATTTTCTTAGCAAGTTCGGTGTTAGTAGGCATGGTGTGCAAGCAAAACCAGAAGGCAACACTTATGAGCAGCAGCCGCATGTGAGTAGGCAACACGAGCGGGGGTAATAGTACAAGAACCAGCCTGTAGCGGAGAGAACAGATTCTTAGTAGACGTCCAAATCCTACGGCCACTGCTCAAAAGTGGTTCGGGTGCGCTGGGGACTTCCTTATATAACCTCCGATGAGGCCAGCGCAGGCGCAGGGGTGATCACGCGCCGTAGCACTCCACGTGCGAATGACAGGTCGCTAAAGGTCGTACAAGACGACGATAGCGAGTCGATGTCGATCTTCCAGTAGCCACGTAGCAGGCGCCGAGAGCCACTTCTGGTAGCCACGCAGCGCCGCTGCAGTCAGGCACAGGGGAGGCACAGGAGGTTGGCTCGTGTTGACACGAGCTGGTTGCACACGGGAGAATGCTGCTCGGCTGGAACACCTGGACTGCACCGGTCTGTAGCGGAGAGAACGGATTCTTAGTAGACGTCCGAATCCTACGGCCGCTGCTCAAAAGTCGAGAGCCTCAATGTTCTTTTTGTGTATGGGTCCCAGACGATTGAGGCATATTCCAATGAGGGGCGTATAACAGTCAAATAAGTTAGTTTTTTTTTTACAGTAGAAGGAGCATGCTTTAGTTTGTGTCTCAAAAGACCAAGTTTACGGAAAGACGACGCGCAAATATTAGAGATGTGCTTATTCCAGCTGAGGTCGTTTGTTAGAGTGACACCAAGGTACTTATACTCAACAACCTGAGCTAGTGTCTGGGTACCGGATTGATATGTAAATGGTAAAATATTTTTTTTTTGATTACTCGCATAAAGACGGTTTTGTCTGTGTTTAACCTCATCTCCCATTGCTCGCACCATGCAAAGATATTTTGGAGCTTAGTGTTTAGCAAGACCTGGTCGTCATAGGAAGTTATTTCATTAAACAGCACACAATCATCAGCAAACAGTCTGATCTGAACCGGCGAGGAAACAGTATCAACAATGCCCCGCCGCGGTGGTCTAGTGGCTAAGGTACTCGGCTGCTGACCCGCAGGGCGCGGGTTCGAATCCCGGCTGCGGCGGCTGCATTTCCGATGGAGGCGGAAATGTTGTAGGCCCGTGTGCTCAGATTTGGGTGCACGTTAAAGAACCCCAGGTGGTCTAAATTTCCGGAGCCCTCCACTACGGCGTCTCTCATAATCATATAGTGGTTTTGGGACGTTAAACCCCACATATCAATCAACAGTATCAACAATGTCATTAATATAAATTAAAAATAATAAAGGCCCAAGTACACTCCCTTGGGGAACCCCAGAAGTTACAGGAAGCGAATCAGAGCAATTACCGGCAATGCTTACAAACTGAGCGTGGTCAGACAAATAGGAAGTAATCCAGGAATTCATAAATTCTAGAAGGCCAATCGATTCCAGTTTTTGAATAAGCTTATCATGATGAACAAGATTGAATGCCTCCGTGAAATCCAAAAAGATGAAATCAACTGGACCTGCCTTATCTAAAATTTGTGAAAAACTGTGCACAACAGAAATTAACTGCGTTTCTGTGGAAAACCCTTTCCTGAAACCATGCTTAACATCCGAAAGTATGTTATTTTCATTAAGAAACGTTATAATAAATTTAGCTATGACATGTTCAAGCACTTTGCTAGACGAAGACGTTATAGAAATTGGACGATAGTTTGACACCAAATCTTTATCACTCTTTTTGTGCACTGGAGCACTGCGTCCCACTTTCCAGTCACGAGGCAAGCGGCCGGAACAGATGGAAGCGCGGAAAATGATTATAAGGAATTCCGATAGCATCTCGGCATATCGTCGTAAAAATTGTTGGCAATTTGGTCAGGACCGGTTGAAGTTTTAGTTTTCAAATTCAGGAGCAACAAAACAATACCGGGTAAGGATAAAATATCTGGAACGTCGTCATTACTTCGAGAAAATTGGTGCAGTGGCTCGTTAGAGGCTGAAAAAACGTTATGGAAGTACAAATTGAAATGATTGGCAATAGTTTTCTTGTCGACAATAGTTTCTCCTTCATGTGTTATTTGCTCAACACAATTGGTCTTTTTTGCTCAAAAAGTTCCAAAATTTTTGTGGGGCAGACGTAATAAAGTTGGGTGGAGTATCCTGAAAGTATCTAAACTTACCTATCTTCACAACCTCGTTCAGTGTGTCCTGGGCAGAAAGAGTAATATTGCGTGGAGCACCCTTGCGTTTAAGCCACTTTAGTTTTCTTTTCAAGTGCAAGACATTTCGCGTGATCGAAGGATTTGATTTGGGCGTTTTTTTTTTTTACTCTGCTAGGAATAAAATTACCGAGACAATGCCGGCATATTTCTTTGAATTTGTTCCACAATACTTTAGGGTCAGTTCCTTGAAAGCTGCTGAGGGAAAGATCGAGGTAGTCCAGAACACTCTCGTCATTTGCACGCGAGAATTCTTTCACAGTGATTGATTTAGCATGGCGCGTAGTGCAAACAGCCTGCATGGGACAAGAAAAATAAACCATGTCGTGATCAGAAAGGCCATGGTCGATCAATACGGAAAGAAGTTCAATCGATCTCGTTATAAAAACCAGGTCAAGCAAGGATGCACTTGCGCCATGCACCCGTGTCGGTTGGGTAACAATTTGATGCATGTTTTGGCTTATCATAATATCAAAGAGGTACGATGCATGCTCATATTTTTTTGTGTTCAGAAAAGCAGAGCTCCAATCTATTTCTGGCAAGTTGAAATCGCCTGTTAGTATTGCCTTATCATGCCTGCATGTGTTCATGTAATCGTAAAGTGACCGAACGAAATTGGGCGGTGAATCGGGTGCGCGATAAACTGCAAGAACGGCGAATGATCGTCCCCAAAAAGAAATTTTTATAATGACACTTTCGTGGTCTTGAATCTGATGTAATCCAAAAAATTTTATGTCGTGTCTGACAAGAATAGCAACACCGTCTCCTCTAGAAGCCCTATGTAGTCATATGCCCGATATGACGGCAGAAATACGTCCTCATCGCAAATTTCAGGCCGCAACCAAGTCTCGGTTAGAACAACCACATGTGGATTCCAGCCTAAAATCAGCGCTTCTAATTTCTGTGCCTTGTTGACAATACTACGAGCGTTCAAGTTCGAAATTCGTAATTCTTTATCAACAGGAGTCACGAGTCAGGGACTGGGTGGGCGGATTTTTTGGCTGGTTATTTTAACCCTCGCGTTCTTTGCATCGTCCCATTTGTACGTATCTCGGCCTACGTGAATTTTGTCGTAATTGAGGGTTATCTTATTTCCCTGACCTTTTTCAGACTTCGCGATTTCTGCAGAGCGCGGCAAACATCGAGCATATCATCTCCGCTGTAAAAAAATTAAATAAAAAACAGCTGTTTTTTCTCACGTGTGACGAGTATCGGCCTCTTTCGCAATGCATAAGCTAAAGTTACCTCACACCCTCGGCTGGCGCCATAATGGAAAATGCAGGATGCATTGTAATCCCGTGATGGATATGTGCTACGTTTCGGCACCTCACGTAGTTGTCCATCCGCTCTGATTTGGAAGATCGACTGCGTGCGCCTGTATAGAATACCGTGAAACGTTTAAAAAAGGAACGCCGTTCTCTATACCATTTCTTCGCAAATGTAAGGTATATTACCGTTACAGATGCATTTCACCGAAATGGAACGGTGGTGTTACTCCGTTCCTCCAAAAAGGAACTAGTTCCTGGAACGTCGTTCCGCACAACGCTGTGTGTAGTGCCTAAAACAGTAAACAGAATAAAAGAGAACCGAAGTGTGTGTGTGTGTGTGTGTGTGCGTGCGTGCGTGCGTGACTATTTCCTTCATACTTATGAAGTAGGTTAACGGAATAGAAATGAAAAAAAAATAGACGCCCCTAAACCACGATATGAATATAAGAGATGCCGTAGTGGAGGGCTCTTTAACGGGCTCTTTAACGTGCAACTGGGGTTCTTTAACGTGCAGTTAAGCCTGAGTACATGGACCTAACATATTTCGCCTCCATCGGAAATGCAGACGCTGGAGCCGGGATTTGAACCCATGACCTGCGGGTCAGCAGCCGAGTACCTTAGCCACTAGACCACCGTAGAGGGGCAAAGGAATAGCACAAAAAAACGTTGTTGCGAGCGTGTACAGTTCCCCAAAATACCAACTGCCTGAACTCGACCTTTTGGTATGACAAATGAAGAAACGTGGTGATGGGCCTCTGTTATAACGGGAGATTCAACACCCTTCACATGGCTTGGGGCTACCATTCCGCCACAGAGAAAGGTGTGCGAATTGACGATACGGCTCAGCAGCGCAGACTATTTCTGTGTAACAATCCACTCCAGACAACAAGGGTAGAAAATAGCGTCTCCAGAGACACAAACCCGATCTCAAGTTCGCGTTAAATGTGCGTTTGGCAGAGTGGAGCTGTCTCCCAGAAACCACAGAAAGCAACCACCATGCACATCGTACAATAACCGTAGCTTACACTCGCGATCCCAGGAACAGTGGCAAGGTCCAAATAACGGAATAAGGGTCATTCTGCAATGCTCTAAATGTGGAGACTACCATCGATAAAGTAGACTACATTGTGAGGAGGGTCCTTACCACGGCGGAACGATGCCCCAAAAGAATACGGCTGAATGAGAAAGCAGCAGTCGTCCTGCACCTCCTCCATCTCAGGGAAGCAAGAAGATCTATTCTGAGGAGGTAGGAGAACCAAAAGCTAAATAAGAAACTCAAGAGGAGAATCGCCCTGCTCACTGAACAAGCGCAGGAAAATGCAAAGAGGTTATGCAGACAGACCAGGTTTGCATTCTGCGACGCACTACAGGGAAATTTAAGCACTAAGAAAACACACATTCTTCGCGCTCTCCTGGACGGCGGCTCTACGCAATAGCGACAAAACATTTGCAAGCTCATACACAACTACGCCGAATCAGAAGAGAGCCTCTTTCGAGAAGTCCAGAAGAAGCTTTGCGGAGATGAACCCATAGCCACGATGGCGGAAAACGAAACCCCGACCTCGATGAACCTATCACGCTAGCTGAACTCGGTGCAGCACTAGCTACACTTACTAAAAACACCTGCCCGTGGAAGGATCGCATTAGCAGCAAGCATCTCCGCTACCTTCCGCAGCATTTCACAGACGCCATAATCCAGTATTTCAGCGATCGCTGAGAGAGTGGAGAACTACCAGCTACCTGGGAACAGTCGGAGGTTACCATGATCCTGAAACCCAACAAGCCCCTCTGCATCAAGAATCTAAGCCCCATTTCCTACACCTCGTGTGCAGGGAAACTATTCAAGCACATTGTACACATCCGGCGTACTCATCAGTACCTCGAAGACAAGGGATACTTTCCTAATACAATGTTCGGCTTCCGGCAACGCCTATCAACGCAAGACGTTTTCCTTCTGCTCATGGAGAACCTCGTCGATAATCTGAGAACCAGAAGCAAATTTTCAATCCTAGCAATCGATATAAAGGGAGCTTTCGACCTCGTGAGCCACGGCGTTGTATTCTGCAGCGTGGAACATCTGGACTGTGGGCCTCGGATAAACAACTGCGTTAAATTTTCTCACACACCGCACGGCCACAGTGGGGATGAACAATCTCCGCAGCGACACTTTCCTACTACCGAGCAGAGGTACACCACGAGGTTCGGTTATTTCACCGTTGCTTTTCAACGTTCCATTGACCAAGTTACCCAGCCTCCCTCGACACTATACAAGACTTGCGACATGCCTTTTATGCAGGCGACATTATGTTTTGGACAAAGGCCTCAAATCCCGGAACGCAACTGGATTATAGAGCTAAACGTACACACAACAAACGTGTTATTCTCTCCAGCAGTCTGCTAGTGTGACGGCATTAGGAAATAAGCGGTCGTCTGGAGGGGTATCAGTTGTCGATTGTCTCCTACTCTACTTTGCCATGCAGTTGCACGCTCATTCGGCCTTGTCCCGCACGACCATTGGGTGCGATCAATTGACTGGTTTCACTTCGTTGTCTGCACTTTCGGTGGCGGAAGTGGAGATACCAGTGTCTAAGCCAATAAAGCACAAAATCTTGACGCGCTCAACGCCCAGTGCTGACTGTCGCCGCGTGTTTGTCATATGAAGGAATTCAGTGACAACGAGGAAGAAGCGCCCGTATGGTTGATAACTTGACAGTGAAGGGTGACAAAGAAACCAAAACCAAGTCTGAACTCGTAAGAGATTAAGAACCCTATCGAAGCTCGGGAGAGGTAAGACATCGCCACCAGGACTGAACACACGAAAGATGCACAGATTCAACGTAGCATCTCTGCGTCGTTCTGCATGTCCTGTATATTTATTGGGGGGGGGGGGGGGGTATCTTTCAAAGCAACTCGTCCATGCATCTGCTTCAGCTGATAACACGGCAAAAAAAAAAGATCTCACGGCGGCCACGCAGCATGAATTTCACCATCGCACTTGTTACAGTGAGCATTCTCCCTGCGTCTACAACGTTTTCAAGCAAGATATATATATATATATATATATATATATATATATATATATATATATATATATATATATATATATATATATATATATATATATATATATATATATATATATATATATATAAGGTATAGGATATGGCACAACGGGAGCGTTGTCAACAAGGATAAATATATTTATTTCCCAACAGTTTCGGGAGGGGTCAGGGGATGAGTTATACTGACATGAACTTCCAAGCTTCGTTGCTGCCGTGTCCCTCTCGCCTTGAAAGATGTTTGCGAGAGTGAGAGGGAACTAAAAAAAGGGAAAAACGAAAAGAAAACAAAGAAAAGTAAAGAAGAGGAAGAACCACTGTCAACACTGAGAACGAAACCAACTGTCCGTGTACGTCCACATCCGGTTGTTATCACGTGCTGGTCAGTTCTCGACGTGTGTCGGGCCACCCAAGATTGTCGCCGCGGTGGCGGGAGGGGTCCGTGACGGCGTGCGTAAAGAAAGGGTTTCCCCTTAATGGGTCAGTCGGCTCTTTACCTTTAATCTTCGTCCGTTTCCCTTCAATGGTCATCAAGTGGTAGGTGAACATAAACACTTTGTATGTGCATGTGAAAAAAAGGAAAAAAAAGAATAAAAACAAAAAAATAAGAAAGGACAGTGTACACGTACGAGTCGGTCAGAAAAAACAAGCATGGTCTCCAGCTATCAATCTTTGTCACCAATTTCCTCCTGGCTTACTTCTCGGAGGCAGGAGAGTTTTCCGGGGACCTCGTTGATGCCGGCTACTAATGTTCGAAATTTGAAAATAAAATATGCCTCACGCTGTTCGCGCTCGCGCCTGTTTGAGAAACCGGACTGCAAAAGAGTTACGCTGATATTTTCAAAACTGTGGTTTAGCAGGCGCAGATGTCTAGATAAAGGTAGCTTCGGCAGTGAAGTGGCGTGGTACCGGTGATTATTGAACCGCAGCCGAAATGGCGTGTCTGTTTGGCCGATATATTCTTGTCCGCAGATGTTGCAATGTAGCATGTATATTACGGTACTGGAGCTACAATTAAGGCTTTCAGTTATGCAGAATTTGAAATCCGAGAAGTTCGCTTTGGATTCACGTGTTGTGACCATCTGTGGGCATACCTTGCATCAAGTTTTTCCGCAGGGATGGCACCCTGATTGAATTTGGGGGTGCTTGTTTTTGCTCTGACAAGAATGTCCTTCAGATTTTTATCCCTGCGGTACACCACGTGAGGTGGCTTCGCGAAAATAGAAGTTAGTCGTTTGCTTTGCCTGATTATGTTGAAATGGCGGGAAAGTATGTTGTTCATTCGTGGCGCTGATAAGCAGTAAGTTAGTACAAGGTTCGTTTGGGAAGTCGTTTTGGATACTCTGTTTGGTCCCTTAATTATATCATTCCTGTTCACATTGTGAGCACGTAGTATGTCATCGTCAATAATGTCGTTGTCCAGCATAGTCAGTGTCCATTATCGGAAAAAAAAAAACTCGCTCCTGGGTCTCTTTCGTTTTCGGCATGGCTGAGAAGCGCAGAACAGGAGCGAATAGCCAGACCGCTAATAGGCCAGGAGAGTATTTTAGCCTCGTATTAACCAGGTATAACCACGCAGGTTCTATGAACGCCTTAAAGGGCGCTTCACCAGGTTTGAGCATTTCAAGGAGTCAAGAGAAATGCATGCGTTGGGCGCTCACAATCTCTGGCGAACGCATCGTTCCCTCCCCGTGTTCGTGGCCGTGGCTTGCCTTGTCGTTCCAGAGCGCTGCTGTACCAACTATAATAAGAGTGGGCTCTGTGCTGGTGCGTGAACGATACTTAAGGACGTGTGGACAGTCCGTTGTGCGCAGCTTATGGCTCCTGTGAAACACTTGAGAATCTCGTAGTTCACTGTCCCACGTTAGTTACGCAGCGGGCTTTGCTGATTAAGGAATATAAATTCCTAGGACTCAAGTGCACGACCCTAGACGACTACCTCTTTGCGAGAGGTTGTGCTTCCCGATACGATCTGGCCCTCCGAGCTCTCCTTACATTTATTAACCGAACGAACCTGGTCAACCGGTAATAGATGGTTTTTATTATTATTTATTTTTTTTACTTATACTCGTTTGTCTTTATCATTTTTTCTTTACTTCCTTCTCTTCTTTCGCCACGCCGCGGTGGTCTAGTGGCTATGTTACTCGGCTGCTGACCCGCAGGTCGCGAAATCGAATCTCGGCTGCGGCGGCTGCATTTTTGATGGAGGCGGGACTGTTGTAGGGCCGTGTGCTCAAATTTGGTGGCACGTTAAAGAACCGCAGGTGATCAAAATTTCCGGAGCCCTTCACTACGGCGTCTCTCATAATCATAAGGTGCTTTTGGGACGTTCAACCCTACATATCAATCCCTTAATTAATTAATTAATACTTATGTTATTTCCTTTTCCTCCCCTCTTATCTTTGTTTCATTTATTTCTTCCCTCCTCCCGAAAGAGTGAGCAGGCGTTCTGCCCGTTCAGGTGGCAGTTGCCAGCTTGCTCTCTCCCTCTTTCTTCTGTGTCTTTGTGTATCTGCGTATGCAAATCAAATAATAATATTAAGCGCTTGTCTGTATCCTCTCTGAGTGTGTGTATTTTTGCTCTTGTTTCATCATGAACCTGTACCAACACGCCCAACTGGCAGTCATCCTAAATAATATTAATCTCTGGCGGCATAAGCTTCACATTTTAGTCATTGTTTGCTGACGCACTACGCTTACTGCGCTGATCGTATTGATGTGAATTTTTAGATGCGGAAGCATCTTATACTCGCGCCTTGTAGTGCGCCGTCCGCGCCGTCCGCACCGCTTCTCGAACATTCGACAGCTGACGCGCGCGCATGCGCCGTCGCGCCGTCGCCCACTCTTCCACCATCTGTGCATCCCTTCCTCCTCTACACACCGCGCGTGCTTCACTCCTCCACCATCTGTGCACCCTTCCTCCTCTACACACCGCGTTCGACATCTACAATTCTCCTGATTCTCCAGTGGACGCGCATGTGGCGTCGCGCTTCGAGAACATTCAACAGCTGACAGTGCATGCGCCGTCGAGCTGTATATATACTCAAGGTCGGCGCTCGCTCGCTCAGTTGCCGCTCGTCGGTTGGTTTGTACGGCGCGTCGACGTCCAAGGTCGCGGTGAAATGAATTCCAACGAATCCACAAACACAATGATCGACGTCCCTTCGACCAGCGCCGCCCTTTCGCATACGTGTGTACGTGTTCACTCATTTAACACCCCCTCCTACAACCACGTTAACCAATTTAGCCATCGACCCAAGTAAGTCGCAATTTAACACCCCATTTCACAACCACGTTAACCAATTTAGCCATCGACCCAAGTAAGTCGCACTTTAACACCCCGTTAACCAATTATATGCTCCGCATCCTCCTCAGTGTTCCCCCGAGGGAAGCTGCGGGCAATTTTATTCCATTTCAAAGCTTTCGTTATTCACTTCCTAATGCAAGCTAGTAATGCCGCGTTGTCTGAAGCAGTATTGCATAGTAAAATCGGCGTTTTTTTTTTTTCTGTACAAGCCTTCGTTGTACTGGCAGTGTGGCAAAACTGTTTAACATTCCCCAAATGCAATTTGCTGAGCTTCCTAAGGAAGCATTATGCAAGATTTCTCAAAAGAGATATTATGCAATATGCAAGATTTCTCCAAAGAGGAAGAATAAGATTGAAAGTAGAGCACCCATTATGTGAAATATTGGCATCAAACAGCTGTGACACCATGACTGAGAAAGGAAATATTATGGTAGCAGACTCATGTGGCAACACACTGAGGCTCATCGAGACTCTGGTCAAGCTGTGCATCTGTGTTGGTTGGTCTCAGCAATAAGTTGGCGAGTTTGATTTCAAGGGAATGCAGTGGAGAAAAAACTTACTCACTTTGAGTCTGAGGGAGAAATTTTCGGCGAGTCTGAATCCGAGCAAGTGTCCGGAGCAAAATATATCTTTCGAGTGAGTCTAAGCGAGCTCCAATACTCTGGCTGGCTTCTCATTCTACGTTTACCTCTATATTTGTTACTAAATTGCTGCTGTGCATAATGTTTATGCTCTAAGTACTCCTAATCGTTGACCTCCTAATGTGACATGAAACATCATTTGCATTTAGTGTCCTTTTAATTCAAGGAGCACAAGTCTAACTGTAGGTTAGGAGAGGCAAGCATAATTCACCTTCCATTTATATTGCATATTGCAGTGCGTCTTTGTGAAATGTTAAGTGAAAATGTTTGTCAGTAATGGATTCAACACTGACGCCCTGGGCACAGCTTGTTCTTGAGCACCAAGCTGATGCTGTCTCTGCTTTTATCATTGAGTAAGCTATGAATATGAATGCCTCTAGTAAACTCATAAGCGTGCTTTACAAAAGCAACAAGCATCATAAACAATAATTGCTACTGCTTTCTCACATATGGTTACTGCTAAAATAAAAAGACATCATTGTTATATTTGGCACTGTTCACTTTTTTGGAATATAGCCTGTGCAAAAAGGGAAATGTCCATGTTTATGTATCAATCACCCGTCACTGTAACTGCCACTGTGACGTGCACTCCTAGACTGCTAAGAACGTCATTTGTTATTTTGAGTTAGCTTATTCACTGCCTGGCATGAAATGATTCAACTTTTGATGCCCCTTAGAGTTTTGAAAGACACAATGAGTAACTCTGCTTTCTGTTATGGTACGAGTAAAAAGCAAAGTGCCCTCCACTGCGGGTGGTGGAGACAGTAGCGTAAAACTAGTACAACAGCTAGAAGGCAAGTGAGAATATTTTGTTTGGTCACGCTTGTTATTTGTTCGTGTGTCTCGGCTGTCCATGTCAAATAAAAGGGCAAGGACAATGTTTTTTACTAAGATTATATCTGAAAACTGTACTTGTGCATAAATGCTATTGGCAGCTGCTTCATCTGTTCTTTCATTATTTCTTTTAGGCCGTGCACCAGAAAGGTACTCCACTGAAGAACTGCTGGGGCTTCATAGATGGCACGGCACGACGAATTTGTCGGCCATCTAAGCTCGAGCAGGAGCACTACTCTGGGCACAAGCGCTTCCATTGCCAGAAATATGAGGCTGTTATGTGCGCCACTGGCATTATTTGCCAGCTAGATGGCCCATTCAGGGGACCGGCGTCATGATGCTGGTAAGTGCTGGGAGTAAGATTTCGCCATTGCAGAAACTCTGCTTATAGCTGTCAAATGGCAAATTGTCATATCACAAACATACCTAGGTTATAACTCATGTGCTAAGAACCTAGCTGAACAGTGAGCTTTTGGTCTAGTGTTATTGTTATTTGTCCAGGGCAGTATAATGTCAGCATACTGAGATCATATTTTTGACTTGCACACGGCAGGCAGCTATTCTGTGAACAGATATGGCTAAGATCACTGTTAGTGCATGACGAAGCCTCTGTGGCACAAGCACATAGAACACTGTTTCAGTTTTAGGACAGTCGCTGAAGGAAGCAACCGCAGTAGGTAGGTAGTTGCGATTGCCACCACTCCCCATGCATTGAGAATAAATTACTAATAATATACCACTCACTTGAGTTAGTTCTGAGAAATATTTTTCAACAATATCGATGAATAAGTCTCCTAATCTAAAAGCCATCTTAATGTTTGATCGTATGGCTGAATACAACTCCTGGATTTTTTTTTGTTTGTTTGTGTGTGACCACTGCTTCACAGTCAGCTTAAAATAATTGCATTCATGCAATCAAATGTGGTGCCACATCGTCAGTGACATTCCAAAGAGTGCTCATGCACACAGTTGCATGAAGTACAGATTGCTGAGAAAGAAAGCTACTTAATCTTGCATAATCTTTTTCAACCAATTCATCAGGATATATAATGACTACCAAGAACTTCTTCAACCAATTCATCTGTAAATATAGTGACTACCAACAATGCAAGCCAAGATGCCATTCCAGCTACCAAAGTTTTCGTTTCACAGTACACCAAATTTTGCAATAGCGTGAAACCAGACTTCTCCATTGTGGAATACAGCCGGGAGGTGAATGTTCTGATTTCAACATTAACTCAACATTAGGGGCCACATACAGGTACTATGTTTGCATCAGCATTGTTCACTCCACTTGCACTCTTTACTGGGAAACCATTGTTTGGCATTCAAAAAGTTCTTTATTATTACTTCCTTATAGGGTTTATGGTAGTGCAGTTAAATATTCTGATGATTACAGTGCAAGCTTAACATTTCTTTGTTACATGCCATGCAAAAAATTCACACGTATTTTCACATCTGTCACACAATAATCTAATCAACTGCATTGTATACTGTTCCTTAAATACAAGTTAAACAGAATAATTTTGATCTGGTAAATTAAACTTGCCCAAATTGCTTCAAGATCCTGCAATGTGAAAAATTACCTCCTTTCTTGGAACTGGCTTCAAGGAAACTTTGTAACTTGCAGCCATGTGTAATGAACTTCCCAACTTTTCACGTTTTAGCTGAATTATTAGTTATTTTGCTAGAAAGATTAGCTTAAATGGCATATAGTGTCAAATGCAGGTATGCAGCATGTCTGGGGAGAAGACACGGTGTAGAGCCAGCATGGCATTCTCTGCCATTCTTTACAACCATGTTGCAACAATTGGACACAAAAAATACTGTCGACACTGATCCTTGTGTTAATGCTGTGCACTGACACTCATGCATCAGCCAAGTTCTGGCATAAGAAAACTTGTGACACCTTTTGTTTTGTTGCAGGCATCCTGAAAGACACCAGGCTCTACGAAAATATTGTCAAGGTAGCCAGGGGTAACAAATATGTGATTTATCGAGACCCGGCCTACCCATTAAAGCCTCTGCTCCTGAAGCTTTATGGAGGCGCCCGCTTGCAGCCCTACCAGGTGCACTTCAACAAGTGCATGAGCACTGTACGGCAGGCTGTTGAGTGGGGCTTTGGTAAAGTGGCTGCAGACTTCGCATTTGTGGACTTTCACAAGAACTTGAAAGTGACGCGTCAGAGAGTGGGAAGGATGTATAAGGTCGCTACACTTCTCACCAACTGCCGCACCTGCCTGTACAACAGCCAGGTGTCTATGTACTTCGGCCTTGAGCCACCCTCACTCAGGGACTATTTAATTCCATTTAACTGATGCAATCTTATGCTTTCATTTTATTTCTTTTCAATTTACTGTACTAATATTTGTTTCTCTATATACAAGAACATTTGATTTGTGCAGAAAGTCTAGTGTCGAATGATGTTATGGTATTGTATTCAAGTGTGTGCCGTGATATTTTTTTTTTAATCAGTACAATTCAGTCTTTATTCAGTACAATACAGCACAAGTAAAAAGTTTACATAATACAGAAGGAGGTCCCAAAGTAAAAACTGTCAGGGGGACCTCCTATGAATTCATGTATAAAAATATAGAACAAAGATTGGCAAATAAGGAAAAAAGAGCAAGCGAATAAAACAAATTGAACGTAATGAAAATTATTATTGAAACTTATGGTGGTTCAAGATTTTTACATGTAAGTGATAAACAGGAGATGACTAATTGGATTAAATGACTATAACATAACACATACATTTTACTAACTAATACAGTGTCACTTCAGAACCTATACACGTACACATAAATGCATATAATCGTATTTAAACACACATATATATACACATACATATATATTCAGGTGTCGCATGTTGTTAGTAAGAACTGTTTTAGATGCCGCCGGAAACAATGTAATGAGGTGCTTGTTTTAATAATTGATGGTAGTGAGTTTCAGAAAGAAATTGCAGAAAACAAGGCTGTCATTTTGCTGTACTTAGTGCTTACTCTTGGAAGCAGAAGGTTACTATTTTCAGAAAACCGTGTGTTATTAGTATGTCAGTGGGAATGTCACCGACTCTACTTCTGAAATAATAAAATTCCAAATTTGAGTTGAAAGGTGAAAATGAAAAGTAGAATTTCGAGAGTGCTAAAGAGGGGTGCTGCTAATGCTGAGGAGGAACTATATGTGATAATTCGGACTGCTCTTTTCTGAAGGTGAATGAGATGTTAGGTGTGTGACGTAGGTATTGGCCCAGGATGAAATGCAGTAGGTTAGGTGACTGTTAATGAAAACATAGTAAAGTGATTTTAAAATGTGTTGCTGAAAACAATGACATGTGCGAATGAGTATGCAGATGCCAAAAGCAGTCTTCTTGATGACAAAATTCACGTGAATGTCATATTTGAGTTGAGGGTCTAATGTGAAACCTAGAAAAGTAGTAAACTTTGATGGGGTGATGGCGCAGTTATCAATGTATAATTCGGGGGAAAATGTAACGCATTTTTGGGACGAGTGAAATAACATAAAAGTTGTTTTAACAGGGTTGATTTTCAATAAGTTATTTTTGCACCATGAAACAAGTTTCGCGACATCAGTGTTTAATTTTGCTAGTATATTGTTAAGATCTTTGTCACTAGAAAATATCGTGGTATCGTCAGCATAAAGGATGCAGTCAGATGAGTTAAGTGATGATGGTAAGTCGTTAATGTAGATAAGAAACATGAGAGGTCCCAGAATTGAGCCTTGTGGGACTCCCTGGTTAGTTATTATTGGTGAAGATAAAACACTGCCACAATTGACAACCTGGGTTCTGTTAGCGAGGTAGCTTTGTAAAAGGGCTAAAGTAGGCCCACAGATTCCCAAGGAATTAAGTTTAGCATACAAAATAGAGTGATTTATAGTGCCGAAGGCTTTAGTTAAATCTATAAATAACGCCCCTGCCCAGAGCTCCTTATCGATGGACTGTTTTATGCTATCTGTTAGTTTAATAAGTGCTAATTCGGTAGAAAACTTAGCACGAAAACCAAACTGCTTATGTGACAAAAGGTAAAATGTTGCTAGGTAGTCCATTAGGCGATTCACAGTGGGCTTCTCAATTACCTTACTAAAGAATGGGAGGATTGTTATAGGGCGATAATTAGAAAAAAGTTTTCGGTCTCCCTTTTTGAATACAGGAATTACTTTTCCTTGTTTAAGGATTGTAGGAAAAATGCCTGAACGAAATGCGGTGTTAATAAGCTCTAAGAGCACAGAAGATAACTCACGAGCAACAAGTTTGATTTTAGCTGGATAAATTGAATCGAGGCCACATCCTGTCGTCTTCAAACTTGTTATAGAGCAATGAACCTCAGCAGGTGACGCGAGTTTTAAGAAAAAAGAGTGAGGCAAGCGAGACAACGAAGGCGAGTTAGTGACAGTCGATACTGAGTTGCTGAAAAATGATTCATTAAAAGAATTGACGATACTGACAGGGCAAGTTAGAACGCTGGTGCCATCCGAAAATTCGGCCTCAAGTGCTTCTGGCTGATAAAGATGTAAGAATTCTTTAATTACGTTCCAATTTTTCTTACTGTCATTACCAGTTTCGAGCACTTTATTTTGATAGTAGGTTCGTTTGGCTTTCTTGAGTAGGACAGTAAGAGTTTGTGAATAGAGTTTAAAGCAGGTCCTGAGGGACAGATTGAACAACTGAAGTTTTACTGTTTTGTAAAGGTTATATTTTTAATTTATGCTACGCAGTAGTCCTCTAGTAATCCACGGGTTTCTAGGGGCTGAGTACCAACGCGATATGGTGGATACAGATGTACACGAGTTTATGATACCTGTTAGTTTCTCAGTCAAGGTACTAAACGCTTTATTAACATAAGGTTCTTGCGATAGTTTCCCCAGTCAAAGCGGGATACCAAAGCAACGAATTTCGCAGAATCGAAACGACATCCACTGACCATTTTATATTTACAATTAGTTTGTGTTTTTATTAACAGAAAAATTTGATAATGATCTGTTAGATAAAAATTGATCACACCGGCCTTCTGAACTCACATAACGTTACTGCGTATATGGTCAATAAGCGTGTTCCGACCAGAAAGAGCACATCGTGTCGGAGAATCCAGCAGAGATGTCAACCCATGACCCATGAAGCAGTTAGAGTATTGAGCACAAGAACCTTCGTTATTATTTGTAATGTCAATGTTAATGTCGCCTAAAATGATCACGTTATAATTTTAAGAAATAAACAAGCTTACTATATTATCAAGCTCAACACAAAAGTCACCTTAAGATGATGATAGGGACCGATAAATTGAACCAATGATAGTTCTTTTGTTAGACGGAAGAAAATCACGGTCAAATTCGAGCCATACTGATTCACATTTCGACACAGAAAATGCGATATCAGTACGTCGTTTATATGACAATGCGTTAGAAATGAATATGGCTGATCCACCATGATAGTCCCCGAGGCGATGAAAAAATTCAGTACGATAGCCAGGAATAGAAAACATGCTATCATCAGCTGCAGATAGCCATGTTTCTGATAGACATATGAGCGAAAAGTGATGATCGGTTAAAGAAAGGAAATTAACCACATCATCAAAGTTTTTCGGTAAGCTTCGGGTAGTTTATTGATCGTGCTAGGAGCCTTAGTTGTGTTTATCTGGCCGTGGTATCGCTACATAGTAATATTACTACCACATAAACAATGACACATTGGTATTTAAACTATACTGAAAACAGAGTTACCGCGTGCAACCGTGTGCTTAGATTTAAGAACGCTTTAAAGAAGCCAGACATTGGAAATAATTCAGACGGCATGCCTTATATGCAATGTCGTGTAACTTAACTGAAAATTTCATCTTTGTTACACTGTCTTCAGTGTTTATGTGGCATTGTTAGTGACTGACTGAAGGCAGTGGTAATTTTTGTCTGAAAAAAAAAACATGCTTGTCTCATTAATCAGACTTTTGTTGTAGCACTGTCATACACCTAATCAATCGATTAAAGCTTTCTGCTGAACTCTTATATAAGATTTTTATGTCTTTACTGGTGCAAGAACATGTGCGTACATGTGGTAAATGCAGTATAGTGTCAGCCCCTGAGCCACTGAAGGATGCGCGGCTGCGAGTATTTGTATATGCGCCGTCGACCGCCTATCCACACTTGCGCGGGAGCGTTGCTGGCACCTATAGCCCGATCTCTGGCAGGTTGCCCGATAGGACAAATTCTTGAGCCGCTAGACACCAATGGCTACGGTACCCTTTATTGGCTGCTGTGCTTCGCTTTAAGGCATCTTCATAATTTACCTTAATGAGATCAGCTCCTGTGTCATCCCTTCTCTCTGCACATAACAGTATGTTGAAAACAAAGTAGTGCACAACTGTCTGACACTAGGCATGTAGCTTATGCCTTTCTTCATGACTTTTCTTCAGATGAAGGGGTGATTATTTCTACACCGTTATCTTCTGTCTTTTTAGGTGTTATGTGTTCTGGTTTAAGTGCAGTTGTTCTCTAGTGGTGTCAGTTCTTCAAGGAGTATTTAGAAGATGCCTCTGACATTCCAAAAATAAACCTTGCTCGTGCCAACAGAACCTAACAGCTACCCATGTCTGCATTTTCCCATTAGTCTATTGTAAGATGGTCTGTTGAAGGCCGTGATTAAGTTTGGTGAACTACGTACGTGTGTGTGTGTGTGTGTGTGTGTGCGTGTGTGTGTGTGCACATGACAAGGTAATCATGGTGGTGCTATCGGGTCGCTCCACACCTAAAAATCTCCAACTTTTTTTATGAATCGGGATGTAATGAAAATACGGGGATGAGAGCCAGACACCTTGCTATGTTGGAGGAACGAAAGCAACTACCTGTAGCAGCACCTTCTGCCGATGCTCGTGCTCTAAACCCATTTTTATTTTATTTGCAACACACCTTAAATGCATTTAGAGCAAACTTTTATGCCCATTTTGCAAAATATGTAGATATATATCCATTTTGATGCACATGGCTGGGCAATAATGGTCAAATATTTTGCAAAGGTTGCTTGTGCTAAGTCTGCGAAATAGCGAGTGCCAAAAATGAGACACCCATCCAAAATTACGCACCACGTAGAGTTCCACACCGATGGCATGCTTAATTATGCTTGTTGAGTGCTTCTGATGGGACTTCGTACAAGACTTTGAAGACTTCTGTTGTGTCTGTTTCAGCATATCTTTCTTGTTCACGCATACCCTACACACATAAAAAGGCCCTAACATACTTTGTGCCTCTTATGTTATGCCGTGAAACTTCACCACCTTTTAATACAAAAAGGCCATGACATCGTCTTTCAGTGGTTACCTGGGCATTGTGGTATAGGCGGCAATGATTCTGCAGATCATGCTGCTCGCACGTCACATAAAGAAGCGAACAGCGTTCAGATTCCGCTTTCAAGAGCGGATGCGGCGAGGCAGATTCGTCAAATGGCCCGCAGTCTCACACTGACTGAGTGGAACACACCAAGCATACGACGTACAAGACTGCACGAGCTCGACCCTTCACTACAACTACGGCCTCCACCCAGCCTACATCGACGTGCAGCTTCGCTTCTCTATCGCCTTTGGCTGGGAGTTGCTTTCACGAAAGCTTATACCACGTTAATCGGCATTACTGACAGTGCGGCGTGCGATGTTTGCGGCACCGACGAAAATATCGAACACCTGCGGTGCCATTGTCCTCGATTTGCCTCAGATAGACAAGTACTTGCCAACGCAATGCAGCGACTGGATGATCAACCTCTTTTTGTGCAGGTGCTATTACAGCAACGTCCACATGCTTCGACAGCCCACAAGGCAGTGAAAGCCCTGCTGTGTTTCCTGAGAAAGACAGGCTTGTGTGAACGCCTCTGACATGCGGTAGAGTTCTACACGCTGCAGTGAAATTACTGTCAGTCTCTCCATCACCCGTTTTTTTCTTTTCCCTCTCTTCCCTCCTTCTCGTCTTTCTTTTCCCCTTCCCTAATCCCCCGGTCTAGGGTAGCCAACCGGATGTCTTTCTGGTTAACCTCCCTGCCTTCTCCCTTTTGTTGCTTCCTCCTCCCTTATGTTATGCATTTTTAGGGTTTGTGGTTGCTTTGACGTATAATTTGATGGGATGTTTGCAGTTGCATAAATGTATATCTTTTTGGCGCTGAAAGATGTGAAAGCTTTATGCATGTTTCTGCAGCTGTGTGAAAATAAAGGATTGTTCAGTATCTCACCTAGTGTCGATGTTTTGAAATAGCATACAGTAGTCTGGTGTAGAAAAATCACGGCCTAGGGTAGAGACTCATTGCTCACTCAAAGTCGCAAAGTGTGCATGAAATTGTGACATAAACCTGGTGAAAAATTATTTGGTTTTATTTTGTTTGGCATTATTCATTACTAAAGTCACTACTCCGCTGGGCACTCAAGGTTTCCAAAGCATCTTTGTAAAATTTCAGGGACAAAAAGCATCACAGAATGTATCACATGAGACCACAAAATGAAAACTATTTCAGCCCAGCCAGAAACTTTGATCTACAAAGTGAAAGCAAGAGGCAACATCTGAACAAGAGCCGGCTAAGCAATGTAAATATACTTGAGTTTATTGTCTATCACATAATTAACTGACCAGAATTATTGAGAAATAGCTCGGGGACATTCAAGATCTTAAGTACATGTAACAAATTTCAGGTACATCTAATATCACAATAACATATCGTGATAGCCCCTACAATGAAGACACTTTCTGCACAGCCAAAAAACTACATCTAGCTTTTTACCAAGCTGGGTATGCACAACACCTTGGAATAAATAGCCAAAACACAATGCATTTCGCAGCTTGAATGCGTGTCAACCACTACCATAAAAAAACAACAAATTATGAACAAACTTGGCACAATTTACCACCAGCATGGCCAGAAAATTTATATCTCAACAAAAATTGGAAACACCGTTGCAGTGGCTAGTATTCATGGGCACGTGCACCTCGACTTCAACAGAGGCCGACGAAAGGCCAAAGCGGAGGCTTGGCTTTGTTTTTTTGGCATGGAGAGAAGTGCATGCTTTGTTGACGTGACCGAGTATTGTAATTGTGACAGGAGTCACAATTACACTGCCGTAATAATAGACAGGTTTCAAAGCTGAAATTACATACAGCATACGCATGGAACATTTGGAAATAGCAGAGGAAGTAGCCATATTGTTGCAGGAAGAAGACAGGCACACGAGTGCAGAGTAGGTGTTTTGACAGTATTTGTAGTGATTGCACAGGTGGTGATCAGTCAGGTCAATTTCTTCCAATCCAGGTGAGCTTTCTCGTTCTTTTTAGTGCAACAATATCCTCCCGGCAAGCGTAGCTCCATCCCGGTACAAATCATGGAGGGCGAAGTATATATGGTTTGAGCCTGGCGACATGAACGTCACTATTGACGTGACGTAGCAAAAACACGTGAGCTGGTGCTATTTCGTATACCCAACACAATATTGGCGTAAGGTCTTGTACGGACCAGAATAACACGAGAATAGTTTTTCAGCCGAGCTAACAAGGCGCGGGGGCGTCCAGAGCAGTACAAAAGAACCAAGAGGCAATTGTGTCTTGGTGCTGATGATCGTAGCGTCGCTTTTGAGAAGGTTGTGACGTTGCGAGGTCTTGATGAGCGACCTCTCGGGCATGGACAGCCGAAGTGATTGCATCGTGGGCGTAATTGGTTGTTGAGAATACAACACCAGACGGTAGGAATGTGTCGAACGGCAAGACAGGGCCGCAGCCATACAAAAAATAAAATGGGGAAAATCCAGCGGTTTCGTGACAGGACAAATTGTAAGCAAAATGATTGTACAGTAAAGCGGTGGACAAAATCGTGGTGAATGTCAGAAACGTACATGGACAGCATGTCAGTTAGGAGTGTTGTTTAGTCGCTCGGTGAGCCCCTTCGTTTAATGGTGGTATGCGGTAGCAATCTTGTGTTCAGAAGCTCAAAAGCGGAAAGGGCCATCGTCGACCTTTGGCAATAAGTAACGGGTGTCGCACAGGGTGTCGCGAGTGAGCATTGCAGGTAGAGGTGCGTTCAGGGTGAGATGAGGGGGGGTGTACAAAAGTCGATCTGGCCCCTGCGCGCGAAGCCATTAGAAGTGGCATAGTGAAGTCTTGCAGACCACCCATCGGCAAGCAACGGCTTTGATGGCACTTTTCCGGGCGTGCACAGCACTGGCGCCGATGTCGGTACACAGGCGTCCTGACTTGAGCGGTATTTGAATATGAGTGGACTTGACCACTTACGTTGGCAGGGGGTATAAGTAGCATTTTACACGTTGGGTAGAGGTGAATGACGTATGTGGCTTGTAAATGGGTGTGGCTACATCTCAGTTACTCGCCAGCTGGCCCACGGTTTCTGTCAAGAACTCAGTAGGAGGCATGTCATGTTATCCAGCAGATGTGAATTCTGGAGGAGGCTCAATGGGAGTACCTTGACTTGGGGAAGCACCTTCAGTAGTCGGCATACGTGGGTTCGTGCGCAAGTCGGTATGGAGACGGGTGCCTGTATGGCAGGCGTGAGATGTGCGGTCTGATGTGACATAGGCGGACCAGGCACGTCGTCCTCAGGAGCGTCGGTCATACTTGCAGCAGCTCGGAAGTTTGGCCTTGGTCGATGGCTGGTGGCTTTAACTTCGGCTGCGGGAGACTGTGAGGGCGATGCTGGTCACTGCTGGCAGGACACCCAGAGCGTGGAGGCTGGTAGAGAGTCCCCTTCGGACATTGGGATTGATTGATATGTGGGGTTTAATGTCCCAAAACCACCATATGATTATGAGAGACGCCGTAGTGGAGGACTCCGGAAATTTCGACCACCTGGGGTTCTTTAAAGTGCACCCAAATCTGAGCACACGGGCCTACAACATCCCTTCGGACATTGGGGATAGTGAAGGTTCCACGACCGGGAGGTGAATAGCGAGTGAAAGGATGTCTGCGCTAGACTCCTAGGCGTGCGGCCAGGTAGCCATCGTAGAGTCGGATAGGGCCACGGTGCCGTGTGCCGTCGATGTCACGGAAGACGTGCATGTGGCAGGCACGTGCGACGAAGCTGCACACGGGGGCTCTGAGAGAATGTACCTCTCGGAGGGGAGGTAAGTCGCAGTGGGGGCGTCTTCTACCTTGTGGTGATGGTCAGATGCAGGAGTGGATGTTTCTGCGACTGGATTAGGGGTAGAAGTAGTCGAAGCTGGGGTACCGAGGTAGCAGTCAATGGAGGGCTGCGGACCGGTTCGTAGCTTGCTCTGCGACGCCTGGGAAACCTGCCAGGTTTCCCAGGCACATTGACCACTTTAAGCGCTACCTAGTTTCCGGAAGTGAAGCAGCCTGTGGACGGGGACAAAGAGTGGTACATGAGCGACGAACTAACCGATGACCTGGCAAAGACGGGGAGTGGTAAGATTTTGGCGGGAAATTGATCTGGTTGACGATAGTGATCTGGTTCGGCGTGTAGGGCGAGAAGGTATGATCGTCGAGCAGCAGGTGGTTGCGACTGGCATAACTGCTGACGCTTGGTTTGCCATTGTCGTTGACTAAGACATTGGCTGTTGGTTTTCCTGGCAAGCACATGATGTTTACTGCAAAGCTTCATCGTGGTACCCAGCACCTCCACCAAATGTTGCGGGAAGAGTGCAGAGGCACACGAGTGCATAGTTGGTATATTGACAGTAATTTCAGTAGTTGTCCAGAGGGTGACGAGTCGCATCATCTTCTTCCAATCTGAGCGAGCTTCTTCGTTCTCTAGATTGCAACAATATTCCACAGGCCCTAAAAACCCAGGTATGCAAAGTTGTCTAATGCAAATCCGAAACAGCAATAAAAAAACTACGCTAAAAGCACGATTCCCAAGGAAGCCTTGGCCATTCTGGCAAAAGAGGGAAGATCCCCAAACGTGAGCTCGACCATCCTGTAGTTCCCACTCACATCACCACAGAACGTGATACCCTCCCGAATAAAAACGAGACTACACACTTGATGGCCAGAGACATGCTGTGCTGAACACGGACATGCCTCTCGTACAATAAGGAACATACCTCATGCATAAGGATAGGATCACTAGCTATAATGAAAAAAACAAAAGCATGTGTTAACACAAGAATGATATTCCCACCGCTTAGTCCCAAACTAAACAGCAGACAGGCCATTTTCTGGGGACAGCTCTAGATGAACAACTTCCCTAACCCAGTTTGTCTAAAATGGATATATTCGAACAATCATCAGGACGACACGTAAAATTCGTACCAGAAAGGACGTGCAACACTCTAACACATGTTATAGGGTTGTAGTTATGTTGGCAGAATGCTTGCAGTTACTCTGAAAACCCTTTCATTGAAGTTGGCTACTGCTCTACACATCTCAAACATTGGCGTCTAAATGTGAGCAGTCCAGCAAGCTCACAAGGCGGCTTTGAGGCAAGGCTTTGACGTTTCCCCGTGTGAGAGGAACCCGATATTGCATTCAACCTTGATAGACATTCGATAAAGTTGTATCCATAATAAAAAAATTGGAAGCGCAAACCAACGGGACACAAGAGAAGAGACAAACAAGCCCATTCCCGTTGGTTTGCGCTTCCAATTTTTTCATTACGAATTTGTACTAACTAGCCCGCCTGTCAACCCTTCTGAATGTTGTATCTTTTGAACCATAAAGTGAGAGAAAGAGGCAACATCTGAATCTCGAGCTTGTGCCCTATAGCTAAAATGTCTCAGCCTGAAATAAAATTAGTGAAACAACAAATTCAGCAATGAAGAGGAGCCGGTCACTCAATGCAAGCATATATGCACCTGCAGGCATCATATGAGGTCTGTTAGAAAAGTACCCACCCTTTGGTGGAACAGCAAAAACGGGCATTATTGGAGCATTGTAAACCTAAACACCCTCAAAGTAGTCCCCTTGGGACTTTAGAGACTGCTCTTAGAGGTTCTGCCATTGTTGGAAGCATTCTAGCGCTGCTCCAGCCGCTCCCTTATTTTCCTTGCAATGGAAAACCAATGAGAGCACTGTGCATACCTCCCTCAAACACTGCATCCTAGCGACTGACGAAATTGCCAGGCGGGAAAAAATTCCCACGTGCACACGAAGGCTCAAAATTGGCTAATGCAAGCGCGCTTGTTCCAAATCCATGAAGTGCTTGCAAAAAAAAAAGGGTCGGATACTTTTTTAACAGACCTCGTACATTTTCCACTGGCCTTATGTGAGACAAAGGGGCAATGTATTGGCAAAAGCGAGTGGCAAACGGGAGGCACTATCTGCAGAGCTTGTTGAACAGCTAACAGCAAAGCATCACCAAGAACAACTGTTGCAGTTTTGTACAACCATAAAATTGTTCATAAAATACACCTAAACCTCCATGTAACAAAGTACGAAACATCACCGATACAAATCATCGCATTGAAGGTTCTTCGCATGAGGGTTGGAACTTCTATGACAAAACCTGAGATGCCCATGTATTTAGATTTAGGTGCATGTTTAAGATCACTACATGGAGAAAATTTCTGGATCTCTTAACTACGGTGTCTCCCACAATCATATTGTGGTTTTGGGACATAAAAACTCTACAAATATTATTACATTACACCCACCTACTTTCCTCTGCAGTGCTATTCAAGTAATTTCATGACTTCTGTATTATATTACTACACTGCTATTTTTTCTACTTCAACTCTTTCCAAAATTTAGAAGAATGTATTCCCCTTCAACTGTAGTGGCTGGTCTCTGTTGCACGGAAGATGACTTGACAAACGCTAAAAGTACATGTTTTGACAACTGGCACTAGCAGATGTTTTAGTGTATTGCCTTCCTTTATTAATTTTTTTCATAAAGCGCATGGACATTCAGGTGCTAAATAAAAATGAAACTTCAACCTTAATTTTCTTCACGAATAATTAATTTTGAACTGTGAAACATGGGGTTAGAGTTCTCAGAGTGCAGTTTGTCAACCTAAAACCAAGTCATTGTGTCTCTGTAATGTTCACTCCAAGGAGCCATGACAAGCAATTTTCGTAATCTGTATAATAAAAGTAGGTCCTTTGCTGTTGGCAGATGAGCTGGTGAAATTTCAGCACATTAAGTTGAAGATTTAATTTATAATGAGGATTTTTATAAACACGCATGTGGCCCAGTAGCCTCACAACAGTACTTGTGAACCATGACATAATAAGCCACTTGCTTTGTGAGCGTCTCTACTCCGTCCAACAACTGTTTCATGGTCAGGTGCGGTACAATGGAGCTACTTCACCTTTTGTATGCCTTGCAATTAAAAAATTGAAGAACTTGCACTGGCTGAAGTTCGAGAGAAGACAGATCTCCTGCATGAAACACATGACGTCCCACACCCCATGGCAACATAACGGTAGCTGGCAGTGAGCGGATTTTATAGCTGGAGACTTCTATAGCTGACTTAGCAACAAGATATTATTTTTTTAATGTCTGTTTTTCATACATTTACAGACACAATAGACGGTCTACAATTTTTAGCTGAGAACAGCAGTACAGAGGGTGACCTTGTCATGGCCGCGAATAAGTTCTTAGTTATGTCGGACTTAGTTACATGGAGGTTCAAATGGATGCATCTACTTATTTATGAATGACTTTATGATTTCAAGCTGTGCTTGTTGATAGCCCTTGTTGTGCCTGCGCTCCTCAGCTAGCGCCTCTAGCTCCTGCCGCCTAAGCTGGAACTCAAGCTTCTTTAGCTTTAATTTCGCCTCCTGCTCCGCCTGCCTCTGTTGAAGCTCCATTTCTTTCAGCTTCATTTCCTGCTCATGGCGCTTTATCTCGAACCGCAGCCGGTCCTCTTCAAGTTGGAGGCGGCGGTTCTTGATTGCAATGTCCCGATCACAGCGGGCCTCAATGAGGGCATATATTGCCTCAGCGTGCCGCTGCGGACCTGCACAAATTTACAAGGAACAGTTAACTGTCTTAGGTTCAAATGGATGAGCAAGTGCAACAGTTTACAAAGCACCATGATATTCTACTGAGCACACATGGTTCTTTTTAACACAGTAGACTCTCAGTAAACTGAAATCTATTAAAGGGAATTGTTGCTTAAATGAAACAACTTCATTCAACACGGTTGCTTTCGTACTTAGATTCTCCACTTTTTTTTATCTCGGAATTACTGTTAAAAGGAAAACATTTTCTAGTCTCTTCACATTCCATTTAACGAGAGTCTAGTGTACAGTACTATTCCAAAACACTAGACTTATAAACACAGGCAGGTAAATACTGCAATAATAGTCAAGCTGCCTCTGTACACACAAAAATTGCTTGCAACAAAATGTTTAGAGTATTGGGAGAAATCTTATAAGTTGTTTCTATGCATCAAATGAAAGGTCAAGCCCTCAAAACCAAGAAAATTCACTTATAAACTTGACTACACTTTAAAAAGCAAATGTGACACGTTTTTAAAAAGCTGGTCTTGTTTCATATACTGTATACTGACGTCAAGGCACACTGTAGCCACATGAGTTAGCGACATGCTCACGCTAGATATGGTGATATGGTCACATTACACGGACGTTCCATCATCTATTGCTATACACATGTGGGTCAAAGAAGGACCAAGTGTTGTTCTGGCTGGCATCCAGTTACTGCACACTTGTTGTAGCACCCAATAGTGAACGAATCTATGGAACTTGTATCTATTGCGGCCTGTTTTGCTACTGAACTTGTAATGGGAACTCGTTCTGAAATTTGGAAGGAACGAGCTTCCGTTACTGTTGTACAGGAACGTTTACAACACTGCGCACGCATTATGGGCACATGAACAATCAGGAAAAGAACAGATTGAAGATAATGTTGGTTTTTCAATTTGGGTCTAACTAACACAAGTGGTCGCCCTAGAAAACAAGAAAAAAAGTTTAGATAACTTGCGATAAGCAATGGTGACAAAAACACTTTCGTTTATTTTCTATTTCAATTTAAAAAAATAGGTAACCCGCGTTTTGCCCCCTTTGCTGTATTAAAGCGTAGACACGTCATTCCTTACGTAGCGGCCGCGTGAACCAATCAGCACCCGAAGCAGCGGTTCTGCTCTGGTTTCCTCTAAACCTTCCTTTCCGACGGTTCCATTCATTTATGTGAGGCACAAACTGCTCCCAGGCGTCACCCGCGAACACAGGCCGTTGCGTCCCGTGCATGGGCTGCAGATAGTATTCATCATGACGAAGTCCCGATGGTCTCGCGGGTTGCTCCAACGGCAGGCGGCCCGACAGAAACTTCTCCGGGCCTGGTCCACCGGGACGAAGAAGACAGGCTATACAAGTATACTCTGTCGTCTCAACAGGGATGACCCAACGAGCTCTACACTCGGCGAGGGTAGCCACGACACGCATACACTCTAGATACAGTGGAGGTGCTTGGTTATCTCTCGAAGAATGCGGCGAAAGCGGAGGGCCAACGCCGTCGTCTCTGAAGCTCTCGTGGTTTGAAGTTCCTCCATCGCCTGCACGATCTGAAGTTTTCAGTCAAAATACTTTATCGCACCAATGTTTCTTATTACGCTAAAATGGCTAGCTCATCGCTGCGAGACCACGAGTTTGATTCGCCGGCGTATAGGAGGGTTGCACAGGGACGTGGCCCACGAGATGGCACCAGCATCAGCGCATCCACCTTTGTGGTCTCTCTCTCCCGGCCGCCGCGGGCAAGCAGTCGCAGAACGTACTCTAACTAGTAAGTAGGTGTTCTGTGGTACACTCACGGGTGTGCATCCATGCGATATTCCTGCGGTAATAATAGTGAACTGTGCCGTATTTTGTTGCTACAACCACTCCAGTAAGAAGGCTGGTTATGAGAATGCGTCTGATGTCGGCTTTTTTTTTCATACCTAAAATGATTGCAAACCAATCGAAAAGGTTTGCATGGCTCAGCCACACATATACTACGTGTGTGTTAAACATTTAATTTCATTTCCGGTAAGTGTTCAGAGCATATGCGACATCGTAGAGGTTCGCTTTTGTGGTGAAAATTTCTGCTTTCGCGACGTGCTATGAAGCTTCGTTTACGTAGCAGTAGACGAATGCACGCACTACGACCGCAATCGCTGCTTATCAGCGGTATTATTCAAGTAGGTGTGGTGTGTTACTGATTTCAGTGTGTTAGTAAATCGTCAGTGACGCGGTGCGCTCTCGTTTACCCATGCATTGACGAGCCGAGCAAATAAACGGCGATATCACATTAACGTCTATCAGTTACAATAGAGACCGTGTGTGATCTCTGGGTGCGCAACTGCCCGACGCGCGTCTTTGGACCCTGAAGCAAAAATCATTTTTGATCGCAAGCGGCTTGGGCTCAAGCACGAACGGACTATGCCGATTTCATCACCTCACATGCTCTTGCAAATGATGAAGCCCTTCCAGACAAAGAATTCGTGAAGCGACACTACCGCGGTGAAAAAAAAATATTTGTGCGAGCACTGAGCAAAGAGAACCAGTCAAGTTTCCGACGATGACGCGGCGGCCGTCTCGGAGGTCTCTAACTCGCTGCTGTTGAACCCATCCGCTAGTCACATAGTTGCGGGCGTCAATCAACTTGTAGGCTTCGAGCTCATCCCTTGTTGCGAAGCTTGTGCGGCCAACAAAGTGGTCCTTAATGTCCGTGAGCTCGATGCAGGAATAACACTTCACATCACACAAAGTTTCATCGCTGCTAAAGTCGAACGGGTCGATATCTGCCGCAAAGATGAACCTTATGTTCGTAGTGAAGTTTCGCCAAACCTCGGAAGTCGCGCGTAAGCACTCAGTCGAATTTCACCCCGTTGGTACCGCACGTAGCGGTACGCACACAACCTCTCACTGCCGCTTGCCGCTTCAAAAAGGGCGCGCCCAGACCATACTGACATGGCGCTAGAGGCAAACGCCGCTAGCGCCCCAAGCGGATGACGTCACGTACAACCCTCCTATACACTACAGCCACAACTTCCTTTAGGTCGAACGCTATTAGCAAGTCTCGTGTCTCATTCCTAAACAATTCACGGGTGCCTGTGTGATACCGCGTACGAGCCACCACCGACAATAAACGCCAAGTCGTTCTCCTCGCTTATGCTAATAATGAGAATGTGACAAAACACAACATGGCTGACAACGATGCTGATCGCTGCTCTTGATGTACAGCGCAGTCAGCTGTTAAAGCAAATGCTTGAAGGAGCACTTTTCGCATTACTTTCACCTATGAAAAAACATTGCGTGTGAAACCTTGGTATTTCAAAGTGATTCAAAATGGTCAACCAGCAGTAGTCATAGAAATCTAAACCAGTGTGCTTTTTGCTAGATAGTGAGACCGGACATGCCTGGCACAGGACATGCCCGGTACAGAAGTTTTCCCTTTCGCAGTAGACACATCTGTACGTATTTGCGCTTGAACGCTACAGGACTTCATTTAAATAAGACTTAATACCTAATCTGTAGAAAATTTTTACCTCACGGTTTATGGAACACGTGTTGTGGAAGCGATCGTCGCAACATGATCACAGTGATTTCAGGTTTGTGAAGGCTGCTAACAGGAAAAGAACTCACCAGGGTTGACATGCACATTGTTGTTGGATGCCATGGTAGCGTTCTCGGGTTCCGGTGGAGAACTCCCGTCAGCCTATGAGACACACGAAGGTACACGACAACAAACTATAATAATCGTGACGAGATTCGAGAAAATAAAAGGGCGTGCATCGCAATTACTCAGCCGGCACGCTCTCTCCCGCTGCGATTTTTCCGGCAACGGATGCAGTAAATCCGATAGACGAGACAACGAGAGAGAGAGATAGGGGGGAGAAGAAAAGATATAGAAAACAATATCTGGGGTTTTACGTCCAAAAACCACCATATGATTACGAGAGACACCACACTAATACCCTTGTCACATGGGCACTCACGAACACCGTTTAGCTTATTCGTCCTTACGACAAGGGAGATGCGGTCCGTGTCACACGGCAACCCTTACGCAAACGAACGTAAACAGAGCATTTCGCAAAGACCGTTCGACGATCTCCCTTTGCAGCTGAAAGAGGTACTCTCGTTCCGAATATCGGCAGGTCAGCAAAAAAATTCGAGCACTTAATTGCCGCAGTGACAACAATAAATACAATTTGGCAATATTAAACGTTATTTTGTTGCAGTACTCGTTCATAATGCGTGTTTCTTTGGCGCGGTGTGGAGGGCATCACCCATGCGTGTGGTTCTTGTCGCCGTGTTTGCATGGGCCTGGAAGAGGAATGACTGACAGTGCTGCATCATTGTCACCTGCTTCGACGACTGCAGGAATGGGTAATAGGACCAGACTTAATTCAAGGGCGACTTGGGATGCGCTCTGGAGGAAAGGAAACACAAGAACTTTGGTACACGGGCTACAAAACCAACTAGTCACCGAGCACAGCGCAATTGTAAACATAGCGTTAGGCACAAGGTGGCCAGCGTCGCTGCCAGGTAGGTAGGTAATCAACTTTATTGATTCACGAAGGAATCATTTCAGGGGGGGTGTAATAGGGGAAGTGGAATCAGGATGACGACCAGCCCTCGGGCCTCTCTAGGCGGCCAGACCCTGCTGTGCTTCGGCGACCCTTCTGGCCCAGCTCACTGTCCGGAGCTGTAAACCCGGTTGTGAGCTGCAGCCTCCCATCGCTACTGGTGATCTGACCCTCGCCACGGGGGCTTGGGTTCGTTTGGACAATTCAGAAATATGTGCTGGAAGTGGGCTCTTGTGCTAGGACATAAGTTGCAATGAGGCGAGGTTTCGCCATGTGTAAAAAGGGACAGAAGAAAAGAAGTCATCACTGTGGCCGTTTGAAGTCTGCGCCACAAAGCCTAGTCACTTCAGGAGAGAGATTTATGTGGTGGGGGATACGTTTGGCAGGAATTTCGGTAAAATAGCGTGATATCATGATAGCTGAGGAGTCGATCCCTGGCACCTTGAAGCGAAGGCAGGTCGCTGTGAGCCCGGTTGGCGAGTGCTCGGGCTTGGGTGTGAGCGGCCGTGTTGCCTGGGTGTCCACAGTGCGCAGGGACCCAGAGGAGGGTGATGAGGCGATCAGGCGGGGAAGAGATGATTCAAGAATTTTAGCAGCCGGAGAATGCATTCGGAATGTGGCAAAATCACGAATTGCAGTTTTTGAATCCGAAAATAATATACTCAGCGGAGGAGTGAACAATGGCTAAAGCAATTGCCGCCTCCTCTGCTTCCAGGGATTTTGTCGAATTTGGAAGGGACGAACTAGCGACCAGTTTTTGAAATCCATCTACGACGGCTACCGCGAAAGCTCGATGATCTACATATTCGGCCGCGTCTACATAGACTGCGGGAGAATTAGGAGGGAAGCGCTTCTGAAGGGACTTGGCTCGAGCTTCCCGTCGCGCTTGATTATGTTCTGGGTGAGTATTTTTGGGGAGTGGCGGGATTGATAGGTTGCTGCTAACAGTGACGGGAACAGCGTACGTGGCCGTGGTGTGACCAGGAACGTTGATTCCAAGTCGGCGCAGGAGTACCTGTCCTGTTTCTGTGATTAATAGTCTTTGATATTGACTGAAAAGATGCGCCTCTACAAGCTCTCCCAGAGTGTTGTGCACCCCAAGTTGAAGTAGTTTATCTATGGCTGTTGATTTAGGGAGATGGAGCGCAGTTTTATAGGCATTACGAATGAGTCTGTTAGGTTGCTCGATCTCCGTAAGTGAGAAATAGAGGTAGGGAACAGAATAGGTAATTCTGCATAGGCAAAAGGCCTGTATGAGGCGGCGTGTGTCTGCTTCCCTCATGCCGCGATGATGATTGGATATGCGCTTAATGGGAGAAGCTGTATTATGAACTGAGGTGTGGATTAACTTTATGGTGTCAGCGTTCGAACCATTGTCGGAAATATTAAGGCCTAAAATATTGATTTTATTGACCCTGCAAATAGGGATATCATCAAGCATGACTTGAATGTGACATGTATCTTGCTTTTTAAGGTCAATTACTAGGAGTTCAGATTTAGCCGCCGAGCAGGTCAGCCCAATAATGTTGGCGGGTTTAACAACAATGTCAGCGGCCAACTGAAGCTTCGATTCGATTTCGCCATGGTTGCCACCCAGATGGTGATGTCATCCGCGTACAAGGAGTGATTGATGGAAGAAAGTTTGGCAAGTTCCCGCGCTAGCGGTATGAGAGTAACGTTAAAAAGGAACGGGGACAAGACCGAGTCCTGGGGCGTTTCCTTGCTACCTAGTATGAAGGGATCGGTTCTGAAAGTGCCCAACTGTAGGCAGACGAACCTATTGCTGAAAAAGGCAGAGACATACCTGTGCGTGCGAGAGCCTACGTTTAGTTCACTAAGAGATTGTAAAATCGAGGAGTGAGAAACAATATCAAAAGCCTTAGTCAGGTCCAATGCAAGGATGGCTCTGGTGATGTGTGGAAAAGCAGAATTTAGCACGTCCTCCTTAAGCTGCAGCATGACATCCTGAGTGGAGAGTCCTGCTCGGAAGCCGTACATGGTGGAGGGAAACAGTTTTTCTTTTTCCATGTAGCAATTAAGACGATTGAGAATTACATGCTCCATCAGTTTTCCTGTACATGAGGTAAGAGAGATCGGTCTCAAATTATTAAGGTCTAACGGCTTAATATATTTGGGTATGAAAATCACCTTAGCTGAGTTCCATTCCTGGGGCAGCGTGCCCTGCTCCCTTTGTTGATTCATGTAATCGGTAAGAGCTGCCACTGACTTGGAGTCTAAATTTCGGAGTGTCTTGTTAGCAATTCCATCTAGTCCTGGAGCAGATGTGGTGCAAAGTTTGCTTAGGGCAGCCCAAACTTCCGCCTCTGAAATTGGTGCATCCAAGTCTGCATTGGGAGCTTCATTGTAGGTAGGTAACGATTCTCGCCTTGGGCCAGGGAAACACGTAGTTTTAAGAGCAGTTTCAACGTCTTGCCCTTGTTTTTCTACTTCAAACAAGAGTTTCGTAATTCGCTTATTACTTTCACATCGCGAGGAGCATGGGTCTAACATATGGCGAAGCAGGGACCAAGAGTACTTCATATGTAGAGTACAGTCTAGTCGGTTACATATCTGGTTCCATTGCTGCGATGAAAGTTCGGCCGCGTGTTCAGTTACAAGCTGGAGTGTTTGTGACATTTTGCGTTTTAGTCTGCGATTATATTTTTGCTTGAGCCATCGTTTCTCCAAGCTCTGATAGGCCTCCCATAGGTGCAGTAGCCTGCTGTCTACTGGATCGCAGATATGTGCTGCTGGGGCTACTTTTTCGCTAAGAGCTACATCCTGTTTAAACTGAGACGCCCAGTCTTTGTAGTCTTGAATTTCTTTTTTCGGGTTTCGGTCTCGGATTTCACGAAATTTGTCCCAGTCAACAAAAGCTTTTAAATGAAACTGTGTACGAAAATTGGCATGGGGCAGTGTAATTGTTAGGATGTAATGATCACTGCCGAGGTTGACCCCACTGTGTGTCCAGTTAGCTTGTCGCACATTTTTAGTGAAAGTAAGGTCAGGGGTGGTATCTCTGCTCACACTGTTGCCAATTCGTGTTGGTAGCATGCAGTCAGTGACTAGAGTGCACCTGTTTCGCTGAATGTATTGAAAAAGGCTGGTGCCCTTCCTAGTGTTTCTCCTGTAACCCCAATCTACATGCGGGGCATTAAAGTCACCCGTTACAACTATGGAAGCAGAGTTTACTATTTGGATAGCCCTATCGATTGCTTCAAAAACAGCAGAAGGCCATCTCTAGGATGAGAATAAATATTCAAAATAAAATATGTGCCTTGTCCTGTACGACGTAGGAGAAGTTCAAGAAGAAGGCAGTCACTGTAAAGATCTGAAAGATCATGCGCTATAAACGAGGTATTCCTCTGTATACTATATGTGGTAGCCTATGGGGAGCTAGGATGCGAATGTACAGCCTGATAGCCGAGGAGCTTGCAAGCTTTTAACGGCTCCTGTACGGAGATGACATCAGGGGCCCGTGTAGACCGCTCTATATAAAGTGAGAGGTTGTCTCTCTTGTTTCTTAATCAACGGCAATTCCATTGCCATATGCAGAGTGAAGAAGGTGAAGATGAGGCAAGGGTGCATGCAGGGGTTATGGCTGCGAAGGCGCTGGAGAGGGTTGAGATTGTGGGAGAGATTCGAGCCGAGCAACTAACACGTCTAGAATACTCTCTATCTTATTGAAGCATTCAGCAATTTGTGTAAAGCCTAAATCAACCTTTTGTTTGAGTTCCCGGTGTTCTTTCCGAATTTTTTGACTGGTGCTTTTAAAATCATCCTCCGATGACTCAGGTTTATCTGTCCTTTTCTTTTTTGCTGGCTGTGGAGAGGAATCTATCATATCGGTCCCTGACTCGGCTGCCATATCAGGCTCTATAATAGAGGATGAGATGGATAGGGGTGGAGAAGACGCCGGTGGGGCAGCTGTAAGTGTACTTAAACGTTCCAGCACCAGAGCCAACTGTTGCTTTAACTCTTGATTCTCTCGCATTAGACGTTCGATGGTCTCCTGAGTTTTAGAATTTTTTTTAGTGTCAGAGAGCATACAACAGGAGCAGGAGGCTTGCTTTGCCCAGCTCACCTTTTCCGGTTTGGTGCTGAAGTCGCGGCTTTGTGATGCACTTCGTCCAGGGCTCTTGCCTTTGCTGCCACGGTTTCGTCCAGGACTCTTGCTTTTGCTGCTGCGATTTCTATCATCGTGAAAAAAACTCCTTCTCGAGCTGGAACTCGGGCTGCTCCTGCTGGTGCTCTTGTTGCGGCCTTTGTCGTGGCCGAGAGAGACGGCTGAAGCCACGCTGAAGGCGTTGCTTGCATGCCCTGTCACCAGTCTTGTGAGCGTCCCCACAGATGACGCACTGCGGGGTGCAGGGATAGTCCTCCGGGTGTTTCTGTCCTCAGCTTGAGCAAGTGAGGCGATTTGGCAAAGGACATACATGTCGTCGGTGGCCGACTTGTCTGCAGTTTAGGCACGCTTCCACCTTCAGTCGAAAGTTGAAAACTGCGTAGAGGATGCCAAACATTTTGACTGACGGAGGAAGCTCCTCAGCCATAAAATGAATGAGCACTGAGCGTGAGGAATGCCCCATGTCCCTTGCTTGGACTATTGGTCGAATGGGATTCGCCCAACGTAATTCTTGAAGCAAGTCCTGAGGTGATTCACCATTCCAAGCGCGGTAGATAATGCCTGCCCGTGCCCCGTCCGGGGGAGCTATGTACGCATGAAATCCCAGTTTTTCACCACGTGGCGTGAGTTCTCGTATTTTTGCATAGTTGGCAACTCGGTCGGCACAAGAAGTGGACACGGTGAAAATATTCTTGGCCAGATTGGTGCACACAAGATCTTCGTCGGCAACCACAGAGTGCAGTCCGCTATTGGCGACTACAGCCGCTCGTAACTCTCCATCGTTGCATTGGGCTAGATCTACGCCCGCACTCGGACGAAGGACCATCTTGAACTCATCAACTGGAAACCGTGGCAGTCGCTTTAAGCGAGGACGCGCCACAGCTGTGTCGTCAAGCTTTGAGGAAACGCTGGGCGGTGATTCCGTTTTGCGTGCTGGCGTTTCGGCAGCTGACGCCGCTTTACTTGACTGCGTTCCTTCAGTTTCCTTTGACTGCTGTCGAGGTGAGCGCTGTCGGGCATTCAGGACTACACTCCATTCTTCTGGGTTGAATTCTGTGGCAGGTAAATCCGTGCCACTCACCTTGTATGCCATTGCGTTGCCGAATGAACTTGTGCACGTGCGTCGAAGCGCGAGCCCGACGCCGGTGCCGGTGACGTTAGGGCTGACGAGGCGGCGTTCCCCTGCTCAGCAAGAGTTGAAGTTTGGAAAGCTCCTCAAGAATAAAGAGGTTTGAGGCACTCACCAGCAGCGTCGCCAACTTGCTGAAGTTCAAGAGAGTCCACTGTTGGCACCAAAAAAGCAGTCTTGGTTCAACAAAAACTTCGTAGAATACGGAGCCCATGCGAGGCACCCCAGCCTTGCCTGGCCCCCTAGCGGAACTCCCCGTTGCCAACATTGCTACAATTAGCGAATAAGTTTCCATTTGAAATAATTTTTAATTATTTGTTGCCTTTAGACGTACTTGATATTGTGTTTTCGTAAAAACCGCATAACAAGGATTCACAAAAAACACCTAGAGATGAAAGTGGAATACTACTGTGCAACTCAAACTGTGCCGGCTGAGCCCCCTCGCGGCAACTATTGCAACCTTGTCATTGCCGTGTGACACTGATACAACTCAATCTCTGTCGAACAACCTAACGGAGCTTTACGTTGACCGAGTTTAACAGAGCTCAGTGGTGGCCGTGGGACAGGGGTATAAAAGGCTCCAGAAATTTTGACCATTTGGTGTTCTTTAACGCGCACTGGATTTGCACAGGACACGGGACATTTCGCCTCCATCTTAATTCGACCACCACAGCCGGAATATTGTGTATCCACGACCCCGTCCCTCGTTACCACGAATTATGGCGGGGGCTGCGCCTCTTAGCCGGAGAGGGACAATGGCAGAGCAGCGAGCATGGCCGGAAATGAGATGCAGGTGTGCAAGTTTAGTCGGTGTCGCTGCGTCACCAGCGTGCGTGTCACCAGCCCATCACCTTCAGAAGCGAACCAATAGCGCACGAGCAATCCTGACGCTGGCACTGGCGTCCTCCTCCCACTCTTTCTTTTTTTTCAGGCACTGTGCCGTGCTCCCGACCGGGCTGCCGAAATTAGGTGCCTTTTCTCATCTTCTAACCACTACCACCACCACCACTTCTTTTTCTTTTGCCTTTTTCGTGCAATGCGGGACAAGCAATTCCAAATACGCGGCCGGAATCACACTGGCGAACTTGGAGTCAACAGCCAGACACTCTCACCACTGATCCACCGAGGCACACATTGAAAAGCCTTTGTAGTGCTTGTGCATCGTCGCTGGAATGTGGAAGGGTGCGCACACTTGGAACGGTGTTCTGAGAATGATTTCTGTAGGGTGGAAAACATCCCTGCATGTATAAGCATACTGACCAGCTTTTGCAAGTGTCCATTTCGCTGTAGTTCACGGTATTATGCCAATGGTATGAGAGTATTATATTCGCCTAGGTCAAAAAAAAAACAACTGTTTTCTTCTAATAGGTTTGCGTTGCGCAGAGCAGTGTAGAGGTAGGTAAGCAACTATAGATTTTTATGTTTTTCACGAAATTGTTAGAACTAACAGCTAGCTGTCCTTACGGCATCATTTGTCAAAATATACCGCTGTCGAAAGTTCATACAGTATTCTCTGCACCTATAATAATGTTCACCAAAGCGTTATTACTCTGTCCAGATTAAAAAGCAAATGATCCTTTGTTTGACGTATGCATGTGGGAGGTAATGGACATGGGCCGGGCATGTAGCGCGTAGACAGGATAACCGCTGGTCATTAAGGGTAACTAACTGGATTCCCAGAGAAGGGAAGCGGGTTAGGGGGAGACAGAAGGTTAGGTGTGCAGATGAGATTAAGAAGTTTGCGGGTATAAATTGGCAGCAGCAAGCACAGGACCGGCTTAACTGGCGGAACTTGGGAGAGGCCTTTGTCCTGCAGTGGACGTAGGCAGGTTGATGATGATGATGATGATCCTTTGTTTCCCCGAAGTACATCAGCGCTCTTGTCGTACCCGTTGCCATTATGCCACAGGTATGACTCCATTGATAAAGAAGAAAGTCCATAAGCTCTATAATGGCAGAGTGTTCTTGCTACGGGATGCTGTGATTTATTAAGCCATGCAGTGATCCCTGCAAAATGAAAACACCAAGACCTGGACTTTTTTTTTTTTTACACTGTTCAAAACCTATTTCGAACAACGCCTGCTCAAGTTTCCTTAAATGTGAGAAAGTTAAACTTGGAAAAACTTAGTACCCGTGTCACACTGAAGGTTTTTATATCATCAAGTTCAAATATAATTCTGAGAAACAAAAGCCATTTGATCTGTGGGGGTGATAACACTGTAAAAAGTATAATATTTGTTCATGATGCCGCGATGTCGACAATTCAGAAAAAAATGGCCAGAAAAGTAGAGGAAATGAAATTTAGAGTGGTGAAATAGTGAAGTTATTCTTTTTAACAACTTGGGGGAAGTCTCTATGCTAAATAATGCATCACACCACGTGATGCACACGTGGTATAGTTTGCGGTGCGACTGCAAACTTAACAAAACCCAGAGAATTTCGCATTTGATCGCTCTAAAGCATGGTCTCGCATACCTCCACACGTGCGAACAGCTCGCAACGGAACAGCAGTATAGCCTTTTATGAGAGAAAATGTCTCCGGCTAGGTTCATTACGCTCGTGCAGCTGATGCCATCACTGTAGATACACATGCACATAGGCGTCTGCTTGTTTATATCATGGCCGACAGCGCCGGCGGCCAAGAGCAACAGAGGTGGTGGTGGTAGTAAACGTTTCATTCTGAAATATACCAGAGTTCCTATGTGCCTAACTGGCAGTCCCTGGTCCGGGACGCCATTGGAGATCGCCGCTGCTCAGGCGCGCGCCACTAAGAAGCGGTGTGGAGATTAAATAAATTTTGTGACAGCCTTCTGTTCTCATGTCTTCAATAAAATGACTTAAAAAGCAACATCGATAGTACCCCAGGCGGTCGAAACTTCCGGAGCCCTCCACTACGGCGTCTCTCATAATCATATGGTGGTTTTGAAATGTTAAACCCCACATATCAATCAATCAACATCAATAATGAATGCAGGTTAAATTTATATATATATATATATATATATGTATGTAGCCGCCACATAATGTAATTCAATGCGATTTTCATTCCATTCGAATGACTTAAAACGCGTGTGTCCTCCACAAAGCTACTTTTATGGGTAAAAATGCACTCCTAGAATATAAACACGGCCGTTTTACGTGACTTGCCAGAGCTGCGCGGCACACTCGAAAACCAATGTGACCGACGATATGACCGGGCTTGAGTACAGTGAACTGAAGCTGACTGACTTTCCGGCTGCAGATATGAGCCGGCAGCAGCGATTTCGTGAACCTTGGTCTCAACGCCACGCGCAATCGGACGATCAACATTAGCGATACGACAATAAAGCGTAAATAAAACTGTTTTTTCGCGCGTACTACTATGTCATCCAACCAGTAATATGTTGATCTAGTAAGGAATAAGATATTTACAAATTATAAGGCTAACAGCCATCTCCCTAAACGTCCCTTGCACCGAGACTACTCATTCGATCCCGGAAATCGAATGTGAATGTGTTCCGGGCATTCATTCGACAGAAAATGTCGTTTTCATACAATGGCATTAGTTTTGCTTTATGACAGCAAACAAATCACATTAGTAACGAATTCTGCTGTTTATTTTTCGTGTGGCAGCAATGTCAGAGCACAGCCGGTAGGAAGACATGTTCTTTCACGTGCCTCCATTCTGGCTGAGCTCAGAGTCGGCAGAGGAACGTGAAGGCAAGGTTCCTTTTGGCGTTGCATAAATCTGTTGCCAGACTTTGGGGTGGTTGTTGCAAGACTGCCGCTAAATTTGGCTGAAGTTTTTTTCTTGTAGTTGTGGCTTCTCCGTAAGAGTTTTGTGCTATCCGCGGTGCATTTCTTGGCTGAAATTTTTTCTCCTGTAGTTGTGGCTTCTTTGCAAAAGTGGTGCTATCCGCGGTGCATTTCTTGGCTGAAAATTTTTCTCCTGTAGTTGTGGCTTCTTCGTAAGAGTTTCGTGCTATCCGCGGTGTATTTCTTGGCTGAAAATTTTTCTCTTGTAGTTGTGGCTTCTCCGTAAGAGTTTGATGCTATCCGCGGTGCATTTCGCGAGTGCATGAGCGACGCTGGCCGTTTTAATTAACGGAATGAACCGAGCCTAGCAGAAGTCGTGCGTGGTGCTGCCGTGCAATTAAGAGGCCATTTTAATTCCACTTTAAATAACGGAATGGACCGAGCCTAGGAGAAGTTGAGCGCGGCGCTGCTGCGCAATTAAGAGGCCATTTTAATTAACGGAATGAACCGAGCCTAGCAGAAGTCGAGTGCGGCACTGCTGTGCAATTAAGAGGCCGTTTTAGTTAACGGAATGAACCGCGCATTACAGAATTCGTTTTATTTACGGAATGAACCGCGCCTAGCACAAGTCGAGCGTGGTGCTGCCGTGCAATTAAGAGGCCATTTTAATTAACTGAATAAACCACGCATTACAGAATTCGTTTTAACTAACGGAATGAACCGAGCCTAGCAGAAGTCTAGGTGCGTTCTCTTGCTCTGTGCGCAGCTGTGCGATTAAGATATCGCGTCTCAGTATTAGGGATGACGGGGAAAACTGAATAGAGTCCCAGGAGGTGATGCGCTGCCCCCTTCCCCCCTTACTTTTCTTTTTTCCCTCTCTCAGCTGATCGTGTCGCGTCAACCGCGCGCTACGACGGGGGACGCTACGCTTTGCCTAGCTGTGTCAGCACAAGACATATCGTTCGGACTCGTGTATACATGTGATGAATAAGCGTTCCAAGGCTGGTGGCTGGTTAATCGAGGTATGTCGGATATGCTACAGCTATGTACGCCTGGAAGGCTGCTTTATCGAAGCAGATGGAGCGAATTAAGTGCGACTTGCGATGGGATTAAGCGCGACCTGTAGATGGGACCCGGCCGACGAGCCACCGTCGCTTACAGGGCCCCACCCACCATAAGCACAAACTACCAAAATTCCAAATAATGATTGTGTATTGTTTCTCAGCTCAAGAGCTTAGTATACAACAATAAGAATAAAATGACATAATAAACATAATAATGACAATAATAATAATACAACATAATGACAACATAAACATAAAAATAATATGACAATATGTCTCACAACGTGCTAATCACAATTAAACTGGACACCGGCGAGCAATTACCTCCATTAATCGAAGAAAAGGGTCTTTCACGTTGGGACGTGCGTTAATTGATCTCCACCAAAGCCAGGCGAGGTGAGACGGCATAAGTGAGGTAGTCGTCTTGTTGCTGTTGCAAACAAGGCGGCGCTTGGCCTTTTGCCATTAACTTTCAATCCTTTGCGTGATGACGCCTGTCGTAGGATCAACGAAGTTGACACTGTGGTTCATGGTGTGCCAGTCCAAGTTTAGCGGTGTTCAATTGGCATCCACAAGTCTGGGTATGCACTGGTACGCGGCCCACTCGTCGCTGTACACCGTCGTCCCGGGAAGAATGTGCTGCCGGTCGAAGCGATGGCGCAGGCGACAGTCCGATTTCACGAAGGAAGGCCTCTTCCGCTGCAGGGTACCTTATGATGTCGGCGATTTCGACAATGCTGGGCTCTATCCGTGGCGTGGCCATGACGAGACGCTTCCTGAACTGGTAACAGTGTAGCTTGCATGGCTAACGTTACGGTATCTTATAAGGGTCATGAGGTGAAAGGGGGATAGAGCGCTCTAACGTTGACAGGGCGCCTACGTGATGCAGCGTCAGCGGGGAAAGATGGGGTGGGTCACGCGCCAACGTGGCGCGAGCATCTGCCGAGAAAGAGTGGATGGGCCATGGCCCTAACGCCACGCGAGCACCTGCGAAGAAAGACGGGATGGGCAAAGACGCCTGGAATAAAAAAAACACAAAAAAACTTTTTGTACATCTAACGGTGGTTGACATGGCGCCGACCCGACGCGACGCGAGTGTCTGCGGAGAAAGAGGGGGTGGGTCACGGCGCCGACGCGGCACGAGCATATGTGTGAAAATACGGGATAGGCGAAGACGCCTCGAATCGTACAACACCTAGGTCACTTACTCCACTTCGGTGCCCCTCCTTCTCCACAGCAACGGTGACTTGAGCGGGAGTGCGAACGATGCGAACGTGATGCTACGTGATGTGACCCACGTATCACGTAAACAGTACACCACCTAGGGCTCAGTGCATTGGGCGTCGAGACATGGCCAAACTTGCTCACGTAAACCTCTTAAGTTTCCTTATTTGGTGCTCCCTATCTCAGTCGCAATCCCTAAGCTTTAATCGTGATCCTTCTGAAATGCCGTAACGTTAGTTGTGCAAAGTACATTGTCACCATTTCAGGAGCCGTCGCGTTAGTGGACTGTCGAAGACGCCGCCGCTTCGAGCGGCAGTTTGAGCTGCAGACAGTCGGGGACAGCGCAGAAGCGGCCGCCGACATCCGAGTGATGGGGAATTTGCAAGGACCTCGGCTTAATTATGGTGACCTAGGATGCAGTAAGTCATCACGTACAATCGCCCCGGCAAAAGAACGAGCGGACCCACACTTCAGGTACAATGGTTGCAGGAAACAGCTAGCTGTGCCAGCTCCGCGGAACACTCACAATGCAGGGTAGACAGGGGCAAGGCTCCTTTTTTTGCCTCTCGAGACGTACTTGGTCGTTGCACGTGTCAACGTGAAAGACCCTTTCCTTCGATTAATGGAGGTGATCGCTCGCCGATATTCCGTTTAGGGATCCCTGCCATATCGTGAGTGATGAGCGTGTAGTGAGACATATTATGCCATTTTATTCTTATGTACCCACCCTATTGTTTTATACTGCGCTCTTGAGCTGAGAGACAATTTGTGCTTATTGTGGGTGGGGCCCTGTAAGCGACGGCGGCTCGTCGGCCGGGTCCCATCTACAGGCACACGCAAGTCGCGCTCAATTCGCTCCATCTGCGTCAAAAAAGCAGCCTGCCAGGCATACATAGCTGTAGCCTATCCGACGTACCCCGATTAACCAGCCTTGGAATGCTTATTCATCACATGTATACACGAGTCCGAACGATATGTCTTGTGCTGACACAGCTAGGGGAAGCGTAGCGTCCCCCGTCGTAGCGCGCGGTCGACGCGACACGATCAGCTGAGAGAGAAAAAAAAAAGAAAAGTAAGGGGAAAGGGGGGCAGCGCATCACCTGCTGTGACTCTATTCAGTTTTCCCCGTAATCCCTAATACTGAGACGCGATATCTTAATCGCACAGCTGCGCACACAGCAAGAGAACGTGCCTCGACTTCTGCTAGGCGCGGTTCATTCCGTTAATTAAAACGGCCTCTTAATTGCGCAGCAGCGCCGCGCTCGACTTCTGCTAGGCGCGGTTCATTCCGTTAATTAAAACGGCCTCTTAATTGCGCAGCAGTCCCACGCTCGACTTCTGCTAGGTGCGGTTCGTTCCGTTAATAAACAGGGCCTCTTAATTGCGCAGCAGCGCCGCCTTCTGCTAGGCGCGGTTCATACCATAAATAAAACGAATTCTGTAATGTGCGGTTCATTCCGTTAATTAAAACGGAATTAAAATGGCCACTTAATTGCACGGCAGCACCACGTGCGACTTCTGCTAGGCACGGTTCATTCCATTAATCAAAACGGCCTCTTAATTGCGCAGCAGCGCCGCCCTCGACTTCTGCTAGGCGCGGTTCATTCCGTAAATAAAACGAATTCTGTAATGCGCGGTTCATTCTGTTAATTAAAACGGAACTAAAACGGCTTCTTAATTGCGCAGCAGCGCCGCCCTCGACTTCTGCTAGGCGCGGGTTAGTACACTGTAGCGCGGTTCATTCCGTAAATAAAACGAATTCTGTATAGCACGGTTCATTCCGTTAATTAAAACGGAATTAAAACGGCCTCTTAATTTCACGGCAGCACCACGCGCGACTTCTGCTAGGCTCGGTTCATTCCGTTAATTAAAACGGCCAGCGTCGCTCATGCACTCGCGAAATGCACCGCGGATAGCACCAAACTCTTACAAAGAAGCCACAACTACAAAAGAAAAATTTTCCGCCAAGAAATGCACCGCGGATAGCACCAAAGTCTTACGGCGAAGCCACAACTACAGAAGAAAAATTTTCAGCCAAGAAATGCACCGCGGATAGCACCGAACTCTTACGTAGAAGCCACAACTACAGAAGAAAAATTTTCAGCCAAGAAATGCACCGCCGATAGCACCAAACTCTGACAAAAAAGCCACAACTACAGGAGACAATTATCCGCGAAGTTTCGCGGCAGTCTGGCAACAACCACCCTTCCAGTCTGGCAACCACTTATGCAACGCCAAAAAGAGCCTTGCCCACGTGAAGACGCATCATTTTGTGAAAATAGTTGGGTTCGTGTATCGCATATGAACGAGAAAAACGTCTTGTAGGGTGACATACACATTGAGGACGAGACTTATTGTTGAAAAACGGCCTTACGTGGCGGCCGCCCCACAAATTTTCGCAAGTGACGGAGACAACTCGCTGTTATAAACGTGATTGTGGCAGCGCCTGCATCGGAAATCAACACAAGGTGTTGCACATCTCTAAGCAAGCGCGCACGCTCGCACGATATTGCACTCGTTACGGCCTGAAACACGAACGCTTTGAAACCTCGTGGTTGCGAATCATACGCGATCAACGTCGATTTGATCGCGTGCTGTAGCTGAATGAAGGCTATAGCTCCGAATCCAGTTGGTCACAGTCCATCAACGCTTCCCGAACCGTGGCGCACATAGTCTCAGACTCGCAGCTTATATACGCAGATTCTATAGAGCAAGGCCACAAGCAAGTGCAAGCAAAACAAGTCATCGCTACAAACAGTGACAATAATCACCATGCCAAAATGGAAAGCCCCATCAGAAACACACGAAAGACAGGCTTACCTCGCGAGCTCGAAAAAAAGTACGGCAACACGAAGTCCTCAAGAGCCCACGTGTCTGCTGGCGTGTCTCCGTGTGGTCATTCAAATAGACGAGTGACTGTGCTTCTTTGGAGCACCCTGGCGCCCTCTTGTACCTTTTTGCTTGATTACTGCGAAGTAGTTGTGTGCCTCGCCGAGAGGTGGATACCACCAGAAAACGAGGACACCAGATGGGGTAGCATGTGACCTTGGTCCACGGTTTTGCCGTGCCTTGGTCCGCTAAACAACAACAATGAAAAAAAAAACGAAATATTCTGCAGTAAACCCCTTTTGTATGCTCCGACGGCCCATGACACGCCCCAAGTCCCTGGGTGACTCGTGGCCTGCGCGGTTACCTCCGGTTCCTGAGATGAACGCAAAAAAATAAAAAGAAACGAAGAAGCAGGAAATAAATGCTACCGGTTTGTGTGGCTTTTGCGACGTGTGCCGGGTAGCGGGCGTACGAAAGGTAACGTTTTGCCTGGACAGTGGGACACTGAAAGGAAGCCGAGGGGAGCTTGTTATGACAGGTTCAAAACCAGCGGAGACATGCTCCTGAACTTAAAGTTGTTTCAACACCCTCCTCGCTCTCCTTCCTCTTCCCTAAGCAGTTCCAACCGTCAGGAGAGTAGGCGGAATTTTTTTCAAGGGGTGAACCACCTTGATCTGAAATGGGAGCAGGGTAGGTGGATGTGCAACAGACTTTTGGGCTAGTTGGTTGGTTGCGTTCAATGAAGCCATAGCGCTGATAAGACACAGACCACAGAAAAAGTACAGGACGTAAGCTTTTTTAAACTCACAACTAATGCATTTTTTTTTCGCAAACATGACATACCTTTACAGCAATGAAAGCTGAATAACACTAAAAAAATTCGTATCGGAAATGCAAGCCTGCATCATTCAGCTACACACAGGGCAATCGATGGCGCGCTGACGCAATTCGTATTTTCTACAGCGAGGAATCAACCGGGCGTCCTACTATCATTCGTGTGTCCTTATCACAGTTCCTCCACAGAACTACAGATTCGCTGAAAGTTGTCGGCAGCCGCAGTCATTGCAATCTGCTGATACGTGCTCGTCGCGGTAACATTTAATTTTCTGTTTGTGCTCTCTGCGCCTATGAATCGGGTATCTGCCTGTCTGTTCGATATACGGTTCGCCGCACGAAAATGGCGCAGACCACGCACGAGGACGCACTGCTGCTTCATGGCGCTTCCTCGGCGTTTCATGTGAAGAGTCAGTAGCTTTACAAAACCTTCTTAATTTTTGTGAAGCGGCAAACGCCGGATCTACTTCCGCTTTGCAGACCACCTGTCTTGTCTGCTCGAGCTTGCCGGTTCATTCATCCCAACGCCTTCTCCACCACTGACACGAGCACGTGAGCAGGGCAACCTCATCCAGCCGCCGCTATTTTCGACTGGATAAACAATCAGTGAAGGCGGCTTGCGCCGTGCATTTCCCAAACAGAGGTTAGCAATTGCGCGCTCCCTCAACTAGATATAGAATATGCCAATGTACGCGGAAGGAGCGTTTTAGCCTCGCGAGCGTGATATTTTCCACAACAATGGCTGCTGGCACGTTGCTGTGCTAATTGGTTGGGGTTGATCATTCATACAACTATCATCTGGTGAAAAGAGTTTGATTTCTAAAAACTGGATGACATTATCAGCAGGAACTTTTTGCGGAATAACTACAGTTTGTCAGCACAGTCGCAGAGCATGGAAATCACTTCAGTCACAGTGTTATTTCAATCACACTAATACAGCACGTTGTCAACGTATACCTAAAAACGTGCAAACACTTTATCCATTTTTTTTTTACTTTTAGGGGTCTGTTTAGACGGCCGAGAAGTAACTTCAAGACAGCTGCAAGACAGGAGCCAGTATACAGACCTCTTCTTTCTGAAGACATATGGTCTCACCACATTCAACAAATGTGGATTTTCAATAAAACGCCAGTATAGTTACCAGAACCCGCTTGCGGATATTCTTGTCTGGGTTTGGAAGGCACTGACGCCATAGACATCTATGTGGTCTTCAATTCAACGCATGATCGCATCATGTGGCATGCAATAGTACAGTTCTTCAACGCCATACGAGCAGGCAAACATTCTCCTCTCGTTATTTGCACTGATGTACTCTAATACGTTGTTCGAGCTTTTCAAGTTACCAGGAATGGGTCGTCAATACGGAGCAGGCTAAGCTTATTTTGCAAAAAAAAAACGGCAAGGGTATTCTGTCACGCTATTTTTTTAGATACGATCCCTCCGAGTGGACAAAGTAACTTGTGGGTCTTTACAGAAAACATCACTTCTAAACTGATGCTCTTGCTACCTGCGACAGATATCGCCAGGTAGGAAAGGTTAAAACGAGAACATAACATTTCCCCATCCGCTTTCACTTTCTGTATCGAGACGTCTTCACAACCCCACAAAACAGACACAATGGCTTCGCCAGCCTTCGATTTGAATTCATTCTCAGTGAGGACAGCAAAGCCTTGTAGGCCGGCAGGACGCATAACGAAGAGTCCCGTAAAAAATGCTGTACTCGTAGCACATATTGATGGGTCACACAGGCTTCCTATGACACATCACATCAAAGCATTCGCTCACGCAAGGAACACCATCACCGTCCGATGCAGACCTGCCAACGCATCGTTCCATACAAAGCAGTTCGGGCGCTGTCTTCCTTGGTTATATAACGAACTTTGGTCCCAGGCTGAGTACTCGATGCGTATTTGGTCCGGGAGGGTAATATTCCCTACAGTCCTGACCGCTTAACGCCGGTGAGCACTACTTTTTTTGGCTTTTCAGCACGCGGCCTTGGAAGAGTGATGCTCCACGAAAATTCGGCCGTCTGATCCACAAGCAGAAAAAAAAATTCCGAGCAGCTTTATCGGCATTCTCTTTTTATGTGTAGAGAGATGAATGCGCATATATATTAGGATTTCTGGAGATCCGTGCCATGAATGAAGAAATTTATTTATCCCTTTTTAAAGAGAAGGGGACAATAGGAAAGAGTGTGACGGGGACTAACTACATGAAGTAGTCCTCCTCGGCCCTCTCAGCCCACTCTAGGATGACCTCCTGAATATCGGTCCTCGAGCTGCGCAAGGCAGCCTCCCACTGCTCTTCAGTGGACATTTCTCTGCCATTCATAATTCAGGATCTTGCATGTCCTTAAACCGTGGCCAAAAGAAGGAACAATGCCGGCATAAAATAGCTTTACCACGTCGTGTATAGAATCCGTGCTCTGATGCAAAAGCGTTCTGGCTCTGCAGGCTGCAACGGTGATGAAGGACACTAGAGTGCACGGATGCGGAGAACATACAAAAGGGCCCGATGTACTAGCAATAGAAGCCTAGGCGATTTCAAGCCTATAAACGTTGAAACATTTTCACACGGCGCTGAACACATTTCGGCGTTTAGGCTTCAAATCACCTCAACGGAGCCTACCACCCACCATGGTCCTGTATGGACGCTGCATGTAACTTCAGTGTCTCTAAAGTGCTGACGAAAAGCACGGTTCTAGCTGAGGAAGCAAAGTTTCTGGTGTTGGACCATTTGAACACCATGTATACCGTGGTCACCTACAAGTTTACACGGATGGATTGGTATGCACACAAACGGATAGCTGCACAGCGGCTTTCTCCATACCCTCCCTGCGCGTGTCATGGTCAGGCCGCCTAAATCATGTTGTGTCGTTCACAACAGTAGAAAGCACAGCAATTTTTGCGAAAATTGCAAACACTTTCTGCACGAGATATGATAGTGCTGATTCATTCACAGTGAGCGTTACAACGACTGCATCGAGGGCTACCTCAAGAAGGATTCACAAGACAATCTCTGGCGCTCATTAAACACCTGATTGGCAGGAGCTTCGATGTAAAATTTCAGTGTATCCCATCCCACGTTGAAATTGAATTGAAGGCAACCTAAGGCTGCTGCCTTTGCACGCGAAGTGCGAACTTGCGTCCCAAAAATTAAGAGCTCCTAAAACTTACCAGAACAACTACCTAGAATGTAATACGCAATCACTTCAGGACGATCCACAAGCTTCCGCATTAGTCATTCGTAATCCACGGACTTTCCAGAGAACAAGCGACGCCGCTTTATCGAATAAGAACCGTCTCCGCATACACGCCGTCTTAGCCATGCAAGACTGGGTGAGGCACTTCCCAGTTTTGTGCCGTTTGTGGTGCAATCGGTGACATTGAACATTTCATTTGGCTGTGCCCGCAGTTTGACAGAGAAAGGACAGAGATGCTACGCAGCTTTCAGAAAGGTTGTCACGAGCACGGTGTAGTGAAAGAAGAGCGAGAAGCACCCCTCTGCGCATTCTGCGGAGAAATGGAATCGATTGAACATTTTTTATTGTCGCTGACACGCTATACCTAGAAAAAAACTTTGAGTTAATCAATTTCTGAAAATAGGCGTTACATTGACGGCGGAAACTGCACTTAACTTTGGTGCCTCAGTTTTGGGACATTGCCACAGGGATGCTTTCAATGCCGTTGTCACACCTGTCCCGTTTATTAGGGAGGCAATCGCCGGGCTAATTCCAAGGGTCGAAGTATCGGCCCCCCGAACCGCACCACGAAAGCGTGGACAATTTAGAAGTGGTCCTTTTTGGTGCGCCAGCGGACGCCGGCTGTGGCCCAAAGAACAAGTCGGAGCCGAGAGTTGATAAACAAACAAATTATATTCTCAATAATGGCAGATCGAAAGCAATACACAAAAATGCACACTCCACAATAGTTGCATACAATATGTCACCAATCAAACCAATCAATCAACGTACTACACAATACAATCAGCCACACTCAAAACAACGGACACAGACAACAATACGAACTACAATGCAGTCGCATGCATTGAACAACCAAGACACTTAAAGACTAAAGAGATAGAAAACCTATTCAGTCCAAAGTTCTTGGAACAAAAGTCTGAATGACACTCTTCCGAGAATCACTCACTCAAAGTCCAGCGTTGTTGTCGTTCCGCGCCCTCGATGTTTCTCTTCCAGGAAACCTCGCCGGAGTTTCTCTTCCAGGAAAACTCCCGTCTTCAATAGGCCACTCTTCCAACTTCAAACTTCTTCGCCCGAACACGTCGGCTTCACACACGCAGCTGTTGCCCGCGTCTTCGCTCGATAGCGGTAAACCCACGCTCTTGCCTGTAGCTCGAGCCGTCCCTACGGACCAAAACTTCGCCGACTACACGGCGGACTCTCTACGCACTCTGGCGCTCACTTCCGTCTCCTCCTGTTCTGTCACTACGGGCAGAACCTTCGCCGACTACACGGCGGAATTCTTACGCGCTCCGGCGCTAACTTTCCGTCTCCTCCTGATTTCTCGTCTCGGCTGCTCGGTTAAATACCTTGCGCGCGACTTTCCAGATGTTTCTCGTCATTTCGTCGGCGCGATACGCAGCGAAGGCTGGGGAGAGGCACGAGACGGTTCGGCTGCCCTCTCCCGAGGATGATTCACTCGGTCTGACCCCGCCTCCTTCGTTCTAGAAAAATCGCGGTCTTGCTGGGCCGCCGATGGGGGGGTGAGGAGGATCGTCTGCGAAGCCGTGCTTCTGCGGGGAGAGCGCGCGCCCGGGAGCCCTGGATGTTTGCTTTCTTTTTTTTTCTTTTTACCTCGCGGCGTTTCGGCCGCCCGTTGTCGCAAGGATTTGGCGGCGCGCTCTTGTTTAGCGCTCGTTCTGTGACACTGCCCCCCACTTTAAGAATATTATCTCATAATATTCAAAACCCCACAGACGAGCGCGAACAGTCACCACACACTCTCACAGACTGTAACACCATCAGTCGCTCATGACACTTCACATTCACAATAGTTTACTTAATACAATTGTACATTGTAATTCAATTACACGACACGTGAAAACACAACCACAAGCACATGAGTACAACACTCCACCACACATTCCCAATAATACAAACGTACAAAGTTCTGTCTATACAACAATTATACAACACTATACATCACACCATCGCACAGAACACTGACTCGCTCGACATACACTTGAGACACAGGATAACAAGAACATTAACACAACATATGTCACTCAGCCCTGCCAGACACATTCTGATTCCACCTCAGCACCTATCCTCTGTACTTTGAGTGGCGCTTGCGCCCTTTCTTGCGGTGCTCGCTCGACTTCTTCTTGTTTTTCCACGTTCCCTTTCGGCGAGCCCTTTCCAACGACGATATCTGAGGCGGCGTCTCAGCCATCGTTGTCACTTCCGACACCGTTAACGGGTCATTACATTCGACGGGTCCTGTCTGTTCATTTACCCGCTTGATCATGCCTCTACATTTTGCCCGGCTGGCCAACTGCGTCTCCTTTACGCTGTCGGTCGGTTGAGGTCGTGTCGACGTAAGTCCGGTTGCTCGGCCCGTGAACTTGTTCGACATGATCGTCTTCTCCTTCGCTGTCTCTTGCGCCGCAGCTTCACCTTGGGCTCTAATGAGATCCGTCACGGGATGCTCCTCCACTGTATCTCGCGGCCGCTGTGTTGGCGAGGGCTCTATCTTCGGGTCTTCTCCCAAACATTCTGGATCACTTGGCCCTCGCGCCCCGTCGATGTTTCCGATGACAAGGTCATACAGGGGGGTCGTCATGCATAAAGCAGTAACCTTCCCGCTGAAGTACGGGGTTTCAACCTCAATTTCTGCTTCGGGAAGCATCCGAACTGTACGGTCAATTAGGCAAACCGGTTTCGTTCTGCCTGTCAGCTCACTTTCCCGTACCAAATTTCTTCGCACGATAACAGTGGAGCTGCCGGTATCTCTTAACACCGTAACTTTTTTGCCCGCAACTTTTCCAGGCCGCGCTGGCATTCCTTTCGTAACACCGGTTGGCTGTTTTGACATTACAGCACCGACAATAGGAATTTTCTCCCCATTTTTCAATTCTACGAATCCGTCGGTGACGGCATTATTATCGGATTTCGGTGCCACTTGCACACAGGATACCTGGTGAGTTTGACTCGCTCCGTTCCGACAAGCGTCTGCTTTGTGCCCAGTCTGACCACATTTGAAACATTTTACTGCCGTAGGGCTCGTAAAGATCGTTCGACAGTTTTTCGCGCGATGACCCACTCGGTTGCATAGAAAACATCGCGGAATGCTCTCTGGTGCACGCTTCCTTTCTTCGGGAACCAATTTCTTCGAATCATCGGGACACTCCTTCTTGACCTTGGCCAAATTAGTTCCACCTTGCGCTTCCAAGAATTAATCAGCCAATTCAAGCATTCCTTCAAATGACTCCGCCTTCCTCTCTTTCAAATACAGCGACAGGCTTGGGTGGCAACTAGTAAGAAATTGTTCTTTAATTAGCAGCTCTCTAAGCTCATCGTACTCCTGTGCTGTCCCTGAAAGTTCAATCCATCTGTCGAAATAGCGGCAAAGTCGGGCAGCATACTGCGTAGCTGTCTCACCATCAGCTGGCTTTCCTGTCCGAAATCTGTCCCGGAATCCTTCCACGGTAAATCTAAATCGCTTCAACAAAGCAGCTTTCACCTTTGCGTAGTTGGCTGCATCGGTCAGCGTATGCCTACCGTACACACTGAGCGCTTCACCACTCAAGCAAGTACTCAAAGCAGTTGCCCATTGCTGTTCCGGCCAATTCTGGCTCCTCGCAATCGTCTCAAATCTGTGGAGGTACGCGTCTAGGTCGTCCTTCCTTTCATCAAACGCTACGAGCAGCTTGCTTGGGTTCAAGCGGAAGCCGTGATCTTCCCGTTCGCTGCTTTCAACTCTAGCTTGGACGGGAGCTTCGCTTCGCTGTTGCAAACGGAGCCGCTCGAGTTCCATCTCGTGCTGCCGCTGCCGCTCCCTTTCCTCTCTTTCTTCTTTCAGCTGTCGCTCCTTTGCCTCTCTTTCTTCTCTCGCCCTTTCGGCTGCCAACTTCTCTCTCTCCAACTCAGCTTCTTTTTCCGCTTTGGCTCTTTCGACCGCCAACCTCTCTTTTTCCAGCTCGGCTGCTTTTTCTTCTTTTTCCCTCTGGGTGACCCACTTCCATAGTTCGGCGCCAGAAAGACCCATCTTTTCACCAAGAGCAACTAACTTTTCGAGATCCATGGTGTCTCGCAAATAAAACCTTGCCGCGTGCAAAAAGTATCTGCCTAGATCAGTCTATCGGAACACTCCCCTGCACTCGTTAACGAGGACACTGAACAACACACAAAATCGTTCCGATAGCACTATCAACAACTCGAGGCTCTTTCTCACTACTTTGGACACACTGTGCACCAAAAGGTCCTATGTCACGGACGCCAGATTAATTGTCACACCTGTCCCGTTTATTAGGGAGGCAATCGCCGGGCTAATTCCAAGGGTCGAAGTATCGGCCCCCCGAACCGCACCACGAAAGCGTGGACAATTTAGAAGTGGTCCTTTTTGGTGCGCCAGCGGACGCCGGCTGTGGCCCAAAGAACAAGTCGGAGCCGAGAGTTGATAAACAAACAAATTATATTCTCAATAATGGCAGATCGAAAGCAATACACAAAAATGCACACTCCACAATAGTTGCATACAATATGTCACCAATCAAACCAATCAATCAACGTACTACACAATACAATCAGCCACACTCAAAACAACGGACACAGACAACAATACGAACTACAATGCAGTCGCATGCATTGAACAACCAAGACACTTAAAGACTAAAGAGATAGAAAACCTATTCAGTCCAAAGTTCTTGGAACAAAAGTCTGAATGATACTCTTCCGAGAATCACTCACTCAAAGTCCAGCGTTGTTGTCGTTCCGCGCCCTCGATGTTTCTCTTCCAGGAAACCTCGCCGGAGTTTCTCTTCCAGGAAAACTCCCGTCTTCAATAGGCCACTCTTCCAACTTCAAACTTCTTCGCCCGAACACGTCGGCTTCACACACGCAGCTGTTGCCCGCGTCTTCGCTCGATAGCGGTAAACCCACGCTCTTGCCTGTAGCTCGAGCCGTCCCTACGGACCAAAACTTCGCCGACTACACGGCGGACTCTCTACGCACTCTGGCGCTCACTTCCGTCTCCTCCTGTTCTGTCACTACGGGCAGAACCTTCGCCGACTACACGGCGGAATTCTTACGCGCTCCGGCGCTAACTTTCCGTCTCCTCCTGATTTCTCGTCCCGGCTGCTCGGTTAAATACCTTGCGCGCGACTTTCCAGATGTTTCTCGTCATTTCGTCGGCGCGATACGCAGCGAAGGCTGGGGAGAGGCACGAGACGGTTCGACTGCCCTCTCCCGAGGATGATTCACTCGGTCTGACCCCGCCTCCTTCGTTCTAGAAAAATCGCGGTCTTGCTGGGCCGCCGATGGGGGGGTGAGGAGGATCGTCTGCGAAGCCGTGCTTCTGCGGGGAGAGCGCGCGCCCGGGAGCCCTGGATGTTTGCTTTCTTTTTTTTCTTTTTACCTCGCGGCGTTTCGGCCGCCCGTTGTCGCAAGGATTTGGCGGCGCGCTCTTGTTTAGCGCTCGTTCTGTGACAGCCGTTTGCGATTATATTCAGGCATCCAAACGTGTGCCATTGTGATCTTCAATGAAATAGTTAATATTTAGTATCTAAAAAAGTTCTAAATGGTGAGGTGAAGTAAACGCAGCTGAGTGGTGATCACGGCACCTGAAATCTCAACATTTCTCAAATCGACTTTTCCGTTTTTTTTTCGTTTGCTCTCTTTTTATGTGACTTTCCTTACATTAGTCATACTATATTAAGAATTAATTTTTACACATAGGTATAATGCTCACAGAAAGAATGCACTACGCTTTCTTGGCCAATCCCCCTGAGTGGGTGTGCGTCACGAGTCCAGGGAAACAAACACACAAACTGGAAGCGTGACCACGCAGGCAGACAGCGTTCGAGAGGCGACCCATGTTCGTGAGGGCTACTCGGGACTACCGCTGGGCAGCCTCCTGACTGGCCACGCTACTGCGACCGCTGATACCCCAGGCGTACTACTTGTGTCCAGTACATGGATGGTTCCTGAGCGGTCCCATGCCTGCCGACCCTCACGTCAATTCAACCACCACGAGCCCTGCTGCATCGCAAGCCACACCGCGTTGGACGTCCATGACCGGCGACTGAGGATCGACCGCTGGCCTGCTGTGAAATCTAAGAGCTCACTCAGGACTGCAGATACGCTTGCGTCACGTCAGGGATCCCTTCCTGCTTGCGTGGCTATTGTTTGTTAATATTGTTGTTCCTTGTTAATATTGTGTTCTATTGTTTGTTCTTTGTTAATATATGATGCGTACTAGATCCAGTCTTTCGTTCCTTTCTTCACCGCACCGCACATGAACCAAAGTGACCGTCCCATATTTAACACACTATACACGGGACATTGGAGGATGTCATTTTTCCTGAAGAACCAACGGTGACGAGGAAGAGCGTGCAACAGATCCTGCTGACTTTCCTGAGAGACACTTGGCTGAGTGGCATTTTGTGACTGACCCCTTTAATTTGAGAGACGCTCAGGCGGAACAGTTGCCAGCCTTTTAGACCAGGCTAACAACGCCTTTGCAACATCACAACAACCCCCGAAATTTAGGAGAACAGACTGTTCGGCTAGTTGGTTAGTTATCCATAGCTCTGATAAGGCAGGGACCACAGACAGGGACCGTGTTGCAGAGTGTAGTTTTTTTTACTCTAAGCCACGGCAAAAAAAAAATATTTCGGGGGGACGGGGAGGAGGTGAGCCCGGGCTGGTGTACCACCTATGCCAACCGTGAGCCTAGAAACTCCTCCAACAGACGACCCAAAATCTTCTGAAAGCCTACAACTTCTGACGCTTTCTCAGCGCAAAAGGCATTGCCCGTTTCAGTCCGACTCAACCAATAATCTGTCCCCAAGTGGTTCTCGAGGTGGTAAATGCTGGCGCCCTATTCTGCTGCTCGTGCCGGAGCACATTTCTGCGCATTGATTTGAAAGTGCTTCTAGTTCTCTCTTTCTTTCATTACCAAGCCTATACGAAAAGCTATAAGACAAGAAGGTTGGTTTAAGTCTGTTCCCACGTAGAACAAGTTAAACGGGGAAATAATCCAGGGGCGTACGTAAAAACATTTTTCTGGATGTTCTGAACTCTGGAAAATCTAATCTGTGTTCTTTCATGTGTTTGTACCGTTCACAATGCAATGATTTCGGGGTGATAGAGAGTTGACAGCTCAAACCTCCTACCGGCTTTGCCACTGAACATATCGCATGAAATATTCGTTTTCTTCTGGTTTGGCCCAGGCCAGCACGGTTTTTGTTCACATAATCACCGTAGTGAAAATTAGAAAGTGAGAGCGCGGCTCAGGGCGTAGTAGCTGAATGGTTGCGATCGAAACTCCGTATCAACGGCTAGCATTCGTGGGTAGAGACAGGGACGAATTGATGATTCGACAGGGGAAAAAAAAAGGTTAACAGGCCACCTGTTTAGAGGCTGTTTTTATACTTTTTTCTACTCTCTCAAAATGAATTCCCCCCTCATTTCATCTCTGTATATAGGTTCAACACATTTTCCGATCAGCGTACCTACTGGTGAGGGATGTCAATGACGTACACGAAGTTCCTGAACCAATGTTTGAATATAGACTTTGAGGTGGACGTGTTTTGACTGGGTGGAAAGGGGGAGGTGTCAGGTGTCAACTCACAGCTGTTGCTCCCGGATGAACATTAGCTCACCGTTAACAATCTTAACGCTTATGCGCCAGCGGTGGCGGCACTTCCAGAAGTAGTTCATGGTGGTGCCGTCTGTGTGTCGACGTCGTGCACGGAATGTTTCAGCGAGTACAGCAAGGCGCGGAAACAACGAATACGAGGGTGCAGATGTCCTCCAAGCCCTATTCCTAAGGTCGGCTGTCTCGCGCGTTGTAGAGGCCATGGTTCGTAAAAAGACATTGCCTGGCATGTGCAACTACCGGAAAAGGCTTACTGTCACACTTGTTGGGCGCCACTAAAACCACACGCGTCTGCAGTGGGCTGTGTCGTGTGCTGCAGCTGCAGCCGTCTTGTGCTGCACGGACTCGGCACAGCCTAGTCTTGCCCGAAAGCTGCAGTTTTCGAAACGAATACCACGGTGCCACCGCCGCCGTGTCAAACTCGTGAAACGGATGGATGAATGGGTGCTATGAGCGTCTCCTTTATGACGGGACGGTGGCATGTGTGTCACCAGGCTCGCAAGAAAAAAAAATCTTTTTAAAATGTTGGTCTAATGCCTTATCTACATCGATTAAATGGATCTTATTATGGCAATGAAACGTATATGTTTGTGTTCCATCTCTCTGCCTCTTCCGGCAGAATGATCTCATTTTCCCACTATTTCTGTCCTTTATCTCTACTTTTCTGCCACCAGTACTCTAACCATCTCTTACTTGCTTCTATCGCGGATGTGTTTTGCTTTCCATGTTTGTCCCTGAAAACCAAAGCCCCATCTATATATGGTTGTACTCACACGCATATACCTTATTTCTTTATTTCCTTTCCTTATTGGAAAATTTTGCACATCCTGCCTCTATCAATAAAACTAATGCTTTATACGCTTACTTTGTCTCATTAATTTCTGCTTTGGTGTGCGTGTGTGGGAGGGGGACTAGTATTTGCACATCCTTGTGTTCTCGACTGTATGTCTTGTGCATGGGGGCTTCGGCTTACTTCAAGCGAATCGTTTCGCTTTTCGCCCAAGCTTGCCCACATCTTTCGAGATGTAAATAAACTTTGATTTTATTTTAATTATACCTTGTTGGATATCGCCGCATTCAATCAGAACATGTTTCATCATTTCCTTAATCCCCCCCCCCTCCAGCATGTACATTGTTCTTCTTCTTTACTGAATCTCGCTTTATGACTACGCGTTCAAAGGCAACTCGACCTCGCTTCGAACAGTAAAGTGCTTTCCCTTGAATTGTCATTCTCGCGCTTCCCCTTGAATTATCACACATACCGGAGTGCAGCGCCTCCGTCAACCGGTTCACGAAGCGCAAGTGAAACGAATGGGAACAATGGGAACGCTTCCTTGGCAACCCTCCACCCTTCACTCAGCCAACAAGGAAATCTTCAAGCCACCCATGACTCAAGCCTTATGACTCACTTCCCTGACTATGATCAGGCCATAGTGTTCTTATCAGTGGCGATGAGTCAGTACAGAGATAAGAGAGACGGTTGTTTTCAGTAGTGGGGGAAGGGGGGGGGGCAAATAAGTCATATGTAGGTGAAAAGCATGACTCAGATATCAACTCAACACCACGTGTCTCCACCAACAGCTTGTTATTCTTCAGGCTATATTCTTATCACTGGTCTCAGTGAGTTCTTCCCCCCACCCCACTGATTTGCGAGTTAGATGCCGGCACAAATCATTCAAGTCGGAAAGGATCATTTATTATAATACTGAGCGCATGACTCAGAACACGGGTCAAGAAATCTAAAGGTTCTAAAGGGAACTAGAGCTAGCCCATACAGTAACTTTTAGGTAGCATTTACATATACCTAATGGTTGCATATATAGTAACTTTAAAAGGCTCAGCCAACTTTAACATTAAACGCGCTCTGCGAACCAAAATTTGTTAGAAACACATGAATATCTTTTCACACGTATATCTCATTCCTTCCTTTCAATAGTCCAAAGCACGTGGAAACACTACTAGGAGAAACAGCTGTCGACGGAGGTCGTAGTCATCATATAGGTAGTTATAACTGTAAAGAGAAAAGACTATTTGACACGGTGGGCCGGCAGTTTGACCTTGCTTACTTCAGGTGGCGGCACCGAGTTCCTGGACCCGGGCTACATCCTCGGCCTGCCGGACGGCCCGAAGCTGCGTGTTCAGCTCCGAGCTGTGGAGGGTCACCTTCCAGCGGTGGCGGCAAGTTTTCTTTTTTCTTAGTGCGACAGTATTACCCTGAACAAATTTATTTTCTAGATTTGCTTGCACTGTTCCCAACACCACACAGAGAGGGAAAAGGGGTGGCGAAGAGGGAGTGGTAGTTTTGAAGTGAAAAGTGCTCCTTGCAAGTGTCTCTCTCAGGGAGGACAACTCAGCCGTAGTGGTGGTGATGGTGGTGATGCAAATGATTCCTGAAGAAGAGAAATATACTGACTTTCTGTCTGTTGTTAGGCGACACGAGACAGTTCCTTTTATGGGATGGTAGAAGAGGACAAACAGAATATAAGAGTAAAATACAGAAAGAAGGAGAAGAGCAGAAGACGGTGGCTGCGAGTCCGACGCGGTAAACTGTAGTGGCGGGGGTTGGAAGAAGGCGCCTAATTTTTGCAGCCTGGTAGGGAGCACGGTGCTGCGCCTAACAGTAGTGCACAGAGGAAGGAGTGAGGGAAATGAAAGATTTATTCATTTATTTATTTACCAAATACTGCAAGCTCAAATCAGAGCCTTGTGGGAGTGGAAACAAGCACTTGTATAAAAAAATGAATTGACAATCAGTATACTCTTCGCACGCAATGTACACACAAAAATAGTACTCTCATACAAACAAGTGTACATATAGCAATTCATATTCAACAGCATTTTCACCACATAAATCAGTAGCAATTTGTGACCAGAATAAGTATATGTACACAAACTATTTACACTAGTACAAACTCGCAACATAACACATGACACAGCAATAGAAGTATTAATGTGTTAACACATTCTTGTAAACGCGTGCTCAAATTTGGGTGCACGTTAAAGAACCGCAGGTGGTCGAAATATCTTTAGCCCTTCACTACGGCGTCTCTCATAATCATATGCTCGTTTTTGGACGTTAAACCCCTCATATAAATCAATCAATCAACATTCTTGTAAACTTCTGGGATTACACGTGCACGTACATGTAATCCCAGATAAAGGAAGATGGAGGCATGGAGGCGTCACTGGCGAGAAATATCGGCTCATGGCCCAATCAGGAGACAGATGTGGAGAGAAGGTGTGTCAACGCCATATCACTGAGGTGAGGGGACATCGGCTCAATGGCCCAATCGGAGCTGTTGGCGGGGCAGTAGCTTTGATGATGGTGGAGTTATCGACGAGTAAGCTCCAGAGAAACAACCCTGCTGTTGCCAACAGCAGAAAATGATAATTGAACTATAAAAGTATAATCGAAACACCACTTGTTTCTTGTAAATGTAGGAGAGTTAACAGCAACTTCTAGGCGCAATGAACTGCCAATAAGGCTGTAATTATCATAACTTTATGGAAGAAGTTAAACTTTGTTTAGCTGTCGCCCGTCAGCTGGTCTATGTTCGGCAATCGCCACAAAACTTTTTGCGTCAATCTTGGTCTTCTTTCGTGCTTCTAATCAGCTTTTTTATACTATACTGAATGTGGACTTTCGGGTATAAACTCCTAGGACATTGTCATACTTCATGTTAGGCCAAGTTCTCCGCCACATTTTCTTGTTTAAATTTTGCAGTCAATCTGGAATATATGTGGCCCGGAAACAAAGGCGAGGTTGAGGAGCTGGTCAGTTACGAGGACTGGGTGTTCAATCTAGCCAACGCGACGAGCCTCCATAATCCTCGAGTGTCGACTCCAGTGACCAATCCCGCCATTACTTTGGTACTCCCGTCCAACTGCACGGAACTTTCATCTATGGACTATTCCACTGACGACTCTATCAACGCGTCTGCTTTGCCCGCTTGTTCATCGGAGACTAATCTGACACCTTTGGTTGCGGATTTGTCCTGTTCTTCCTTTAGTGCCGTGGAGTGCGAAGAGTTCCACAGAGTCGCTGGGTGTCGACTGCCTCCTTCTATACCCTGGCACTACTGCAACGACCAGCTGATCGGCGAGAATGATTCGACGTTGCCGTTAGACATCGTCTCAAGATGGCTGCTAGAGCGGGTGCACCGTCAAGATCTGGGATGCATCATTGCTGGTGATGAAGTCGGCTCGGGAATGTAGCAAGGTAGGAGCACGTGTTGGTGCAACCGCATGTTATTCGCTATACATAGTGTTCACGTGACCTCACAGACAACAGACAGGTTCTAGGCGCTGGGTATCCAGACGTGGCGGTCACCGTGACTTTCTGTCTGATTATAGAGGGTCAGTGCAGGGGAGGACATGCGGTCGTTTGGTCTCCGAATCTCGTTGTTGTTTAAAGTAATTTGTTTTGATTCCCGCGTTTTGTCCCCACATTCTTGTTTTAGATAATTAGTTTTGAATTTTGAAGTCGAGAAAAGAAGTGTGGTTGCTTCTCTAAGCTTGCAGCGATGACCATCAGCAGAAACGTCAGGATGGAGCTTTAAAGGTATAACGATACGATAGCGTTTTCCAACAGCCCCATAAATTTCCAACAGGGGCTTGTTGGCTGCCGCCGTTATCTCTTCCAGGATTTATTGATATGCATGATCTTGATCCCCTCCCCTAAGGTCCCGAATGCCCCGCCTTTGTACTTCCATCCAAAAGTTTAGAAATAATGTACAGACTTCAACAAAGGAGTAACAAAGCCTGATGCGAACGCGGCTCTGGCCCTGCATTTTTGGTTTCTCGCGTATATTTACAACAGCCCTTGGCCGGAGATTATCGCGACGCCCAACGAGCTTTTGTCGAAAAGTCGAAGCTCGCGGCAGCGGGTAGCATGAAAAACATTCCAGTGGCACTACCTCGGTACTCTCATCATAACACGTAGCGGGTTTGGTTGGTGGTACAATCTCACTTGGAATATTGTATAACGCCTCATTAGACGAGAAAACAGAGAAGTACACTCTTAGAAGAAAGATGACAGTACTTGCTAACTTTGGGGTAGCAATGGTTTGTCACATATGTTACAACCCTGGTAGTAAGTGCAGTTAGTAATGGCGAGGGTGGTAACAGTTACTACATTTGCTATTACTACCAGCATGTAGTAACTACTACCCAAGCCATTACCACTCATAAGTAGTAACTTTTAAAGGTTTCAAGAAAAAAAGTAGTAACCGAAATTACCTTGTTCATTCATTTTGGCATATTATTTCCCCACTGCTAAAGTTGGTCAATCAATGTCTCATGATTAGTCAACTTCGGGTAATGAAGCGTGGTGTGCAATGAATGCGAAGAATACATAGACCAAACATGTTCACTATTTTGTACGCATACTTTTTTTTCTTCATTACCGGTTTCGCACAAGGTACACACATCAATATAAGTCACTGTAAACAGTAACGTACAAACAGAAGTGATGACAAAACAGTCGCCGAAATATATGTGATTACAGTGCTAAAATTCCTTCAGGTTCACCAGGGGTTCGACCCTGGAGAGCCATTCCGGAACAAAATCTTGTTATTTGAGTATATCAATGTACTGAGCAATGCTTTCGCGGAACAGTATACGGGCCGGACGCCTGTCAGGGTCACAGTAGTAACCGGCCATTCTCGCCCGCCATAGACAATGGAGGCCGAGCAGCATTATAAGATCAAAAGGCAGTCCCTCCTCTTTTTCTACTGTTAAAAACCTGATACCCAGTGAATGTAAGGGAAGTTCCTTTTTTAGAGTTCTCTGTAAAACATCCAAGAAGTAAACCCCTTCCCAACAATGAAGAAAAATGTGATCTATTGTCTCCGGCCTTCGGCAGATCAAACAGTTCGAACCCCGTGGCATATAAACTCCTCTATCTTCTATAAAAGTCTTAACCGGTAGTGTTCCGGAGTGTAGTTTAAAGAAAAAGCTTTTTGCACTGGGTTAAATTTGCATTTTCTTAACACGCTTAAGAACGTCATTGCCTTCTCCCCCGCTATTAATTAACCTATACATAGGAACTGGAAAAATTATGTCGCATATGTCTTTATGCGATTTCTTTCGCCCGACCGAAGAAAGGTATTCATTGGAAAACCGAACTGACAAGAACCGGACACTGTCTGCAACTTCCTTAAATATACCTCGCATAGCTCCCGGCATGCTTGCGGTGCTTACCACAAAATTAGGCAGAACATGACAAAGGCGTAACTGGCATACTGTTCTTAAGAAGGGGTGTTGAACATCTCGAAAGAAAATAAAACTATTAACTAGTTGTCGCACGAACAGATGCGACAGGCTTAGTCCCCCTGTGTTACTCTTCGGAACAGATTTGTCCTACTACATTTTTCCCAAGTAGACCCCCATATAAACACAACAAATATGCATGCAGCTTTTGCACATGCACCCGTGAGAACACAAAATCTGCATCACATACCACAATTTGCTCATTAAAAAAATGTTGCATACAGAGGCTCCAGGGCCGTACCCAGGAATTTTTTTCGGGGGGGGGGGGGGGGGGGGTGCGTGTAGAATGGCTGCCATTTTTTAAGATTTATACTGGCTTATTTTCGTGAATAAAGCAAGTACATCGCTTACTTGTAATAATTCGATGGTACTTTTCAATTATTTGTACCCAAATAAAGAAATTGGTATGTCAACCTCAAATTCTGGTTAAAGCAAGAAATAAGTTTGGACAATAGCACCACCAAAGCCGGGGACACCGCCACCAACGGATCCTGATGAAGTAACACAATGTAACCGCGGTACAAAAACCGTATGTATATATATGTGTGTGTTACAAGCTGCCACTCTAGCGTCGCCAGCGCGAAGTCGGCGACGGGAATGGCAGCAGGTTAGGTCGTTTTGTACGTAAGACGAGACAGTGAAGAGATCAGAGACGTATGTGGGGAAAAACAAAACTTTAGTGATATTGCAGCACTGCAGAGGAATCTAGGAATATCGCAGAGGAATCTAGTACAACACTTAATAACAACTAACAAAATACATATAAAATCAATAAATCAGCTTACAAGAGAGAAGTATTACAAACTACACAAAACTAACCAACAATAAAACTACAGATGAGAAAGTCCGAAGGTATAAACAGGTGAAGGGATACCTGTGATGACCGGCAGCGTTGAGTCCACGACGATCGGATGCGAGAAGTCAGACAGAGTTCTGGCACAACTGCGATGTCGGCGGTGTTGCAGCGCTGGTGTTTGCGGGAGGCTAGTGCTTGAAGTCGATCTCGGGCAGGTTGAGCTTACTCGAGATTCAAGTACCGATGCCTACGTTACAGACGTTAATTTCGCGTCACAACTTGACGAATGGCTAAGTTTAGGTGGCCAACCGACACGGAGCCACAACCACTTAAGGGATACTTCTTGATCTCCTTCTACACCATGTTGGTCAGCAACTAGACTGCTTAGCAAGGTGAAATCCTGCTCTTAAATCGACCTCCGTGTCCCCTGATTCTCGTCCTGGGGGAAAGGAGACCTCTACATGGGTCCAATCTTGCATGTTTCATTGTTAGAAACTCCACCCTAAAAATATATTGACCAGGTTCCTTTTTAATTAGGAGAGCGTCCTCAACTGAGCGAGAGGGACAACCTGTTGGGGTTCTCTCGTACGGCTTGTCCACAAGCAGTTTTGCCCGTGGGAATGGTCAGTTTCCTTGGTTTCAGCCGGTGCGTCTTGCAGTCTACAGCTAGTTCGGGGTGCATCGCGGCCTTTGACGACCCTGCCGACACCGCCGTAGGTACAAAGGATCAAACATCAGCAACTAACGTTTGAAGAAGAACACCCCATTCAGTACTTCCCTGCACTAAAGGCCAGTCTTTCCATGAGCGAACGGTTCCACCGGTCAGCGGGGGAGTGCGGCGCCCATTAATTTGCCGTTACGCCGGGTCGCAAAAATGGCAGTCCGTGACAGCATGTATGCAAGCAAACAAACAAGTCGCCCGACATTCCGATCTTCTTGTTACCGTTCGCACATTCTGCTTGCTGGATAGTTTTCTCGTAATTGCGAAAGAATAGAAGGGTTGAAGCTTGGGCTAGCTGGGTTTAGCTTTTAATGGACTCTTGAAACATGCCGGGAAGTTTAAACGAGGAAGTTTTTCCTTCTCGGCAACTTGCAAAATTCTGTGAGGACTTGTTCTGGGGTCACTTGAAGTTCTCGATGGATGCTGAGCACTGCTAGTCCGGTCAATCTGTCGTTGTTCATATGATTTCGAAGGTAGCTCTTCAGCCTTCTCAGTGTGGAAAAAGTCCGTTCCGGGGTCGACGTCGACACGGGTAAAGTCGCCAGGATAGAAAATAGGCTGTGGATGTTCGAAAAAAAGTCGCGGTTGCACATCTCTATGGCCTGTAAAGCACAAGCTGGGCGATTCTTTTTTTCGATCTGGCAGCATTTGTTCACCCACAGTGTGAACTCTGCTTCGATGACATTAGCCGAAGGAATGTGGCCAAGGTAAAACTGCACTGCATCTTCAATATCAGAAAGGCTAGCCGATGCGCAGAATTTCGGCAGCAGCATGTTAAGGCCAACCACGACCTTCTTTCTTATGGGCATCGAACCGGTCTCTTAATTGATTTTTGAAGTCAGCCAGCAAAGGCAAATACACATTCCTCCGGTAGTACTCTTGAGGAGTAGCAGAAGGTACGTTGCTTCTTTGCATCTGCCTTCCAGTGATGCGTGGTAGGGCCATCTCAACATTTGTGATCTTCAGCAAAGAGAGCGACTTCAGAAAAATCTTATTAAATTCTGTTTCCGCACTAGCCCTTTTTGTGGAAAGAACGTCTATAACATTCTTTACGTGATCGCACGCTTGAGCCAAGTCACAGTCAATTTTTTGAAGAAACTTGCAAAGTGGCAGTGTCAAAGAGAAGAGGTCGCTACAGATCTGAAGCGAAACGACAAACTCGGGCTTCGTAATGGCATTGAGCAGTTGAGAAGCTTTTGATGAAGTATCAGATGACGCGGCCTCTTCTTCCAAATATTCGAGGAATTGTACAATAGGCACCTACAGTTCAAGGAAACGCTGAAGTGCATCGTGACTCTCTACCCACCTTGTTTGGCAAAAGGAGAGAACTGATTTTCTTTTTTCTTGTGTTAAATCTTCTACTTTGTCTCGCAGTTGGTTCGTCCTCTGTGGCGAAGCTCTCACAAACGTAAATGTTGAGGATACAGTTCCCAAACAGTTGCGGATGCTGGGGAGTTTGCATGCGTGAAGCAGAGCAAGGTTCAACGAGTGGGCGCTACAATGCCCGTACAACGCTTTGGGCGCTGTTTGACGAATGAAGGCTTGAGCACCGTTAAGGTGGCCGCTCATTGATGCCGCGCCGTCGTATCCTTGCCCACAAAGTAGGTTCAGGTCAAAGCCATGACCTCTAAGGCTGTTTAGGATTGTACTCGCCAGCGCCTTGCCAGTGAGATCGTACACGGGAACGAAATCTACAAAATCTCCTTTAAGAATGGGCACTCCGGACGTGTCGTGTCCAACGTACCTTACACATAGGGAAATGTGGGCGGTGCGAGATATATCAGTGGCCTCGTCAGCTGGAACTGAAAAACACGAACGTGAGTTGACGTTTTCCACTATCTTTCTTTGTATGACTTTACCACAGAGGGCGATCAACTCATTTTGAATTTTTGGGCTCGTGTACAGTGCATTCGCCGGAGATGTTTTCATGTGAGCTCTCAAGGCGGCATCTCCACATTTTGCTCTCATCCTAAGCAGGGCACGGAAATTTCCATCATTTTTGAATGGCAGCACTTCAGGCATATTTATCGGACCAGAGTCGTCTTTGCCGCGAAGTGGTACTTCTTGCCTGCCACAGAAAAGGATTGTTTCTATTGGTGGCAGTAAGTTCTTGCGGTTTTCTTCAGCCTGCTTTTTAAGGCCGTGGTCAAGTTGTGTTAAGATGTCATGCTGTGAGCGGGACCGGACTGCGAAGAAGTTCTCCGATAGCGTTGTTGACATGGCGTGATAACTGCTGGATGCGTGGCTCCTAAAGGCGGCGGTCTCACTCCGGCGGCACGAACACATCGTTTTTGTCACTTTTCCAACTGACGTGGCTGCTGTTCTTCTTGTCCTATATAGTTGATTTATGTGTCATTGAAACGCTTAATTTTTGTAAATTTTAAAGATATCTATTAGAAATAAGTAAGCTTTTAGCATTTGGGTAGGGAAAGCCAAGAATAAGCGCTGGTTACATGGTTTGGTCTGACTGTGTGTCAGCAGTGACCATTTTCTGAAAAATCTGCTGCAGTTACAGCACTGTTCTTTGCGCAGAACATTTAAGACATATTTATCTATTTCCTCAACGTAGCAAATTATTCTAGCACTTTTACTGTATTGCTGATTAGCTTTGAAAAGAGCCAAATTTAGTAAATGTCGATGCGGACTATCCGGCACCTATTCGCTAGAGAAAATTCATTTTCTGGCTGTATATAGAGGATGGCATTTGCCGTTTGAGTACTCAATTTTATTTATGTACGCCCGCTCACTTTTTAATTATATTGATCTAAATTGGGCAATATTCTCATTAGATTGACCTACCGTGGCCCATTTTTGCGGAGAACTACTGAAGTTCATTAGCTGAATTTGCACGTGGATAAACTAGAACCCCTGATCTATTTCCTCAACATAGCGTTTTTCAATAAAGCAAGCAGAAATGCGAAACAAAGCTCGCAAATTGTCTTAATTTATCATGCCGTAAACATCAACAAAATCGTTGTTATCTTGAAATAGCGCTGAAATATAAGCATGCATAGCCTAAAATATAACAGTTACGGTCTTCTGGTATACTTATGCACACGAATCGCACACAAGAACTGCAGGAATATTGAGAAATCTACATTATTCCTGTCACTACAACGAAAATTGTCCTCTAGCGCCACCTAAACAGAAATAAAAAAAGCGCTGAATTTGAAGGTTCCCTGTCTCCCCGAATGCGGCGCGCAAAAACATTTTGTCTCAGAAAGAAACGTTTTTTCTAACTTCAAACCATGCACCGTCATCTGTAAGCCTTCCTCCCGTCAGAGTCTCATAAGGCTGCGTGGTACCGCGGGAGAGCGTGAAAACAGGTGGGCAGTATCCTCCGAGAGGATGGGGTGAGCGTCTTCACGGGAAAAGAAAGGCCGAATTCTTAGAAAGTCCCTCTTTTATGCATGCACGTCTTTGTCGCCCTCCTCACCCCCCACGGACTATAGCGAAAAGCGAGGGCTGTGCGACGACAGTCAGAAGAAAGCAGAAAAACGAACGACAAACGAGCGATACCAGCGAACTGAGCAGACGTGCGTGGGTAAGGTATTTGTAAATATCTTTGTAAGGTAAGGTATTTGTGAATATTTGTGAAAAGAGAGAAAGGCAAAGGAAAGGCTTATATGCTACCCTACACGGGGAGGGGGAAGGGGAAAAAAGAATAGAAAAAAATGTCAAGGGCATGCGGCACCTGCTGACAATTCGTCATTGGGAAGTCTGCCGTGCGGAGAACTGTCAATGCGTCAAGATAGCAGCTCCTTGACTCGTTAGCGTGAGTCATAAGGCTGACGAATAGAAATAGCCGATCTTGGACTTACGCCTAGTAGCTCGAAAAGAACAGAAACGTTTCTGAAAAGGATAAGTTTATAAGAAAGTGTGGTGACATCGGTGTGCATAAAACATGTTTACATGAGTGCGAAACATGCGCTTCGCATTCATGTAAGCAATGGAAGGCGCATTGCACTAATGCGTAGGAAATGGGCAGTTTTGCGAGTGCCGGTCGATTCACGGGCCGTAAATCACGATGAGGGGAATGGTGGCCCCCCTTGTGCGAACTTCGTGCGTCCCTCTTTCGCTATAAGGAATTAATATTAGCTCAAGAAAACAAAAACACTCGAGAAAGAAGTGGGACGAAGCAGAAATGTCGGGAGCTGAGATATTCCTGCCTCCTGCCACTCCTTTCTCAAGTCATTGTTATTTTGCTCGCGCTAATATGTACCTATTTATATAGTGGTTGATGACGCAGAAAATTGTGTGAATTTCTGTTTCCCATGCTCGAGGCACGACTAAGCTAATGAGTTATTTTTTTTAATTCTTTTACATAAACCAACTCGCCCAGCTACAAGTCGCTGTAATCCGATACTCGCTCGCTGTAATCCGACACCACATGGTAGCTGCGGCGTACAGAAGACAAGAGGTCCTGCAAACGGCGTCGCATCACCTTTCCGAAACGCGCTTGCAAAGTCGATGGGCTACTCTGGCATTCCTGTAAAATTGATTACAGCCTGACAGCTCGAGGCAACTGCCAGTCAGTCGGCTGCCAGCTGGGGCGACTAACTAAATTCATTCAACAAGAGGCCGGCACGCCGTCTCCACGGTTGTTGGGAGTGGGGTCCAGTTCGTCTTTCCTCGATAAGAAAGCACGTTTGCGTATAGCCGGGCGTCGACAGTTTGCCGTAAGCCGGCACGGCACGCACAGCGTTTATACGAATGCGACAACTGGCGCATCACGACCATGTAAACGAGGGTAATGCGCTAGAAAGACGTATCGCACAAATGCGCCAGGCAGGTCTGGATTTCAAGGGGTAAGTCGACCCAGAGTACTTTTCACGACAAAAGAACGCCGACCACTCGTCGTGTGGGCCTTGTGTGCACTTCTCGCTCACTACAAGACAGCTGCGAGGACAGAAAGCAAGAGCTTCTCGGGACTAAAGTCCGCTAAATTTTTCTCTTTTACCTAAGTAACGACAACTTCCTCCTCTCCCGACCCTCTCTCACACACAGCCGGTGTCTGCCGCCATGTGCTTTCTAACTAGGAAGACTTCCAAAGCCACGTACGTATAAGTAAATTAGCCACGCACCTATCAGTGCGTGGCTACTACTACTAGTCCGATGGTTTGCGTACGGCAACGAGATAAATAAACGCTGCATCAACCAAAACATGAATTCATACTAGCCTGCTGAAATTTCAATTCTAATGAAATAAATTACGCTACGTATAGTGTGAAAACTAATGATTATGCAGTCGGCACGTGTTGGGCACCGTGAGTCACAGCGGCCGCACTTCTTAGCACGCGATTTGCCTAACTACCCGTTTATTTGTTTTTTTTTTTTTTGAAAATTTGAAAGCTTAGGTCATACTGGGAAGGAAGTATACAGAGTCAAATATAATTTGCCTTCTCCTGTCCCACCGAACCGCATCATGCTCCAGCAACCCCAATTATTTGTAGAACGAACTGTTTCGTTGAACCTCGCATGAATACTCATAGTCCAAGTTTTGATCTCCATTGTATACATTGTTGTGACATCCGCGATAAAGTTTTTCACTCAACCCCGCATTCCGGCAATGTATGGAACATAGAGCAGCTGGCCAAGCAGGCTACGCAGCCTACATGAGGGATCTCTTGAAAAGCAGCGACCGCAGGGGTCAGGGGCTAGTGAGCATGGAGGGAGATGCAGGTGTCGTTGAAGGGGAGAAAAAAAAAGCCCCTGCTCAGTGCCTCATTTCTTCGAACCGTGTCAGCGCGATTTGCACCTCCTCGTCATGCAGTGTGGCGCGCCGGCACACGTGTGGCAGTTCACCTCCGAAATGTTGGCCTTCCAGTCCTGACTTGGTGGCGCCGTCTGGTATTTTTTCCAGAACTACTCGCAATATGGCGACTGTAGAACCGCCACCTAAAGGCGTCCATGGCTTTCTTGTAATTGGTGAACTCCTTAGTTACAAAACAGCCCAAGCGCTGGTGCTCCCCTTTTCCTGCACACTCGCTTGCGAAGACTACGCAATATTTGCATAATGCTCCTTGAAGCTTCTCTGAATAAACAAGCCATGGGTAACGATCAACCCCGTGAGGTTGGAAGTTCAGATTCCTTTTCCCTGTGGCTGGATAATCATAGCTAGCTGAAGGGGCACACGGATTGAGCAGCAGCTTCTCCATCGTCTCTGGATCATTTACATTATTGCTTTTCGAGACAAACAGTCCCAAGTCGAAAATATTCGCACTCGTCGCACAGAGGGGAGGCGAACCAGAATGTGTAGGTGCCATGCCACTCACCTTCCTTGGGCATTGCCCAGTGGTAAAGGCGTCACTTTGCCCAGCGTTGACTGTAGAACAAAGATCACTTGGAGTTGCACTGCGGCCACCATCATTTCCCGGCGGCGCATGGGTGTCCTGCTTGTGTTCGTTCTCAGGTAATTCATACAAACCGGTGCATTCTCCTGAGTCGCTACAGAAGTTCGGACGCGCTTGGCTTTCCACCAGTGCTGAGGAGGGCGAAGTTTTATCCTTCGAAGGAGGCGGTTCTTCTCCGTCCGCTTCATCGGTTCGAACTTTCTTGAAGTAAGACGCAAGACTCCTTTGCTTCGTTGTTGCAGAGTGTCTTTTCATTTTGTTGCCGCAATCCTGTGCACGCACACAGAAGTAGCCAGTGGCTCCAAAAAGACGTTTGCGACTGCTTCGACTGCCTGGCGTGAATGGCGGGCGATGTTTTCTTCCTCTCTTGTCCACTTTACAGTGGCTATAATGTAGAAGTGTGATGAACGCGCCGGCTTTTCTGAACGCCACTACAGCTGGTGTGCATGCAGGCCCATTATTGTACTCCAGCTGCAGCAAACTAGATTAACGCTACTTAAAGACCTTTTCACAGAAGACTCCATGGGCACTGCATACTCCCCTTAATATACGTGAACCCCCAAGAATGCACTGCCGAGACATTTGCACTCCCGTGGTACAGTTCAGGAAGGAGGTGTTGCTCCGTTCTTGTGAAAAAGTCAGCTTTTCACAGGCGGCTCCCTGGGCGCCTGCATAATTCTCTCTGGGCTGCGCTAATTAAATAGCCGTGACCCCCCCAAAAATGCACTTTGTAGGCTGTGACGTCAGCCTCTGTACTCCCGCGCGCAGCCCAGCTTGGTGGCGTTTTTTTCTCCTGTGAGAGTTGACCCCTGGTGCCGGATTGTGTGCCGGCTCTATCCTCGCTTTGTGCGCTTTGTGGGGCGGCGCAACACCACCTAGATAACTCATTTAGGTGGTGTTGGGAGGCGCATATACCTTCTGTGTACAGAAGAGGTAGATTTCCTTGCGTGTGGTTAAGGTTGTTCGAAGTTGCTCGGATATGCCAGCCTTTCAGTAGATGTCATCTTCGATGATTCGTTTCGGTGGCGAGTTTGAGAAGTTTGAGAAGTTTGCCCTGCAGCCTGCGTCCTCGGAATGCGCCGCTGAGTTTTTCCGCTTAGGGGTTTCGTTCCCTGGCAAATTTGCGCACGTCGTGTTGGTGTTGCCGTTGCTGTCGAACTGTTTACCTTCACAGAAGTAGACGCGATTTTCCTAGGAACCCAAAGCCGACACGTGCAGTCCGCACAGACGGATAACTTCTCCAGCGGCAATGCACAAGGAAAGCATCTGGAATCAATAAAGGAGCTGCTACAGTGTGAAAGACGAAAAAAAAAAAAAAAGACTCGAAGGAACGCGAGGGCGAAGTGCAAAGCTGTACGAATAGGGCAGGTGCGCGTGCGGGGGAGGGAGCGCTGAGGTGTTCTGGTAAAAGGGTAGGTTTGAAGAAAGGAAGAAGAGGGAAGCAATGCCAGGAAAGTTGCAGTGTAACTTTGGCAGCTGGTGGTCGCTGTGAAGGCGTGTAAATATTTTAGTATCACCCGAAAAGTTAAAGCATCAAAAAAATTTCGGGGGGGGGGGGGGGTCAGAACCCTCTCAACTCCCCCCCTCCCCTAGTTACGGGCCTGAGTGGCTCTGGCAAACATTGAGAGACAGTTGCCATTCCACTGCGCTGTCCTTTCGCGCGTGTCTTTTATTTGTTCAGTCCAGTAATCAATGGTGTCTTTGTAGTGCTGGAAAGGCACGCCTAGATATTTTACGTTAGCATAGGTATCTGGGGTTGATGTCCAGTCTCCGTGCCACAACCCCAAACACTTCCCCCAATTAACCCGACTTCCTGTAATTTCTCCAAAATTTTTAACAACGGCAACTGTCTCTTGTACACTCTCTTTGGTGGTGCAACACACTGCTACATCATCAGCGTATGCCAAAACCTTTACCTCGGCGTCAAGCAGTCTGAAACCACGGATGGTCTCGTTTTCTATTATGGCCAAGCATAAGCTCTCTATGTACAATGCAAACAAGAGTGGACTTGCCGGACATCCCTGGCGTACAGAACGTTCCAGCCTAATGGGAGACCCCAGGATCTTGTCGATAATCAGTCGTGTAGTAGAGTTCTTATACGCCAAAACTATGCCCTCTGTAATCACCGATCCGACATTGACATGTTGAAGTATGGAGAATAACACATCTTGCGGAACGCAGTCAAAAGCCTTTTCTAAATCAAGCTGGAGGATCGCAACATGAGAATTAAAAGCATCGCAACTCTCAAGGACACATCGCATTGTGTGTGTGTTCATCATTATTGAGCGCCCCTTGATGCCACACGTTTGGTGCTCCCCAACTATTCCGGTGATTACGGGCTGCAATCTACCAGCCAATACTTTCATGAGTATTTTGTAGTCAGTGTTGGTTAGCGAAATGGGCCTATATGACGAAACTAGTTTTAATTTTGCTTTGTCATCCGTCTTAGGTATTAGAATAGTGTGCGTCTCGGCAAATGAAGGTGGTAACGCTTTGATTGCGTAGGCTTCCTTGAACACAGCTTGTAACACTGGTGAAACTTCTGTTTTAAAAGCTTTATACCACATCACACCGAGACCGTCAGGCCCCGGCAACTTCCCAGCGGCGAGACTATCTATTGCATATTCAATTTCAGAAACGGTCATAGGCCTCTCAAACGCTTCTTTCATTTCGAGGGATAATTGCGGCATCCGGTCCAAGGAAGTGTCCTTGAACTTCGTAACATCTACTAGTGCGGCTGCGAAGAGACCCTTGTAATGCCAAAAGAAAGCTTCAGCGATAGTGCTGTTAGTATTTAGCAGAATTCCATTTTCCCCTATTTCGTCGATAAGATTACGACGCGCTCGTGATTTCTCGATTCCAAGTGCGCGCTTGGTAGGAGTCTCCCCCCTAGCCCACGCCTCTGCTCTCGCTCGAATAAGGGCTCCTCTGCAGCGTTCCTGCTCTACTAGCTCAATTTGTCGTTTCACCGTTCGAATATCTTTCTTATATGCACCGGGCTCCTTGCTTTCTAATGCTATCAATTTCTTAAGCGTTGTTCTGAATTCATTTTCTTTCATTCTTTCTTGAAATTTAAAGTACTAGATCTCGATATGGCTTTCATTTTAACGCTTTGCTTCAAAAGCTCCCATTTCTCACCAACATTACAGGCTCCGATCACATTAATGTTCTTAATTCCCTCAATCACAAAATTATTAAAAATGTCATCCCGAAGTAGTTTAGCGTTAAACTTCCATAAATCCCAACTAAATTTGTTTTCTTTTTGTTTAAGTCCCACGTTGCGTTGTACAAGGCAATGGTCAGAGAAAGAGACAGGTAAGACTGTGTAACTATTGCTTTTAGCTAGCATCTCCCCTGCCATGTATATCCTATCAAGACGTGCGTGACTGGTTCCCTGAAAATGCGTAAATCAAAGTTCGCGACCTGCTTCAAAGCACTCCGCAACATCATCCAGGTCGGATTCAGTCCGCAAGTCATAGAGCACTTCAACACTTCTGTCTCGCACATGGCGGTTATTAATTCTATCTTTCGCGCTCAATACACATTGAAATCCCCCAATAAAACAAGCTGTTTTGGTGTCCGTAAATGTTGCTTAATTAACGAAAAGAAAGTTTCTCGGTCTGCCTCCACGTTCGGCGCATAGACACAAATGACGCGCCATTCAATTTCGCTAGTACTAAAATCACAAGTCACTGTTCTACCAGAGTCACAAGAAAAGTGACTTTCAACAATCAATCCCGGAATCTTTTTAACAAAATGCACACAACCGGCCGAAGTTTCATTTGCGTGACTAACTATGGCATAATATTTAGACGTAAACCGCAGCATCATGCTCCGGGTCTCCTCCTCACCTTCCACTTTTGTCTCATGCACGGCTAACACGCCAATATCTTGGTCAATCAACAGGCGATACACTTGAGCCTGCTTTTTCCTGGAGGCCAAACCTCGGACATTTAAGGTTGCAAAGCTCAATGCTCAGTGACTAGCCATCGTTACTCGCTAAAAAAAAGGAGGGGGTAGGCCCGGAGCATGGTGCTTACCGTGTACGTCTAGCTCCCCGCTAGACGTCTCCGGGGCCATCCGGTGGTCCGGCATCAGTTAGCTGCTGGTCCCTTGGAGTGCCAACCGGTCGGTCCACAGGTAGATTGGACCTCGCTCTGAGGCCCGAGCGCCGGCCCGGTGTCGCCTTCGCTGGTGGTCCCTCAACTTTGCTCTCGTGAGCAGTGCCCGCACATTGCTCCAGCGAACGCTTGACCGCCGAGCTCGTGTTGATCCCGCGGGTCGTTCCGTGCGCTGGTATGTCGCGTCCTCTCGCCGCTTGCGTCGACATGTCCACCAATTGGCTTTGTGCGTATTCAGTGGAATTCTCTTGGCTGTTGTCCGCCTTAGCCGTTTCTTTCTCCTCGGGTTCCGACGCTGTATCGTAATCTTCAGGCGAAACCGGCCCGCGTTCAACCAGAGAACTAGCCGCGTATCCTGCCTCCTTAGCCGCGTCTTCCGCCTCAGCGGCGTCCATTGTCTGCTCTTTGATCTCATCGCTCGTTGCAGCGCTCGTAACTGCTGCATACGACCAGACGCACTGAGCATCTCGATGTCCAAATCGCCGACAAATTGAACACCATGGTACCCTGCAGTCTCGCCGTACATGACCAGTCCCTTTGCACCGCAAGCATTGCATAGGCCTGCCCGGCGCCACAACTAGGGCCAATTCCCCTGCAACGCGCACTTGGTGCGGAAGGTCCTCCACCGTAACTCCACATTTTAACTTGAGTAGCACGGTTCTCGTCGTCGACGCTTTGTCGCTGACGCCATCGACTCTCCAGCGCTCTCGATTCACTTCGACATTGCCGAAGGCCGCGAACGCCATCCGCACATCCTCATCGGCGACTCCGTAAAGCAGCCAATGAAGCCGCAGTTTTATCTGCCGGTCCTGGGGATGAACGATGAGACATCGGTGTCCCTTCACCTGAAGTTCCTTGAAGGCCAGCAGTTTCTTCGTCGCGTCTTCTCCGTTCAGTGTAACCGCCCAGACGTGATTAATCCGGTACTCTCCGAGTGCTATGATGTCTGTTAGCACTCCCGTGGGGCCCAACGCGTCTCTGAAGTCTTCAACCCTGTGGGGTCTCACTCGAACTTCTCCGAGCAAAAACACAGTATTTAAGGCAACGCGTCCTGTTGGCAGATGAGGCAGAATCACTTGGTACTCTTCAGTTGACCTGTTACCGCGGCGCTCAGGGGCCGCTGAAGCCGCTCCGACGGAGCCCTGCATCCTGCGTCCGTTCACTAGGCCGAAAGCAGAATCGCTATTTTTTACGCATACGTGTTGTATGAAGTAAACGTGGGGTACATATAGCCCCTGCTTTGCAGGGGCATGCCTGGCACAGCGAAGCACTTGTGTATCACAGGGAGTTATAACGAATTTGAACCTATAGCTATATATTATACTACCTGGTTACGTGTGTTTTGGGACGTAGCATAGGACTTTTAATGATCCTTACTTATAAAAAATATGTGTCATATTTATTCATTATAAAATGGCCACAAAAAGGCATTATGTAGAGTGGCAAAAACAAGGTACTGAACTCATTCTCAGTGCATTTGAATGCTTCACGCGGCTAATAAATCAGCGTTTAATAGGTGATAATCATTTTGGGGGTTTGAACGCACCAAAACAATGATGATATTTATTTATAGACATGCCATAGTGGATTAATTGTGACCGTGCTCGAGGCGAACTGTGACTGCCTGGTTATTTTGATCCACCAGTGTTGTTAATATGTGCTGTTTTTACTAACATTGTTGTAATGGTCTATTACAAAGCGTGTAGCACTTGCTTATGGTTCGTTAACTTGTACTTCTCCGATTCGACAATATCAGAATGACGTTTACATATCTTGGTTCCGTAATTTAAAACAAAATGTATTTCTTTGATTTATGGATATATCTTCTGGGTCATTTTTTGTTTAACGATCATACGTCGAGATGATTATCCGCTCATAAATTATGAGAATCGGAATCACACACTAGCTTAGATTAGATAGTTAACAGCCGGATAGTAAAAAGGTAGTAACGGGGCAAGAAAGGTAGTAATGGCTGCAGTTACTACCTCTACCATATCAGTTACTATCTATTTACTAACGCAGGTAGCAAACAGGTAACAAAAAGTTAGGAACGGTTGAAGCTAGTAACTGTTTACTAACGGAGGTAGTAAACAGGTAGCAAAAGGGTAGTAACGGTTTAATAAAAGTAGTAACCGCTGCAGTTACTACCTATTTGCTTGCAGTTTTTACCTTTTTACTAAATTTTTTAAAGAGTGTACTTGACATGACGGGCGCTTACATGACAGGACCGGCCGAAGGTTTCATTTACTTTTTTGTACATGTATGCTACGTCTTTGTTCAATGTTATAAGCACGAATGTACCACCTCCGTGCTCCCCGTGACGATATATGTCGCGGAATCACTTATTCCTGTCGTCGCTAGGAAGATTTCCACCACTTGGCAGTAATATTTGAAATCGCGAAATTTGTCATGCAAATGGCGTTCTGATTTCATGTTCTGATTTCAACATTAACTCAACATTACAGGCCAAATACAGGTACTATATTTGCATCAGCATTGTTCACTCCACTTGCGCTCATTACTGAGAAACCATTGTTTTACATTCAAAATGTTCTTTATTATTACTTCCTTATAGGGTTTATGGTAGTGCAGTTAAATATTCTGATGATTACAGTGCAAGCTAAACATTTCTTTGTTACATGCCATGCAAAAAGGTCACACGTAGTATTTTCACATCTGTCACACAATAATCTAATCAATTGCACTGTATACTGTTCCTTAAATGCAAGTTAAACAGAATAATTTTTGTCTGGTAAATTCAACTTGCCCAAATTGCTTCAAGATCCTTCAATGTAAAAAATTACCTCCTTTCTTGGAGGGGGCTTCAAGCAAACTTTGTCACTTGCAGCCATGTGTAATGAACTTCCCAACTTTTCACGTTTTAGCTGAATTATTAGTTATTTTGCTAGAAAGTTGTTAGATTAGCTTAAATGGCATATAGTGTCAAATGCAGGTATGCAGCATGTCTGGGGAGAAGACACGGTGTAGAGCCAGCATGGCATTCTCTGTCATTCTTTACAACCATGTTGCAACAATTGGACACAAAAAATACTGTTGACACTGATACTTGTGTTAATGCTGTGCACTGACACTCATGCATCAGCCAAGTTCTGGCATAAGAAAACTTGTGACACCTTTTGTTTTGTTGCAGGCATCCTGAAAGACACCAGGCTCTACGAAAATATTGTCAAGGTAGCCAGGGGTAACAAATATGTGATTTATCGAGACCCGGCCTACCCATTAAAGCCTCTGCTCCTAAAGCCTTATGGAGGCGCCCGCTTGCAGCCCTACCAGGCGCACTTCAACAAGTGCATGAGCACTGGACGGCAGGCTGTTGAGTGGGGCTTTGGTAAAGTGGCTGCAGACTTCGCATTTGTGGACTTTCACAAGAACTTGAAAGTGGTGCGTCAGAGAGTGGGAAGGATGTATAAGGCCGCTACACTTCTCACCAACTGCCGCACCTGCCTGTACGACAGCCAGGTGTCTATGTACTTCGGCCTTGAGCCACCCTCACTCAGTGACTATTTAATTCCATTTAACTGATGCAATCTTATGCTTTCATTTTATTTCTTTTCAATTTACTGTACTAATATTTGTTTCTCTATATACAAGAACATTTGATTTGTGCAGAAAGTCTAGTGTCGAATGATGTTATGGTATTGTATTCAAGTATGTGCCGTGATATGACACTGATATATTGATATGTGGGGTTTCACGTCCCAAAACCACCATATGATTATGAGAGATGTCGTAGTGGAGGGCTCCGGAAATGTCGACCACTTGGGGTTCTTAAACGTGCAACCAATTCTGAGCACATAGGCTTACAACATTTCCGCCTCCATCGGAAATGCTGCCGCCGTAGCCAGGTTTCGATTCACGATTTGCGGCTCAGCAGCCGAGTACCTTAGCCTCTAGACCACCACGGCGGGGCGTGATATGACAGTGGAGGACAGTGAAGAAAAAACTGGCACTAGCATGCAGAAGCAAAAAGAATTAATAAGTGAAATCCCACTTTGAGAAAACCACGGCTATAGTTCTGAAGCATGAGAAGAGAGGGAAGCAAATTAGACTGAAACAAGAACTTGGTGTAGGGAAGCAGCAAGATGACAGGCCATGCATCTCAGTCGCTGGGTTTTCTTATATGAGCCAAGGCATCTATTTTAGTCCACCAGAAACCTGAGCACCTGTTGTTCTTGGCTGTAAGTTGCTGGTGTGCTGCTGCTGCTGAGAAAACGTTCATGTGCCCTTGGACAAGTGTAAGCAGTCGGGCTCTGTGCCAGAGCTCAGATTCTGCTCGAGTCCAACAGAAACCTATTGGCCGCGAGATCGAGCAAAGTCGTCGCCTGGTGGATTGCTCCGTGCGTCGTCTGCTAGCTAGCCACGTCATGCTTCTATGTGCACGTACGTCTTGCACATTTTCAAAGTGTGGTTTGTCCAGTCATGTCAGAGCAAGTGTAACTGTTTTACCTACGCCTATAACGACGTACGAGAGCATTTTGTCTTTCGAATGCTTATGTGTCGTAATAAGATCAGCGAGTGCAACTTTCCAAAAGACGTTTATTGTCGTTGTACCCTCCATTCACCAGAATAATTTCAGAGTGGGTGCCGCTTTCTGTTTCAAGCATTTCACAAAATGCTCTGGGGATCCTCCCAAACATGAGGACTATTAAATAGTGTATAAATGCAGCGTTTTATTATAGAGACTTGGTAGCAAAAAAAAAAAAAAAGGCTCTAGGCGATACATTTGGGTGCTGTTGGTAGGTGTACAACTACAGCACTGTAGTTTATTGATCGTGCTAGGAGCCTTAGTTGTGTTTATCTGGCCGTGGTATCACTACATAGGAATATTACTACCACATAAACAGTGACACATCGGTACTTAAACTGTACTGAAAACAGAGTTACCGCATGCAACCGTGTGCTTAGATTTAAGGACGCGTTAAAGAAGCCAGACATTGGAAATATTTCAGACGGCATGCCTTATATGTAATGTCATGGAACTTGACTGAAAATTTCATCTTTGTTACACTGTCTTCAGCGTTTATGTGGCATTGTTAGTGACTGACTGAAGGCAGTGGTAATTTTTGTCTGAAAAAAAAAAAACATGCTTGTCTCATTAATCAGACTTTTGTTGTAGCACTGTCATACACATAATCAATCGATGAAAGCTTTCTGCTGAACTCTTATATAAGATTTTTATGTCTTTACTGGTGCGAGAACATGTGCGTACATGTGGTAAATGCAGTATAGTGTCAGCCCCTGAGCCACTGAAGGATGCGCGGCTGCGAGTATTTGTATATGCGCCGTCGACCGCCTATCCACACTTGCGCGGGTACGGTGCTGGCACCTATAGCCCGATCTCTGAGAGGTTGCCTGATATGACAAATCCTTGAGCCGCTAGACACCAATGGCTACGGTATCCTTTATTGGCTGCTGTGCTTCGCTTTAAGGCATCTTCTTCATAATTTACCTTGATGAGATCAGCTCCTGTGTCATCCCTTCTCTCTGCACATAACAGTATGTTAAAAACAAAGTAGTGCACAACTGTCTGACACTAGGCATGTAGCTTATGCCTTTCTTCACGACTTTTCTTCAGATGAAGGGGTGATTATTTCTACACCGTTATCTTCTGTCTTTTTAGGTGTTATGTGTTCTGGTTTAAGTGCAGTTGTTCTCTAGTGGTGTCGGTTCTTAATGGAGTGTTTAGAAGACGCCTGCGACATTCCAAAAACAAAACTTACTTGTTGTGCCAACAAAACCTAACAGCTACCCATGTCTGCATTTTCCCATTAGTCTATTGTAATATAGTCTGTTGAAGGCCGCGATTAAGTTTGGGGAACTACATGTGTATGCACATGACAAGGTAATCATGGTGGTGTTATCGGGTCGTTCCACACCTAAAAATCTCCAACTTTTTTTATGAACCACGATGTAATGAAAATACGGGGATGAGAGCCAGACCCCTTGCTATGTCGGAGGAATGAAAGCAACTACCTGTAGCAGCACCTTCTGCCGATGCTCGTGCTCTAAACCCATTTTTATTTTATTTGCAACACACCTTAAATGTATTTAGAGCAAACTTTTATGCCCATTTTGCAAAATATGTAGATATATATCCATTTTGATGCACATGGCTGGGCAATAATGGTCAAATATTTTGCAAAGGTGGCTTGTGCTAAGTGTGCGAAAATGTGAGTGCCAAAAATGAGACACCCAACCAAAATTACGCACCACGTAGTTTCACACCGATGGCATGCTTAATTATGCTTGTTGAGTGCTTCTGATGGGACTTTGTACAAGACTTTGAAGACTTCTGTTGTGTCTGTTTCAGCATATCCTTGTTCAGGCATATTCAACACACATAAAAAGGCCCTTAACATAGTTTGTGCCTCTTATGTTATGCATTTTTAGGATTTGTGGTTGCTTTGACGTACAATTTGATGGGATGTTAGCAGTTGCATAAATGTATATCTGTTTGGTGCTGAAAGATGTGTAGGCTTTATGCAGGTTTCTGCAGCTGTGTGAAAATAAAGGATTGTTCAGTATCTCACCCAGTGTTGATGTTTTGAAATAATTGATTGATATGTGGGGTTTAACGTACCAAAACCACTATATGATTATGAGAAACGCCGTAGTGGAGGGCTCTGGAAATTTAGACCACCTGTGGTTCTTTAACGTGCACCCAAATCTGAGCACACGGGCCTACAACATTTCCGCTTCCATCGGAAATGCAGCCGCCGCAGCCGGGATTCGAACCCGCGCCCTGCGGGTCAGCAGCCGAGTACCTTAGCCACTAGACCACCGCGGCAGGGCGATGTTTTGAAATAGCATACAGTAGTCTGGAGTAGAAAAATCACGGCCTAGGGTAGAGACTCATTGCTCACTCAAAGTCGCAAAGTGTGCATGAAATTGTGACATAAATCTGGTGACAAAAAAATATTTGGTTTTATTTTGTTTGACATAATTCATTACTAAAGCCACTACTCTGCTGAGGCACTCAAGGTTTTCAAAGCATCTCTGTAAAATTTCAGGTACAAGAAGCATCACAGAATGTATCACATGAGACCACAAAATGAAAACTATTTTAGCCCAGCCAGAAACTTTGTTCTACAAAGTGAGAGCAAGAGGCAACATCTGAACAAGAGCCAGCTAAGCAATGTAAATATGCTTGAGCTTATTGTCTATCACATAATTAACTGACTAGATTTATTGAGAAATAGCTCAGGGACATTCAAGATAAGTATATGTAACAAATTTTAGGTACATCTAGTATCACAATAACATATCATGATAGCCTCTACAATGAAGACACTTTCTGCACAGCCAAAAAACTTCATCTAGCTTTTGACCAAGCTGGGTATGCACACCTTGGAAGAAATAGCCAAAGCACAATGCATTTCGCAGCTTGAATGCGTGTCAACCACTACCATAAGAAAACAAATTATAAACAAACTTGGCACAATTTACCACCAGCATGGCCAGAAAATTTATATCTCAACAAAAATTGGAAACGCAGTTGCAGTGGCCAGTATTCATGGACACGTGCACCTCGACTACAACAGAGGCCGACGAAAGGCCAAAGCGGAGGCTTTGCATTGTTTTTTTGGCAGGGAGAGAAATGCATGCTTTGTTGACGTGACCGAGTATTGTAATTGTGACAAGGGTCACAATTACAATGCCATAATAATAGACAGGTTTCAAAGCTGAAATTACATGCAGCATACGCATGAAACATTTGGAAATAGCAGAGGAAGTAGCCATATTGTTGCGGGAAGAAAACAGGCACACGAGTGCAGAGTTGGTGTTTAGACAGCATTTGTAGTGATTGCACAGGTGGTAATCAGTCAGGTCAATTTCCTCCAATCCAGGCGAGCTTTCTCGTTCTATTTAGTGCAATATCATCCTCTCGGCAAGCGTAGCTCCATCCCGGTACAAATCGTGGAGCATTAGTTAAGGCGAAGTATATATGGTGCCTGGGGACATGAACGTCACTGTTGACGTGACCTAGCAAAAACACGTCAGCTGATACTATTTCGTATACCACATCACCAAATTGGCGTAAGGTCTTGTACGGACCAGAATAACAAGAGAGTAGTTTTTAAGCCGAGCTAACACGGCGCGAGGGCGTCCAGAGCAGTACAAGAGAACTAAGAGGCAATTGTGTCTTGGTGCTGATAATCGTAGCATCGCTTTTGAGAAGGTTGCGACGTTTCGAGGTCTTGACGAGCGACCTCTCGGGCATGGACGACCAAAGTGATTGCATCGTGGGCATAATTGATTGCTGAGAATATAACACCAGATAGTAGAAATGTGCCGAACGGCAAGACAGGGCCGCAGCTATACAAAAAATAAAATGGGGAAATCCAGCGGTTTCGTGACTGGACGAATTGTAAACAAAATGATCGTACAATAAAGCGGTGGACAAAGTCATGGTGAATGTCAGAAACGTACATGGACAGCATGTCAGTTAGGAGTGTTGTTTAGTCGCTCGGTGAGCCCCTTCGTTTAATGGTGGTATGCGGTAGCAATCTTGTGTTCAGAAGCTCAAAAGCGGAAAGGGCTATCGTCGACCTTTGACAATAAATAACGGGTGTCGCGAGTGAGCATTGCAGGTAGAGGTGCGTTCAGTGTGAGATGAGGGCGGGTGTACAAAAGTCGATTTGGCCCCTGCGCGCGAAGCAATTAGAAGTGGCATAGTAAAGTCTTGCAGACCACCCATCGACAAGCAACGGCTTTGATGGCGCTTTCCCGGGCGTGCACAGCACTGGCGCCGATGTTGGTACATGGGTGTCCTGACTTGAGCGTATTTGAATATGAGTGGACTTGACCACTTACGTTGGCAGTGGGTAAGTAGCATTTCACACGTTTGGTAGAAGTGAGTGACGTATGTGGCTTGTAAATGGGTGTGGCTACATTTCAGTTACTCGCCAGCTGGCCCACGGTTTCCGTCAAGAACTCAGGAGGAGGCATGTCATGTGATCCAGCAGATGTGAATTCTGGAGGAGGCTCAGTGGGCGTGCCTTGACTTGGGGAAGCACCTTCAGTAGTCGGTGCACGTGGGTTCGTGCGCAGGTCGGTATGGAGACGGGTGCCTGTATGGCAGGCGTGAGATGTGAGGTCTGCAGTGACATAGGCGGACCAGTCACGTCGTCCTCAGGAGCGTCGGTCATACTCGCAGCGTCTCGGAAGTTTGGCCATGGTCGATGGCTGGTGCCTTTAACTTCGGCTGCGGGAGACTGTGAGGGCGATGCTGGTCGCTGCTGGCAGGACGCCCAGAGCGTTGAGGCTGGTAGAGAGTCCCCTTCGGACATTGGGGATGGTGAAGGGTCCGCAACCGGGAGGTGAATAGCGAGTGAAAGGATGTCTGCGCTAGACTCCGAGGCGTGCGGCCAGGTAGCCGTCGTAGAGTCGGATGGGGCCACGGTGTCGTGTGTCGTCGATGTCGCGGAAGACGTGCATGTGGCAGGCACGTGCGACGAAGCTGCGCATGGAGGCTCCGAGGGAATGTACCTCTCGGAGAGGAAATAAGTCGCAGTGGGGGCGTCTTCTACCTTGTGGTCATGGTCAGATGCAGGAGTGGATGTTTCTGCGACCGGATCAGGGATAGAAGTAGTCGAAGCTGGGGTACCGAGGTAGCATTCAATGGAGGGCTGCGGACCGGTTCGTAGCTTGTTCTGCGACGCCTGGGAAACCTGCCAGGTTTCCCAGGCACATTGACCACTTTAAGCGCTACCTAGTTTCCGGAAGTGAAGCGGCCTGTGGCTGGGGACAAAGAGTGGTGCATGAGCGGCGAACGTGTCCGATGCCCTGGCAAAGACGGGGAGTGGTAAGATTTTGGCGGGATATTGATCTGGACGATAGTGGTCTGGTTCGGCGTGTAGGGCGAGAAGGTATGATCATCGAGCAGCAGGTGGTTGCGACTGGCATAACCGTTGACGCTTGGTTTGCCATTGTCCCTGACTAAGACATTGGCTGCCGGTTTTCCAGGGTGGCGGCAAGCACATGACGTTTACTGCAAAGCTTCATCATGGTACCCAGCACCTCCACCAAATTTTGCGGGAAGAGTGCAGAGGCACAGGAGTGCATAGTTGGTATATTGACAGTAATTTTAGCAGTTGTCCAGGGGGTGACGAGTCGCGTGATCTTCTTCCAATCTGAGCGAGCTTCTTCGTTCTCTTGATTGCAACAATATTCCACTGGCCCTAAAAACCCAGGTATGCAAAGTTGTCTAATGCAAATCCGAAACAGCAATAAAAAAAGTACGCTAAAAGCACGATTCCCAGGGAAGCCTTGGCCATTCTGGCAAAAGCGGGCAGATCCCCAAACGTGAGCTCGACCATCCTGTAGTTCCCCACTCACATCACCACAGAACGTGATATCCTCCCGAATAAAAACGAGACTACACACTTGATGGCCAGAGACATGCTGCGCTGAACACGGACATGCCTCTCGTACAATAAGGAACATACCTCATGTATAAGGATAGGATCACTAATTATAATGAAAAAAACAAAAGCATATATTAACACAAGAAAGATATTCCCACCGCTTAGTCCCAAACTAAACAGCAGACAGGCCATTTTCTGGGGACAGCTCTGGATGAACAACCTCCCTAACCGAGTCGGTCTAGGATGGATATATTCGAAAAACCATCAGGACGACACGTAAAATTCGTACCAGAAAGGACGTGCAACACTCTAACACAGGTTATAGGGTTGTAGTTATGTTGCCAGAATGCTTGCAGTTACTCTGGAGACCTTTTCGTTGAGGTTGGCTACTGCTCTGCACATCTCAAACTTTGGCGTCTAAATGTGAGCAGTCCACCAAGCTCATGAGGCGGCTTTGAGGCAAGGCTTTGACGTTTCCCCGTGCGAGACCAAGCCGATATTGCATTAAACCTTGATAGACATTCGATAAAGTTGTATCCATAATGAAAAAATTGGAAGCGCAAACCAACGGGACACAAGAAAAGAGACAAACAAGCCCGTCGGTTCGCGCTTCCAATTTTTTCATTATGAATTTGTACTAACTAGCCCGCCTGTGAACCCTTCTGAATGTTGTATCCTTTGAAACATGAAGTGAGAGAAAGAGGCAACATCTGAATTTCGAGCTTGTGCCCTATAGCTAAAATGTCTCAGCCTGAAATAAAATCAGGGAAACAACAAATTCAACAATGAAGAGGAGGCTGTCACTCAATGCAAGCATATATGCACCTGCAGGCATCATATGAGGTCTGTTAGAAAAGTATCCGGCCTTTGGTGGAACAGCAAAAACGGGCATTATTGGAGCTATGGCGAAACCCGAGATGCCCGTGTATTTAGATTTAGGTGCATGTTTAAGATCACCACATGGAGAGAATTTCTGGAGCTCTCAACTAAGGTGTCTCCCACAATCATATTGTGGTTTCGGGACATAAAAACTCTACAAATATTATTACATTACACCCACCTACCTTTCTCTGCAGTGCTATTCAAGTGATTTTATGACTTCTGTATTATATTACTACGCTGCTATTTTTTCTACTTCAACTCTTTCCAAAATGTAGAAGAATGTATTCCTCTTCAACTGTAGTGGCTGGTCTCTGTTGCACGGAAGATGACTTGACAAATGCTAAAACTACATGTTTTGACAACTGACACTAGCAGATGTTTGTGTGTATTGCCTTCCTTTATCGATTTTTTTTATAAAGCGCATGGACATTCAGGTGCTAAATAAAAATGAAACTTCAACCTTAATTTTTTCCACGAATAATTAATTTCTAACTGTGAAACATGGGGTTAGAGTTCTCAGTGTGCAGTTTGTCAACCTAAAACCAAGTCATTGTGTCTCTTTAATGTTCGTTTCAAGGAGCCATGACAAGCAATTTTCATAATCTGTAGTATAAAAGTTGGTCCCTTGCTGTTGACAGATGAGCTGGTGAAATTTCAGCACATTTGGTTGAAGATTTAATTTATAATGAGGATTTTTATAAACACGCATGTGGCCCGGTAGCCTCACAACAGTACTTGTGAACCATGACATAATAAGCCACTTGCTTTGTGAGCGTCTCTACTCCGTCCAACAACTGTTTCATGGTCAGGTGCGGTACAATGAAGCTACTTCAACTTTTGTATGCCTTGGAATTGAAAAATTGAAGAATTTGCACAGGCTGAAGTTCGGGAGAAGACAGATCTCCTGCATTAAACACACGACGTCCCACACCCCATGGCAACGTAAAGGTAGCTGGCAATGAGTGGAGTTTATAGCTGGAGACTTCTATAGCTGACTTAGCAATTAGATATTATTTTTTTAATATGTTTTTTTACATATACAGGCACAATAGACGCTCTACAACTTTAAGCTGAGAACAGCAGTATGGATGGTGACCTTGTCATGGCCCCGAATAAGTACTTAGTTATGTCGGACTTAGCTACATGGAGGTTTAAACGGATACATCTACTTATTTATTATTAACTTTATGATTTCAAGCTGCGCTTGTTGATAGGCCCTGTTGTGCCTACGCTCCTCAGCTAGCGCCTCTAGCTCCTGCCGCCTGAGCTTGAATTTTGCCTCCTGCTCCGCCTGCCTCTGTTGAAGCTCCATTTCTTTCAGCTTCATTTTCTGCTGATGGCGCTTTATCTCGAACCGCAGCCGGTCCTCTTCAAGTTGGAGGCGGCAGTTCTCGATTGCAGTGTCCCGATCATAAAGGGCCTCAATGAGGGCATATGTTGCCTCAACGTGCCGCTGTGGACCTGCACAAATTTACAAGGAACAGTTACTCTCTTAGGTTCAAATGAATAAGTGCAACAGTTTACAAAGCACCATGATATTCTACTGAGCACACATGGTTCTTCTTAACACAGTAGACTCTCAGTAAACTGAAATCTATTAAAGGGAATTGTTGCTTAAATGAAACAACTTCATTCAACACGGTTGCTTTCGTACTTAAATTCTCCACTTTTTTTATCTCGGAATTACTGTTAAAAGGAAAACATTTTCTAGTCTTTTCACATTCCATTTAACGAGAGTCTAGTGCTCTGTACACACAAAATTGCTTGCAACAAAATGTTTAGAATACTTAAAAGAGTATTGGGAGAAATCTTATAAGTTGTTTCTATGCATCAAATGAAAGGTCAAGCCCTCAAAACCAAGAAAATTCACTTATAAACTTGACTACACTTTAAAAAGCAAATGTGACACATTTTTAAAAAGCTGGTTTTGTTTCATATACTGTATACTGACGTCAAGGCACACTGTAGCCAGATGAGTTAGCGACATGCTCACGCTAGATATGGTGATATGGTGACATTACACGGACGTTCCATCATCTATTGCTATACACATGTGGGTCAAAGAAGGACCAAGTGTTGTTCTGGCTGGCATCCAGTTACTGCACACTTGTAGCACCCAATAGTGAACGAATCTATAGAACCTGTATCTATTGCGGCCTGTTTTGCTACTGAACTTGTAATGGGAACTCGTTCCGAAATTTGGAAGGAACGAGGTTCTGTTACTGTTTTACAGGAACGTTTCCAACACTGCACACACATTATGGGCACATGAACAATCAGGAAAAGAACAGATTGGAGATAACATTAATTTTTTAATTTGGGTCTAACTCGCACAAGTGGCCGCCTCAGAAAACAAGAAAAAAGTTTAGATAACCCGCGATAAGCAAAGGTGACTAAAACTCCTTCGTTTATTTTCTACTTCAATTAAAAAAATAGATAACCCACGTTTTGCCCCTTTGCTGTAATAAAGCATAGACATGTCATTGCTTACGTAGCGGCCGCGTGAACCAATCAGCACCCGAAGCAGCGGTTCTGGTCTGGTTTCCTCTAAACCTTTCTTTCCGACGGTTCCATTCATTCATGTGAAGCACGAACTGCTCCCAGGAGTCACCCGCGAACACAGGTCGTTGCGTCGCATGCGTGGGCTGCAGATAGTATTCACCATGGCGCAGTCCCGATGGTCTCGCGGATTGCTCCAACGGCAGGCGGCCCGACAGAAACTTGCTCTCTTCACCGGGGTTCGCCGATAACAGTGGGCCCACGCCAGCCGACTGTGGTACGGACGCTGTGCTGTCGTCGGAATCTGGGTCTCCGGGTCTTGTCCACCGGGACGAAGAAAACTGGCTACCATAAGTATACTCCGTCGTCTCAACAGGGATGACCCAACGAGCTCTATGCTCGCCGAGGGTAGCCACGCCACGCATACACTCTAGATATGGTGGAGGTGCTTGGTTATCTCTCGAAGAATGCGGCGAAAGCGGAGGCCCAACGCCGTCGTCTCTGAAGCTCTCGTGTTTCGAAGTTCCTGCATCACCTGCACGATCGGAAGTTTTCAATCAAAATACTTTATCGCACCAATGTTTCTTATTACGCTAAAATGGCTAGCTCATCGCTGCGAGACCACGAGTTTGATTCGCCGGCGTATAGGAGGGTTGCACAGGGACGTGGCCCATGAGATGGCACCAGGATCGAAGAGGCAGCGCATTCACGTTTGTGGTCTCTCTCTCCCGGCCGCCCCAGGCAAGCAGTCGCAGAACGTACTCTAACTAGTATGTAGGTGTTCCGTGGTACACTCACGGGTGCGCGTCCGTGCGAGATTCCTGTGGTAATAATGATGAACAGTGCCGTATTTCGTTGCTACAACCACTCCAGTAAGAAGGCTGGCTATGAGAATGCGTCTGATGTCGGCTTTTTTTCCATACCTAAAATGATTGCAAACCAATCGAAAAGGTTTGGATGGCTCAGCCACACATATACTACGTCTGCGCTAAACATTTAATTTCATTTTCGGTAAGTGTTCAGAGCATATGCGACATCGTAGAGGTTCGCTTTTGTGGTGAAAAACTTCTGCTTTCGCGACGTGCTATGAAGCTTTGTTTACGTAGCAGTAGACAAGCGCACGCACTACGACCACGATTGCCGCTTATCAGCGGCATCATTCAGGTAGGTGCAGTGTGTTACTGATTTCAGTGTGTTAGTAAACGGTCAGCGACGCGGTGCGCTCTCGTTTACCCATGCATTGACGAGCCGAGAAAATAAACATTGATATCACATTAACGTTGATCAGTTACAATCGAGACCATATGTGATCTCTAGTTGCGCAAATGCCCGATGTGCGTCTTTGGACACTGAAGCAAAGATCAATTTTGATCGCAAGCGGCTTGGGCTCAAGCACGAACGGACTATGCCAATTGTATCACCTCACATGCTCTTGCAAATGATGAAGCCCTTCCACACAAAGAATTCATAAAGCGACACCATCGCGGTGAAAAAAAAATTATTCGTGCGAGCACAGAGCAAAGGGAACCAGTCAAGTTTCCAACGACAATGCGGCAGCCGTCTCCGAGGTCTCCAATTCGCTGCTGTTAAACCCATCCGCTATTCACATAGTTGTGGTCGTCAATCAATTTATAGGCATTAAGCTCATCTCTTGTTGCAAAGCTTGGGCCGCCAAAAAGTGGTCCTTAATGTCCGTGAGCTCGATGCGGGAATAACACTTCACATCACACAAAGTTTCATCGCTGCTGAAGTCGAACGGGTCGATATCTGCCGCAAAGGTGAACCTTATGTTCGTAGCGAAGTTTCGCCGAACCTCGGAAGTCACGCGTGTAAGGACTCAGTCGAATTTCACCACGTTGGTACCGCACGTAGCAATACGCACACAACCTCTCACTGGCGCTCGCCGCTTCAAAAAGGGCGCGCCCAGACCATACTGACATGGCGCTAAGGGCAAACGCCGCTAGTGCCTCAAGCGAATGACGTCACATGCAACCCTCCTCTACACTGCAGCCACAACTGCCTTTAGGCCGAACACTATTATACCCCTGTCATACGGCCACCCTTACCCAAACGAAGGTAAACGGAGCGTTTCGCAAAAGACGTTCAACGATCTCCTTTCGCAGCGAAACGAGGTACTCTCGTCCCCAGCAGTCTAGAGGTCAGAGAAAAATTTCGAGCACTAAGTGGCCGCAGTGAAAGAATAATACATTTTGGCAATCTTAAACGTTCTTTTGTTGTAGTACTCATTCACAACGCGTGTTTGTTTACATATATTTGCGCCCGCCAGAGTTCACTTACCCTCAACACCGATGCTCCACACTCCGTGCCTCGCACGTGGGGCCTCGCGAGTCGGGCCGGCCGGCGCCATTGAAAAATATTTCGTCCATGTGTGTGGTTGTGGTCGTCGCTGTGTCACTCATGGCTGAAGAACACAAACTGTGCACTCACGAGGCAAGGAAGCACAAGAACTTTCGTACACAAACATGAACACAGGCAACAAAACAACTAAAAGCACAATGTGGCCAGTGTCACTAGCAGCATTGCTACATTTAGCGAATTCGTTTTTATTTGAAAATATTTTTATGGTTTGTTAGCCTTTTACCTCCTTAATAGTGTTTTTTTGTAAAAACCCCAGAACGAGGATTCACAAAAAAAATCAATAGAGATGAAATTAGAATACTTTTCCGAAAATCAAACAGCGCCAGCTGAGCCCCCTCGCGCCAACTGTGACAACCTTTTTATTGCCGTGTGACCCTGCCACAACTCCTTCTCCGTCGAACCACCTAGGGGAGATTTACGTTGACGGTGTTCAACGGAGTTTAGTGGTGGCCGCGTGACAGGGGTATTATACTCATGTCACACGGCCACCACCAAACTCCGTTGAACACCGTCAACGTGATTGATTGATTTTTTGTGACTCCTCGTTATGCATTTTTTACAAAAAAGCACTTTAAAGTAGGTATGCGACTAACAAACCATTAAAAATAATTTCAAATAAAAACGCATTTGCTAAATGTAGAGATGCTGCTAGTGATGCTGGCCCCATTGTGCTTTTAGTTGTTTTGTTGCCTGTGTACATGCCCGGTACGAAAGTTCTTATGCGTCCTTGCCTCGTGAGCGCACATTTTGTGTTCTCGCGCCATGAATGACAAAGCAGACGAAGTGAGGAAGTGGTGCGATATTGCGCTGGTAATGACGTTGATCGGCTGGCGCCGGCCGGCCCGACTCGCGAGGCACGGTGTGTAGGGCATCGGTGCTAAGAGTAAGTGAACTCTGGCGGGCGTAAATATTGTAAACAAACACGCGTTGTGAATGAGTACTACAACAAAAGAACGTTTAATATTGCTAAAATGTATTATTCTTTCACTGCGGCCACTTAGTGCTCAAAATTTTTCTCTGACCTCTAGACTGCTGAGGACGAGAGTACCTCGTTTCGCTGCGAAGGGAGGTCGTTGAACGTCCTTTGCGAAATGCTCCGTTCACCTTCGTTTGCGTAAGGGTGGCCGTGTGACACGAACCGCATCTTCGTTGTCGTAAAGACGAGGGAGTTAAACAGCCTTCACGGGTGCCTGTTTGACAGGGGTATTAGCAAGGCTCGTGTCTCGTTCCTAAACAATTCGCGGGTGCCTGTGTGATACCGCGTACGAGCCACCACCGACAATAAACGCCGAGTCGTTCTCCTCACTTATGCTGATAATGAGAGTGTGACAAAACACATGGCTGCATGGCTGACAACGATGCCGATCGCTGCTCTTGATGTACAGCACAGTCAGCTGTTAAAGGAAATGCTTGAATGAGCACTTTTCGCATTACTGTCACCTATGAAAAAACATTGCGCGTGAAACCATGGTATTCAATGTGATTCAAACTAGTCAACCAGCAGCAGTCATAGAAATCTAAACCAGTGTGCTTTTTGCTAGATAGTGAGACCGGGCATGCCCGGCACAGAAGTTTTCCCTTTTGCAGTAGACACATCTGTACGTATTTGCGCATGAACGCTACAGGTCTTCATTCAAATAAGACTTAATACCTAATCTGTAGAAAATTTTTACCTCACTGTTTAAGGAACACGTGTTGTGGAAGCAATCGTCGCAACATCATCACAGTGATTTCAGGTTTGTGAAGGCTGCTAACAGGAAAAGAACTCACCAGGGTTGACACGCACATTGTTGTTGGATGCCATGGTAGCGTTCTCGGGTTCCGGTGGAGAACTCCCGTCAGCCTAAGACACACGAAGGTACACGACAACAAACTATAATAATCATGACGAGATTCGAGAAAATAAAAGGGCGTGCAACACAATTACTCAGCCGGCACGCTCTCTCCCACTGCGATTTTTCCGGCAACGAATGCAATAAATCCGATAGACGAGACAACGATAGAGAGAGAAAGAGGGTAGAAGAAAAGATATAGAAAAAAATATCTGGGGTTTTACGTCCAAAAACCACGGTATGATTACGAGAGACACCACACTAATACCCCTATCACAAGGGCACTCACGAACACCGTTTAGCTCATTCGTCCTTACGACAAGGGAGATGCGGTCCATGTCACACGGCAGCCCTTACGCAAACGAAGGAAAACGGAGCATTTCGCAAAGAACGCTCAACGATTTCCCTTTGCAGCTGAACGAGATGCTCTCGTTCCGAGTATTGGCAGGTCAGCAAAAAAATTCGAGTACTTACTTGCTGCAGTGACAACAATAAACACAATTTGGCAATATTAAACTTTCTTTTGTTGCAGTACTCGTTCATAACGCGTGTTTCTTTGGTGCGGTGTGGAGGGCATCGTCCATGCGTGCGGTTCTTGTCATTGCCGTGTTTGCGTGAGCCCGGAAGAGGAATGACTGACAGCGCTACATCATTGTCACCTGTTTCGACGACTGCAGGAATGGGTAATAGGACCAGACTTAATTCAAGGGTGACTTGGGATGACTCAGGAGGAAAGGAAACACAAGAACTTTGGTACACTGGCTACAAAAGAACTTTGGTACACTGGCTACAAAACCAACTAGTCACAGAGCACAGCGCAATTGTAAACATAGCGTTAGGCACAAGGTGGCCAGCGTCGCTGCCAACATTGCTACAATTAGCGAATAAGTTTCCATTTGAAATAATTTTTAATGATTTGTTGCCTTCAGGCGTACTTGATATTGTGTTTTCGTAAAAACCGCACAACGAGGATTCACAAAAAACACCTAGAGATGAAAGTGGAATACTACTGTGCAACTAAAACAGTGCCGGCTAAGCCCCCTCGCGGCAACTATTGCAACCTTGTCATTGCCGTGTGACACTGATACAACTCAATCTCCGTCGAACTACCTAACGGAGCTTTACATTGACGGAGTTTAACAGAGTTCGGTGGTGGCCGTGGGACAGGGGTATAAAAGGCTCCAGAAATTTTGACCGTCCGGTGTTCTTTAACGTGCACTGGCATCGCACAGGACACGGGACATTTCGCCTCCACCTTAATTCGACCACCACAGCCGGAATATTGTGTATCCCCGACCCCGTCCCTTGTTACCACGGATTATGGCAGGGGCTGCGCCTCTTAGCCGGAGAGGGACAATGGCAGAGCGAGCATTATGGCTGAAAATAAGATGCAGGTGTGCAAGTTTAGTCGGTGTCGCTGCGTCACCAGCACGTCACTTACAGAAGCGAACCGATAGCGCGCGAGCAATCCTGACGCTGGCACTGGCGTCCTCCTCCCACTGTTTTTCTTTTCTCCCTTTTCTCTTCCCCGCAGGCACTGCGCCGTGCTCCCGACCAGGTTGCAGAAATTAGGTGCCTTTTCTCATCTTCTAACTACTACCACCACCACCACCACTTTTTCTTTTGCCTCTTTAGTGCGATGCAGGACAAGCAATTCCAAATACGCGGCCGGAATCACACGGGCGAACTTGGAGTCAACAGCAGACACTGTCGCCACTGATCCAACGAGGCACACATTGAAAAGTCTTTGTAGTGCTTGTGCATGGTCGCTGGAATGTGGAAGAGTGCGCACACTTGGAACGGTGTTCCGAGAATGATTTCTGTAGGTTGGACAACATCCCTGCATGTATAAGCAAACTGACCAGCTTTTGCAAGTGTCCGCATCACTGTAGTTGACGGTATTATCCCGACGACATGATGTATATATATTTGCCTAGGTCAAATAAAAACATTTTTGTTTTCTTTTAATAAGCTTGCGCTGATTAAAGCAGTTGAGAGGTAGGTACGCAACTATAGCTTTTCATGTTTTTCATGGAATGGTTAGAACTGACAGCTAGCTTTCTTTATGGCATCATTTGCCAAAATATACTGCTGTCTAAAGTACATACGGTATTCTCTGCACCTATATTATAATTTACCAAGGCGTTATTACTTTGTCCAGAATAAATAGCAAATGATCCTTTATGTTTTTCCGAAGTAGATGCAAGAACCAATTTTTTCTCAAGTCAGCGCTCTTGTCGTACCCGTTGTAATTATGACAGGTATGACTCCATTGATAAAGAAGCAAGTCCATAAACTCTATAATGGGAGAGTGTTCTTCCTACGGGATGCTGTGATTTATTAAGCAATGCAACGATCGCTGGAAAATCAAAACATCAAAACCTTGACTTTTTATAACACTGTTCAAAAACGTACTTCGAGCAAAGTCTGCAGGTTTCCTTAAATGTCAGAAAGTTAAATTTGGAAAGAGTTAGTACCCCTGTCGCACTGAGGGTGTTGATGTCATCAAGTTCAAATGTTATTCTGAGAAACGAAAGTTATTCGATCTGTGGCATTTATACGCTGGAAAAAGTATAATGTCATTCATTCATCCGTGATGTTGACAATCCAGAAAAAAAAGATGGCCAGAAAAGTGCAGAAAATAAAATGTAAAATAATGAAAAAATGAAGTTATTTCTTTTAACAACAAGCGTAAGTCACTATGCTAAATAAATACGCATAGAAACTGATATCGCAGTATATATGGTCCCCAATGCCAAGAAGATCCACTTAGCCAGCGGCTGCAGCGGATAAAATGAACACAAGCAATGCGACGTGCGTGGCATGACGAGAAAAAAAGACGGTTAAAGAAACAAACGCGTCTACTTAGGTTTTCTAGAACGCAAAACTATACAAGGTGATGCACACGTGGTATAGTTTGCGGTGCCGCAAACTTAACAAAGACGCAGAGAATTTCGCATTTGCTCGCTTTAAAGCACGGTCTCGCATGCGTACATGCGTGCAAACAGCTTGCAACGGAACTGCAGTATAGCCTTTTATGAGAGAAAACGTCTCCGGCTAGGTTCATTACGCTCGTTTAGCTGATGCCATCACTGCAGATACACGTGCACATAGGCGTCTGCTTGTTTATATCATGGCCGACAGTGCCAGCGGCCAGGAGCCACTGAGGTGGTAGTGGTAGTAAATGTTTCATTCTGAAATATACCAGAGAGTTCCCATGTGCCTGAGTGGCAATCCCTAGTCCGGGACGCCATTGGAGATCGCCGCTGCCCAGGTGCGCGCTACTAAGGAGCGGTGTGGAGATTAAAGAAGAAATTTGGCGACAGCCTTCTGTACTCATGTCCTCGTTAAACCGACTTAAAAAGCAACATCAATAGTATACCCCAGGTGGTCGAAATTTCCGGAGCCCTCCGCTACGGCGTCTCTCATAATCAAATGGTGGTTTTGGGACGTTAACCCCCATATATCAATCAATCAACATAAATAGCGTGTTTTAATGAATGCAGGTCAAATTTATAAAGCTGAATGCCTCTTTTTAAACAGTGTCTGGGGTGGAGGATATACGGAACATTCGGTTCGACTGCGATGTAAAATGTGTTTCTCATGCTCATTCGATTACCTACGTCATTCGGTTCTAATGGCATTATATATATATATATATATATATATATATATATATATATATATATATCTGTAGTTGCATCGTAATGTAATTAAATGTGATTTTCATTTTATTTGAATGACATTAAAATGCCCAGTGTCATTTACAACAAATGACATTAGGCAGACATAACATAATTTTACCTGCGTACTGCCATCAAGGAGGATACATAAAACTTGCTGGAGTGGAAGCCGCCTATGCGCCGCTACGGGAGAGAGTGAAGCCGCGCTGAGCATGCGGCGGCCATGTTGCCAGTGGCAGAAAAGAGCCGAGCGCTGCAAATTTAATGCTTCATCGCGCTGCGGGTGAAGTGACTCGTGTGTTTATAAAGCAACGAAAACAAGTAATTCTGGTTGTAAATGTTTCATGCAACTTGTACGCAGCCAAGTGGCATGTAGAGAACTCAATTAAAGTGCATATGCATGAAATAGCGATGCCTAAAGCAAACACATAATCGAGAACATAGGTGCCCTACTGGTGGTTGAAAATTATTGCCCTTGTCAAAAGTGGTCCCACCTTACTTTTGACCGATTCTCTTTTTTTTTTTTTTTTCCTTCGTCATGTGTTGTATCCTCACTTTTACGTATTGTTCGGCAATTTGCCTGCACAAACTGTAAACCTGATTATCAAGCGTATCAAAGTCTAGGACGTGTTGCTCTAGTTTATGAAACCAGTTTTTCTCGGAGGAAGCTCATAGAACTTTCAGGATGAGGTGTCTTGCTCTTGACTTCACCGTTGTGATGGAATCACATTCAGCCTGTAGCCGCCTCAGTCCTGGACTTCTTTACAGGGGCTAATGACATCTCGCGACGGTACAACAATACCACCTCGCCTCTTACATTTAATTAAAGGTGTCAGCTCATCTGAGTGCATGGCTGCTATGCACTCTTCACAGGTAGTTACAGTTCGACCTTTCGAACAATGAAGCCTACTATGTATGGCACCACGGAACTGACAAAAGCAGAAAAGCTATCGGGCTAGTCAATGCGATGCGTTTTGTCGTGGTCATCGAGCTGCAGGACTGCGGCCTAGCGCATGTCAGTGAGATTGTTTCTTGGATGTACCATGGCTGCAGGAGTCGTTGCATTCAATACGGAGAGAACATCTTGGGAGCAGTGTCCAGAACTTGAAGACGTGACTACCGTCTGAACCAATAGACGCTTGTATGCAGCCATAAACTGCGAAGCTGTTGGGTTGTTGTTATGGCCACCTCATCTACGTATTGATTGAAAGAAGTTTTCAGCATAGTCTTGACTGAGTTTGTGTGTCAGTAAGTTACCGGCGGCCTCACCGGTAACCACCGCCGGGAACGCACTCCCTCACCAGAGAAGGATTGGCCACCCTGGTGCAGTATCTGGCCACTACCTCCCACATGCATACATCAAATAACTCACGGCCCTCAGTCCCCAGCAGCTGCGAAGCAACTGACCATTGCGGCAGTCAGATCTGCAACGCAGCAGAGGGTGCTAAGAATCTCTGGACTACAGGCCGCCTTTGGAACCTGAACTTGGCAACGTTTAATGCTAGAACCTTATCAAGTGAGGGAAGTCTAGCTGTACTATTCGAGGAGCTAGAGGGTGTTAAATGGGATATAATAGGGCTCAGTGAGGTTAGGAGGACACATGAGGCCTATACTGTGCTACAGAATGGGCACGTTCTTTGCTATCGGGGCTTGGCAGACAGAAGAGAACTGGGAGTGGGGTTCCCAATTCACAGTAACATAGCTGGCAACATAGAGGAATACTATAGTATTAATGAAAGAGTGGTAGGTATTGTAATTAAACTGAATAAAAGATACAAGATGAAGGTAGTACAGGCTTACGCGCCTACATCCAGCCATGATGACGCTCCAGTTGAAAGCTTCTATGAAGACGTGGAATCGGCAATGAGTAAGGTAAAAAAGTGCCGCCATATCCACGAAGTGAATGATGATGAGTGGGCGAAGCTCCGGAGGTAAACCTGGTAAACCATGAATCCTCTGTACATTTTGCCCACTCGATTTTATTACATCGCTCCCCTAGCGTACGTCGCCGCACCAAATCGAACGATAACCTTCAACCAATGACACGCGCCATATGTGAAATCATTCCTAATTTATAAGATCTCGCGTCTTTCACCAACTACAAGTACCGCTTTCTAGTTTATAACATCTTGCATCTTTTCATCATCAGCTACAAGTACCACCATCTAGTAAACACTGCAAGAACTAAACTAGAGGTGGCTACATACAGGGGACGGTACCGCCATCTAGTGAACACTGCAAGAACTAAACTAGAGGTGGCTACATACAGGGGACGCACAGCCCACGCCCTAAGGAGCTTCACCCCTAAAAACACAGTACACTATAGTGATGGGCGACTTTAATGCAAAGGTAGGGAAGAAGCAGGCTGGAGACCAGGCAGTAGGAGATTATGGCATCGGCTATAGAAACGCCAGAGGAGAGCTACTAGTAGAATTCGCAGAACGCAATAATTTGCGGATTTTGAATACCTTCTACCGAAAACGAAAAAACCGCAAGTGGACATGGAGGAGCCCTAATGGCGAAAATAAGAACGAAATAGACTTTATAATGACTGCACACTCAGGAATCGTGCAGGATGTGGAAGTGGTTGGCAAGGTACGTTGCAGTGACCATAGAATGGTACGGTCTCGAATTCGCCTAGACTTGAAGAAGGAACGACAGAAACTGATACGCAAGAAGCCAATCAATGAGCTAGCACTGAGAGGGAAAGTACAGGAATTCAGAGTGTTGCTGCATAACAGGTACTCGGCTCTTAGTGAGGAAACCAACCTTAACATAGATACAATGAATGATAATCTGACGAGCATCATTACGGAGTGTGCAGTGGAAGTTGGAGGCAGGGTAGTTAGACAGGACACTGGCAAGCTTTCCTAGGAAACGAAGAACCTAATTAAGAAGCGTCAAATCATGAAAGTGTCAAGTACAACAGACAAAATAGAACTGGCTGAGCTTTCGAAGTTGATTAATAGACGTAAAGTATGCGATGTAAGAAGGTATAACATTGAGAGAATTGAACGCGCTCTGAAAAACGGAGGAAGCGTCAAAGCAGTGAAGAGGAAACTTGGGATAGGCAAAAATCGGATGTATGCACTATGGGACAAAGAAGGCAAAATAACTACCAATATGGATACGATAGTTAAAATAGCGGAGGTGTTTTACAGAGATCTGTACAGTAGCCGGGACAACTGCGACATTAATACTATAAGAACTAGCAGTAACCTAGACGACATCCCACCAGTAATAATAGAAGAAGTCAGAAAAGCTTTGGAGAGCATGCAAAGAGGCAAAACTGCTGGTGAGGATCAGGTAACATCAGATCTGCTGAAAGATGGAGGACAGATTGTGTTAGAAAAACTAGCCACCCTGTTTACGAGGTGTCTCCTGACGGGAAGGGTACCAGAGTCTTGGAAGAACGCTAACATCATCTTAATACATAAGAAAGGAGATGACAAGGACTTGAAGAATTACAGGCCGATCAGCTTGCTCTCTGTAGTATACAAGCTATTTACAAAGGTAATTGCTAACAGAGTAAAGAAAACATTAGAATTCAATCAACCAAAGGAACAAGCAGGATTTCGAACAGGCTACTCAACAATTGACCACATTCATACTATCAATCAGGTAATAGAGAAATGCTCAGAGTATATAACCAACCACTATACATAGCCTTCATAGATTACAAGAAGGCGTTTGATTCAGTAGAATTATCAGCCGTCATGCAGACACTGCGGAATCAGGGCGTAGATGAAATATATATAAACATTCTGGAAGAAATCTACAGGGGATCAACTGCTACCATAGTGCTTCATAAAGAAAGCAACAGAATACCAATCAAGAAGGGTGTAAGGCACGGGGACACAATCTCCCCAATGCTATTTACCGCATGCTTACAGGAGGTTTTCAGAAGCCTAGAATGGGAACAGTTAGGAATAAGAGTTAATGGAGAATACCTTAGTAACCAGCGCTTCGCCGATGACATTGCATTGCTGAGTAACTCAGGGGACGAATTGCAACTCATGATTACGGAGTTAGACAAGGAGAGCAGAAAGGTGGGTCTTAAAATTAATATGCAGAAAACGAAAGTAATGTACAACAACCTCGGAAAGGAGCAGCGTTTCGAGATAGGTAATAGTGCACTTGAAGTTGTAAAGGCTATGTCTACTTAGGGCAGGTAATAACCGCAGAGCCTAACCACGAGATTGAAGTAACTAGAAGAATAAGAATGGGGTGGAGCACATTCAGCAAGCACTCTCAAATTATGACAGGTAGATTGCCACTATCCCTCAAGATGAAGGTATATAACAGCTGTATCTTGCCGGTACTTAGCTACGGAGCAGAAACCTGGAGACTCACAAAGAGGGTTCAGCTTAAATTGAGGACGACGCAGCGAGCAATGGAAAGAAAAATGGTAGGTGTAACCTTAAGAGACAAGAAGAGAGCAGAGTGGATTAGGGGACAAACGGGGGTTAAGGATATCATAGTTGAAATGAAGAGGAAATGGACATGGGCCGGGCATGTAGCGCGTAGACAGGATAACCGCTGGTCATTAAGGGTAACTAACTGGATTCCCAGAGAAGGGAAGCGGGTTAGGGGGAGACAGAAGGTTAGGTGGGCAGATGAGATTAAGAAGTTTGCGGGTATAAATTGGCAGCAGCAAGCACAGGACCGGGTTAACTGGCGGAACATGAGAGAGGCCTTTGTCCTGCAGTGGACGTAGTCAGGCTGATGATGATGATGATGATGATGATGAAGTATTTCAGCTGACCCTGGCTGTGAAGTCTGTCAAACATTCTTTCCGTGCTTGCCATGCGTATCCAAAAACCAATGAATCCATTTTTTTTTCAGTCCTTCTGTCATGCCTGATCTCTCAACCCGTTTATGTACGCTCGAGTCTCCGCAAAAAAACGACTTCCAGAATGCTTCGTTCCCCTGCCGAAGGGGCACTTGGTACGACCTTGCCAGCAGGTTCCTGGAGTTTAAGATGTCAAACAAGCCATCAAAAGTTCTAATAAACGTAGATCTTGTGCTGGCACGCTTGAATTGCGGCAGCTTTAGCTTTTGTTCGCAGAAGTCCAAAGCGTCGGCAACTGAGGCACTCGATCAGTTGTACAGCATATCATACCTTCATTTTCTTGCTTTTCCCATTGGACGTGGACTTTCGTAAGTTTGTTTCCGAGCCACAACCCTTCTTCACGTTGAAGTGCCTTCAATGCCACTTCATAACCCCATTTCACATGCTTCCCTTCAATGTCAAAGAGGTGGTCAAAGCACTCTGGCACGAAGTGCACAGAGCAAAGTGATCTCAGTCTTTCGCATTCTACTTCTCACGGCCCACTCCCAGAGGCTCCGCGTTACGCAATCTTTAGTAAACCTGTAAAACAAATCCGGACTGTTATGTTTTGCACTCTTAGATCGCGTCAGCTATAGCTCCCTTTAGTAACGAGTGCGGAATGGCTATGTCGAAGAGGTTTTTGCGTACGTACAGGTAGAATGTGAGGCCACAACCTTTTTTCAACCTGTTGGCACATTCGTAAATGACGCAAGAGGCAACCATTGTAAACCATTTGTCTTTACATGCCGACAATGTGAAACAAGAATCTACGAAATCAGCAGCTCGCGATGCGCTGAGCACGCTTTTTGCCACTGGCAAGATGGCAGCGGCTGGCTTCACTCACACAGCGCCCCTTCCACTCCAGCAAGTTTTATGTATCCTCCTTGGCTGCCACATGGCGAAAACAAATGCCATCTTGAAATGATGACCATGACCTTAGGCCTTGTGAGCCGTGGCTTTAGAAGAAATATAAATATACTAAAACTTGCATCTAAAACGCGTGCGTCCACAAAAATACTTTTATGGGTAAAAATGCACTCCTAGAATATAAACATCGCCGTTTTACGTGACTTGTCAGAGCTGCCCTAGGGTTAGCTGCGCGGCACACTTGAAACCAACGTGACCGACGATATGACGGGGCTCGAGTAGAGTGAACTGAAGCTGACTGACTTTCCAGCTGCAGATATGAGCCGGCAGCAGCGATTTCGTGAAGCTTCGTCACTACGACACGTGCAATGGGACGATGAACATTCGCGATACCACAACAAAGCGTAAATAAAACTGTTTTTTTATTAGAAGCTTTCGCGCGTGCTACTATGTCATCCAGCCAGTAATAAGTTGATCTAGTAAGGAATAAAATATTTACTAATTATAAGGTTAACAGCCATCTATCTAAACGTCCCTTGCACCGAGACTACTCATTCGGTCCCAGAAATCAAAATGCGAGTGTTTTCCGGAAACTCATTCGACAGAAAATATTTTTTTTTCATCTAATGGCATTAGTTTTCCCTTGTGACAGCAAATAAAACACATTACTAACGAATTTTACTGTTTATTTCTAGCATGGCAGCAATGTCAGAGCACGGCCGGTAGGAAGACATGTCCTCCCACGTGCCTCCATTCTAGCCGAGCTCAGAGTTGGCAGAGAAACGTGAAGACGCGTCGGTTTGTGAAAATAGTTGTGTTCGTGTATCCCATGTGAACGAGAAAAACGTCTTGTGTGGTGACATACATTCTGCGGGCGAGACTTGTTGAAAAACAGCCTTACGTGGCAGCCGCCCTACAAATTTTCGGAAGTGACAAAGGCAACTCGCTGTTAAAAACGTGAGTGTGGTAGCGCCTGCATCAGAAATCAACACAGGATGTCGCACATCTCTAGGCAAGCGCTTTTTGAAAAGTTAATTCGAGCGCGAAAACTAGACACGATCACTCACACACGCACACACCCATGCATCAAACACACATAGCGCATGCATGGGTGTGTGCATGTGTGAGTGATCGTGTCTAGTTTTCGCGCTCGAATTAACTTTTCGAAATGCTCTACCAACTAGCCCAACAAGTTCTTCTAAGCAAGCGCGCACGCTCGCACGATATTGCACTCGTTACGGCCTGAAACACGAACGCTTTGAAACCTCGTGGTTGCGAATCGTACGCGATCAACGTCGATTTGATCGCGTGCTATAGCTGAATGAAGGCTAACTCCGAATCCAGTTGTTTCACAGTCCATCAACAAGTCCTGAACCGTGGCGCACATAGTCGCGGACTCGCAGCTTATATACGCAGATTCTATCGAGCAAGCAAGCAAAACAAGTCATATCGCTACAAACAGTGACAATAATCGCCATGCCAAGAGGGACAGCCCCATCACAAACGAATGAAAGACAGGCTTACCTCGCGAGCGCGAAAAAAGTACGGCAACGAAGTCCTCAAGAGCTCACGTGTCTGCTGGTTGTCAGCAACGAAGTCCTCAAGAGCTCACGTGTCTGCTGGTTGTCATGTCTCCGTGTTGTCATTCAAACAGACGAGTGACTGTGCTTCCTTGGAGCGCCCTGGCGCCCTCTTGTACCTTTTTGCTTGATTACTGCGACGTAGTTGTGTGCCTCGCCGATAGGTGGATACCACCAGAAAACACGGACACCAGATGGGGTAGCATGTGACCCTAGTCCGCTAAACAAAAAAAAAAAAAAAAAGAAAACGAAATTCTCTATGATACTCTGCAGTAAGCCCCTTATGTATGCTCCGACGGCCCATGACACGCCGCAAGTCTCTGGGTGGCTCGTGGCCTGCTCGGTTACCTCCGATTCCTGAGATGAACGTCAAAAAAAAAAAGAATAAGAAGAAGAAGAAGGAAATCAATGCTACCGGTTTGTGTGGCTTTTGCGACGTGAGCCGCGAAGCGGGCGTACGAAAGGTGACGTTTTGCCTGGACGGTGGAACACTGAAAGGAAGCCGAGGGGAGCTTGTTATGACAGGTTCAAAACCAGCGGAGACATGCTCCCGAACTCAAAGTTGTTTCAACACCCTCCTTGCTCTCCTTCTTCTTCCCTAAGCAGTTCCAACCGTCCGGAGAGTTGGCAGAGTATTTTTCAAGGGGTTGAACCACCTTGATCTGAAGTGGGAGCAGGGCAGGTGGATGTGGAAGAGAACAGACTTTTGGGCTAGTTGGTTTGTTGCGTTCAATGAAGCCATAGCGCTGATAAGACACGGACCATATTTACAGGACGTGCGCTTTATTAAACTCACAGCTAATGCTGTTTTTCGCAAACATGACATACTTTTACAGCAATAAAACCAGCAAATAACACTAAAAAATTCGTATCAGAAGTGCAAGCCTGCATCATTCAGCTACGCACACAGGGCAATCGATGGCGCGCTGACACAGTTCATATTTTCTACAGCGAGGAATCAACCTGGCGTCCTACTATCATTCGTGCATCGTTATCACAGTTCCTCCACAGAACAGATTCGTTGAACAGTTGTCGGCAGCCGCAGTCATTGCATTCTACTGATACGTGCTCGTCGCGGTAACAGTTAATCTTCTGTTTATGCACTCTGAGCCTATCAGTCGGGCATCTGCCTCTCTGCTCGATATACGGTTCGCCGCACGAGAATGGCGCAGACAACGTACGAAGACGCACTGGTGCTTCATCGCGCTTCCTCGGCGTTTCATGTGAAGAATCAGTAGCTTTACAAAAGCTCCTTAATATTTGTGGAGCGGAAAACGCCGGATCTACTTCCGCTTTGCAGACCACATTCTTTAGGTTGTTGTGTAACCCGTGTATACGGCACAGATACCATCTTTCGCCTGTCTTGTCTGTTCGAGCTTGCTGGCTCATTTATATTAACGCCTTCTCGACCACTGACACGAGCACGTGAGCAGGGCAACCTGCATCCCGCCACCGCTACTTTTGGCTGGACAAACAATCAGTGAAGGCGGCTAGCTTGCGGCGTGCATTCCCCAAACAGAAATTAGCAATTGCACTCCTCATCAACTATATACAAAATATGCCGATGTACGCGCAAGCAGCGTTTTAGTCTCGCGAGGGTGATATTTTCCACAACAATGGCTGCTGGCACGTTGCCGGGCTTGTTGGTTGAGGTTGATCATTCATACAAATATAGTGTACCACGACAAAAATACCGAAGACACACACACATTCACCTGGTGAAAAGAGTTTGATTTCTAAAAACTGGACGACATTATCAGCAGGAACTTTTTGCGTAATAACTATAGTTTGTCAACACAGTCACAGAGCATGGAAATCACTTCAGTCACAGAGCATGGAAATCACACTCATACAGCACGTTGTCAACGTATACCTAAAAACGGGCAAACACTTTATCAATGTTTTTTTTTTTTACTTTCAGGGGTCTGTCAAGACGGCCGAGAAGTAAGAAGTTCAAGAGAGCTGCAAGATAGGAGCCCGTATACAGACCCCTGTTTTCTGAAGACAGACGGTCTCACCACATTCAACAAATCTGGATTTCAGATAAAACGCCAGTACAGTTACAGGAACCTGCTTTCGGCAATTCCTGTCTGTGTTTGGAAGGCAATGACGCCATAATCATCTATGTGGTTCATATGGTAGTTTCGAGAGGTTAAACCCCACATATCAATCAATCAATCAGCTATATGGTCTTCAATGCAACGCATGAACGCAACATGCGTCATGGGAGAGTACAGGACTTTAACGTCATACGAGCAGGCAAACATTCTTCTTTCGTTATTTGTATACTGAGGTACTCTAATACATTGTTCGAGCTTATTTGCAAGGATTGGGTCGTCAATACGGAGTAGGCCAAGCTTATTTTGCAAAAAGAAAAATAGCAAGGGTATTCTGCCACGTTACTCTTTCAGATATGATCACTCCGAGTGGCCAAAGTAACTTGTAGGTCTTTACAGAAAACATAACTTCTAAACTGATATTCGTTTGTGGTGCTCCCTGCGACGGATTTCACCAGGTGGAAAAGGTTACAACGAGAACATAACATTTTCCTATCCGCTCTCACTTTCTGCATCGAGACGTCATCATAACCTTACAAGACCGACGCAATGCCCAGCCTTCGATTTGAATTCATTCTCAGTGAGGACAGCAAAGCCTTGTAGGCCGGCAGGACGCTTAACGGAGAGTCCCCTAAAGAATGCTGTACTCTTCGCACATATTGATGGGTCGCACAGGCTTCCGCTACGACACAATTAACACATCAAAGCATTCACTCACGCAAGGAACACCATCACCGTACGATACAGCCCTGCCAATGTATCGTGCAATACAAAACAGTTCGGGGGCTGTCTTCCTTGGTTCTATAACGACGAACATTGGTTCCAGGCTGAGTACTCTATGTGCATATGGTCCGGGGGGGGGGGGGGGGGGATATTCCCTGCAGTGCTGACGGCTAGCAACGCTGGTGAGCGCTGCTTCTTTAGCTTTCCAGCGCGCGGCCTTGGAAGAGTAACGCACCACAAAAATTCGGCCATCTGACCCACAAGCAGAAAAAAAAATTCCGCGCAGCTTTATCGGCATCATATTTTTATGTGCGGAGAGAAGAATGCGCTGATATATAAGGATTTCTGGAGATCCGTGCCATGAATGAACAACTTTATTTATTCCTTTCTAAAGGGAAGGGGGCAATAGGAAAGAGTGTGGTGGGGACTAACTACTTGAAGTAGTCCTCCTCGTCGGCGTTACAACCACTGCATCGAGAAGAACGGCTATTTGGGCTAGTTGGTTTGAATTCATGGTAATAAGGGCTGCAGCGCGAGCACGAAGGTGCTAGCAGAAACGTGAAACGAGAGGCGACGCAACGAAAGCAAAGAGGACAACACGAGTGCTCGTGTTGTCCTCTTTGCTTTCCTTGCCTCGCCTTTCGTTTCAAGTTTCTTCTAGCACCTTCGTGCTCGCGCTGCAGCCCTTATTACCATGACTGCATCGAAGGCTACCTCAAGAAGAATTCACAAGACAGTCTCTGGCGCTTATTAAACATATGATTGGCAGGAGCTTCGATGAAAAATTTTAGTGGATCCCATCTCACGTTGGAATTGAAGGCAATGAAAAAGGCTTAAATCTGATGCCCTCGCACACGAAGCGCGAACTTGCATTCTAAAAATAAGAGCACCTAAAACTTACCACAACAACAAGAATGTAATATACGCAATCACTTCAGGACGATCCGCACGCTTCCACATTAGTCATGCATGCGTAATCCACGCACTTCCCAGAGAACAAGCGACGCTGCTTTAATGAATAAGAACTGCCTCCGCATACACACCGTACGTCTTACGAGGCGCTTCCCAGTTTTTTGCCGTTCGTGGTGCAATCGGTGACATCGAACATTTCATTTGGCTGTGCCCGCAGTTGGACAGAGAAAGGACAGAGATGCTACGCAGCTTTCAGAAAGGTTGTCATGAGCATTGTGTAGTGAAAGAAGAACAAAGACAGCGAGAACAGCGCCGAACGCGGCTCGCAGCAGCCAGAAACAGAGCGTGTGGTGGCGGCGAAGGAAAAAAAAAAGAGGAAGAAGATAAATCCGGAACCCTTACTTTTTTGTGAGTGTGTTTATTATGTTATGTTTTCAAGGTTTTTTTTGTTTGTTTAGAAATTCAAGACCTTTAAATTATTACCTATATTACCTAATGAATTCAACCCTTTCTTTCAAGAAGTGATTTTATTTGAAAAGCAAAGCACCGTCCCATTCATGGCATATCCCCATAGGTGGGTTGCACCAAGTTGTTGAAGAACCAACCAACCAACCAACCTTCCGCCATGGTTGGCCGCTGCCCTGTGCAGCCCCAGTTTCGGTGACCAGCTCTGGGCCGTCCAGAGCAGGCCCACGAGGTGGCGGTCAGGCAAGGTCCTGACGTCCCCACGCAAGAGGCCTAAGGCCCGGTGGGCCAAAGCTCTGCCAGACTTTCAATAAAGTTCTAACCAACCAACCAAGCGAGAATCTGGGAGCATGGCCACGCAGGCAGACAGCGTTCGAGAGGCGACCAATGTTCGTGAGGGCTACCCGAGACTACCGCTGGGCAGCCTCCTGTCTGGCCACGCTACTGCGACCGCTGAGGCCCCAGGCGTACTACTCCTGCCCAGTACATGGATGGTTCCTGAGTAGTCCCGTGGCTACCAACTTGCACGCCAATTCCGCCCTCACGCGCCCTGCTGCATCGCAAGCCGCACCGCGTTGGACGTCCACGACTGGCGACTGAGGGTCGACCGCTGGCCTGCTGTGAAATCTGTGAGCCCACTCAGGACTGCAGAGACGCTTGTGTCGCGTCAGGGATCCCTTTCTGCTTGTGTGTCTATTGTCGCGGGAGTTAGTTTTCCTTGTTAATATATGATGTGTACTAGACCCAGTCTTTGGCTCCTTTCTTCACCGCACCGCACATGAACCAAAGTGATGGTCCCATATTTAACACACTACACACGGGACATTCGAGGATGTCATTTTTCCTGAAGGACCAACGGCAACGAGGATGAGCGTGCAACAGATCCTGCTGACTTTCCTGAGAGACACTGGGATGAGTGGCATTTGTTGACTGACCCTTTTAATTTAAGAGATGCTCAGGCGGAACAATTGCTGGTATTTTAGGCCAGGCTAATCCCGCATTTGCAACATCACAACCACCACCAAAATTTAAGAGAACAGACTTTTGGGCAAGTTGGTTAGTTATGTTTTATGAAGCTATAGAGCTGATAAGACAGAGACCGCAGACAGGGACCACGTTGCAGAGTGTAGTCTTTACTCTAAGCCACGGTAAAAAACAAATATTTCGGTGGAGGCGGGGGGGAGAGGTGAGGCTGGGCTGGTGTGCCACACATGCCAAACGTGAGCCTAAAAACTCCTCCAACAAACGACGCAAGATCTTCTGAAAGGCTACGACTTCTGAGGCTTTCTCAGCGTAAAAGGCGCTGCCTGTTTCAGTCCAACTCAACCCATCCTCTGTCCCCAAGTGGTTCTCGAGGAGGTAAACGCTGGCGCCATACTCTGCATGCACCTCGTGGAGCAGCACGTTTCAGCGCAATTACTTGAAGGTTCCTCTCGTTCTCTCTCTGTTTCATTACCAAACATATGCGAAAAGCTATAAACAATAAAGTTGGTTTAAGTCTGTTCCCACATAGAACAAGTTAAACCGGGAACTAATCCAGGGGCGTAGGTAAAAACATTTTTCTGGCTGTTCTGAGCTCTGGAAAATCTAATCTGTGTTCTTTCGCGTGTTTGTATCGTTTATATTGTAATAATTTCGGGGTGATGGTGCTTTGACAGCTCCAACCTCCTACCTGCTTCGCCACTAAACATATCGCATGAATTATTTGTTTTCTTCCGGTTCGGCCCAGGCCATCACCGTTGTGAAAATTGAAAAGGGAAAGCGCGGCCCATCGTGTATTAGCTGAACGGTTGCGACCGAAACTCCTTATCAACGGCGAGCGTTTATTGGTAGAGACAGGGATGAATCGATGATTCGAAAGGGGGAAAAAAGGGGTAACAGGTCACCTGTTCACAAACTGTTCTTGTACTTTGTTTCTACTCTCTCGAAATGCATTCCTCCCTCATTTCATCTCTGTATATTGGTTCGAAACACGTTCCCAGATCAGCGTGCGTATTGGTGAGAGATGCCGATGACGTGCACGAAGTTCCTGAAGCAATGTTTGAATACAGACTTTGAGGTGGAGGTGTCTTGACTACAAGGAAATGGAAGAGGGGGTGGTGTTAGGTGTTGCTCGCACACAGCTGTTGCTCACCGATCAACATTAGCTCACCGTTAACAATCTTAACGCCTATGCGCCAGCGGCACTCCCAGAAGTGGTTCATGGTGGTGCCGTCTGGGTGCCGACGTCCTGTATGGAGTGTTTCAGCGAGTACAGCATCAATCAAGACGCGGAAGCAACGAATATGGTGCTGATGTTCTGCAAGCCCTATTCTAAACTTCGGCTGTCTCACGCGTTGTAGTCGCCATGATTCGTAAAAAAAAAAGTGCCTGGCTACGGAAAAAGCTTGCTGTCGCACTTCTTGGACACCACTAAAACACCACGCATCTGCAATGTACTGGGTCGTCTGCCGCAGCTGTAGCCGTCTTGAATTGCACGAACTCGGCACTACCTAGCCTTGCACGACAGCTGCACTTCTTCGAAACGAATACCGCGGTGCCACTGCCGCCATGTGGAACTCGTGAAGCGGGTGGATGAATGGACGGGAGATGAATGGACAGGTGGATGAATGAACGGGGTGGTCACATGCATGTAACCAGGCTCGCAAGAAAAAAAAATGGAAATATTTTTTTTATGTTGACCTAATGCCTTATCTACTTCAATTAAATCGATCCTATTAAAACAAAAAATATAAACGTGTGTTCCATCTCTGCCTCTTCAGTCAGAATGACCTCATTTTTCTACTATCCTTTATATGCCTTTCTGCTGCCAGTACCTTAACCGTCTCCTACTTGCTTCTTTCGTGGACGTGTTCAGCTTTCCATGTTTGTCTCTGAAACCCAAAGCCCCGTGTAGGGTTGTAGCCACACGTATGTACCTTATTTCCTTTCTTTATTGCAAAATTTCGACCCATCCTGCCTGTATTGATAAAACTAATGCTTTATAATACGCTTATTTTGTCTCATATTAATTTCTGTTTTTTGGTGTGGGGATTAGTATTTGCACACGCTTGTGTTCTCGATATGCCTTGTACGTAGGAGCTTGGGCTTTCTTCAAGCGAATTGTTTCGCTTTTCGCCCAAGCTTGCCCACATCTTTCAAGATATAAATAAACTTTGATTCGATATGATTTATACCTGGGTGGATATCACCACATTCAATCAGAGCATGTTTCATCGTTTCCTTAATACCCCCCCCCTCCCCCTCGAGCATGTACATTGTTCTTCTTCTTTACTGAATCTCGCTATATGACTACGCGTTCTAAGGCAACCCGACCTCGCTTCGAACAGTAAAGTGTTTTCCTTTGAAATGCCATTACCCCGCTTCCCCTTGAATTATCACACATGCCAGAGTACAGCGCCTCCGTCAACCGGTTCACGAAGGGCAGGTGAAACGAATGGGAACAATGCATAAATTTCTCTCTTCCTTGGCAACCCTTCTCAGCCAACTCAGTGAACTCAGTCAACCCTTCTCAGTCAACTCAGCCAACAAGGAAATCGTCAAGCCACTCGTGACTCACGTTTTATGACTCACTTTCCTGACTATGATCAGGCCATTGTGTTGCTCTCAGCGGCGATAAGTCAGTACACAGATAAGAGAGATGGTTGTTTTCGGGATTGGGGGAAGGCGGGGGGGGGGGGGGGGCAAATAAGTCATACGTAGGTGAGAAGCATCACTCAGACATCAATGCCGTCTCCCACGGCGTTGAGCTAGCTGACGTCAACGCAACACCACGTGTCTCCGCCAACAGCTTGTTACTCTTCAGGCTATATTCTTATAACTGGCCTCAATGAGTCCTCCCCCCCCCCCCCCCCGATTTGCGAGTTAGATGCCAGCACAAGTCATTCAAGTCGGAAAGGATCATTCATTATAATACTGAGCGCATGACTCAAAACACGGAACAAGAGAACTAAAGGCTTTAAAAGGAACTAGAGCTAGCCTATAAAGTAACTTTTAGGTAGCATGTACATATACCTAACAGTAGCATATATAGTAACTTCAAAGGGGACAAGGACGGAACGTGCTCTGCCAACCAAAGTTTATTAGAAACACATATGTATACCTTTTCACACGTATATTTCATTCCTTCCTTTCAAAAGCCCGAAGCACGTGGAAACACTACTAGGAGAAACAGCTGTCGACGGAGGTCGTAGTCATCATTATAGGTAGTTATAACTGTAAAGAGAAAAGACTATTTGACACGGTGGGCCGGCAGTTTGACCTTGGTGGTTTCAGGTGGCGGCACTGAGTTCCTGGACTCGGGCTACATCCTCGGCCTGCCGGACGGCCCGGAGCTGCGTGTTAAGCTACGAGCTTTGGAGGGTCACCTTCCAGCGGCGGCGGCAAGTTTTTTTTTCTTAGTGCGACAGTATTACCCTGAACAAATTTATTTTCTAGATCAGCTTGTACTGTTCCCAACACCACACAGAGAGAGAAAAGGGGTGGCGAAGAGGGGTGGTAGTTTTGAAGTGAAAAGTGCACCTTGCAAGTGTTTCTCTCAGGGAGGACACCTCAGCCGTAGTGGTGGTGATGGTGGTGATGCAAATGATTCCTGAAGAAGAGAAAATGTACCGACTTTCTGTCTGCCATTACGCGACATGACACAGTCCCTTTATGGGATGGTAGAAGGGGACAATTAGAATATAAGAGTAAAATACAGAAAGACGGAGAAGAGCAGAAGACGGCGGCCGCGAGTCCGACGCGGCAAACTGTAGTGGCGGGGGTTAGAAGAAGGCGCCTAATTTTTGCAGCCTGGTAGGGAGCACGGCGCAGCGCCTAACAGTAGTGCACAGGGGAAGGAGTGGGGGAAATGAAAAATGTATTTATTTATGTATTTATTTATTTATTTATATATTTATTTACCGAATACTGCAGGCTCAAATCAGAGCCCATGCAGGAGTAGAAACAAGCACTTGTATAAAAAAATGCATTGACAATCAATCAGTAGTCTACGCACGCAATGTACACACAAAAATGATACTCTCATACAAACAAGTGTACATATAGCAATTCATATTCAACAGCATTTTCACCACATAAATCAGTAGCAGTTCGTGACCAGAATGAGTATATGTACACAAACTATTTACACTGGTACGAACTCGCAACATAATACATGACACAGCAATAGGAGTATTGATGCGTTAACACATTCTTGTAAACGCGTGCTCAAATTTGTGTGCACGATAGAGAACCCCGGGTGGTCGAAATTTCCGGAGCCCTTTACTACGGCGTCTCTCATAATCATATGCTCATTTTGGGACGTTAAACCCCACATATCAATCAATCAATCAATCAATCAATCAACATTCTTGTAAATGGATCGGATTACACGTGCACGTACGTGTTATCCCAGATAAAGGAAGATGGAGGCAGACGGGTGTCACTGGCGATAAATATCAGCTCACGGCCCAATCAGGAGACAGATGTGGAGAGAAGGGGTGTCAACGTCCTATCACTGAGGGGACATCGGCTCAATGGCCCAATCGGAGCTGTTGGCGGGGCAGTAGCCTTTCCCCTAGCCGCGCAGAAGGTCTCCGTAAAACACGGGCACTGAAGTCTGTAGAGCTCAGTGATTTTGCGAGAAGACTGCCAGACATAAGAAATGGCTAATCTCTGCGAGGCTAACCCGAGTGCATTGGTGAACGTGCCGGATACGAGATACAGGCAACCTCTTTTACGTAAGTATTAACGTTTCATGACGTCGTGTCCGAATCGGCGCTACGTTTTAAGGTACCGTGACAGGCAGTACGTGGTGTTAAAACTGCAATTGGTTTTGAATGGACGTTGTCCACGCTGAATTGAAGCTACAGTGTTTAATCCTAGCTCTACGCTCGAATGTGGAACCAAGTATGCAATCTTCGTTATATCTAGGGATTGCGAGACACCGAGAAAAAGCTGAATATTCCCGCTGATTCAGCAGACGGCCATGAACTCATATTTCCGGAGCCGCACAGCTTGACTCTGAGTCATTTGCTGTAATGTGCTCGGTGATGGCGCCGCAAATGCCGAAATCGTATATCGCAGAGTTTCATGGTGTGACGTACTTGCATCTTATGTACGCTCGCAGTTGACTGCTCATGAACTCCGTAATATAGCCAGAAGCTGACAAGACGATGGTGGAGTTATCGACGAGTAAGTTCTAGAGAAATAACCCTGTTGTTGCCAACAGAACAAAATGATAATTGAAGTATAAAAGTATCATTGAAACACCACTTCTTTCTTGTAAATTTAAGAGAATTAACAGCAACTTCTAGGCGCAATGAACTACCAATGAGGCTGTAATTACCATAACTTTATGAAAGAAGTTTAACTTTGTTTAGCTGTCGCCCGTCAGCTGGTCTATCTTCGGCAATCGCCACATAACTCTTTGCGTCAATCTTGGTTCTTTCGTTCTTCTAATCAGCTTTTTTATACTACTGAAAGTGGGCTTTCGTGTATAAACTCTGATGATATGTGGGGTTTAACGTCCCAAAACCACTGTATGATTATGAGAGACGCCGTAGTGGAGGGCTCCGGAAATTTAGACCACCGGGTTCTTTAACGTGCACCCAAATCTGAGCACACGGGCCTACAACATTTCTGCCTCCATCGGAATTTTCGTGTATAAACTCCTATAGGACATTGTCATACTTTATGTTAGGCTAAGTTCTCCGCCACATTTTCTTGTTTAAATTTTGCAGTCGATCTGGAAGAAATGTGGTCCGGAAACAAAGGCGAGGTTGATAAGCTGGGCAGTTACGAGGACTGGGTGTTCAGTCTAGCCAACGCGACGAGCCTCCATAATCCTCGAGTGTCGACTCCAGTGACCACTCCCGCCGTTACTTCGGTGCTCACGTCCAACTGCACGGAACTTTCATCTATGGACTATTCCGCTGAGGACTCTAACAACGCGTCTGCTTTGCCCGCCTGTTCGCCGGAGACTAATCTGACACCTTTGTTTGCGGATTTGTCCTGTTCTTCCTTTGGTGCCGCGGAGGGCGAAGAGTTCCGCAGAGTCGCTGGTTGTCGACTGCCACCTTCTATACCCTTGGACTACTGCAACGACCAGCTGATCGGCGAGAATGATTGGACGTTGCCGTTAGACATCGTCTCAAGATGGCTGCTAGAGCGAGCGCACCGTCAAGATCTGGGATGCATCATTACTGGTGATGAAGTCGGCTCGGGAATGTAGCAAGGTAGGAGCACGTGGGGGTGTAACCGCATGTGATTCACTCTGCATAGTATTCACGTGACGTCACAGACAGGTTCTAGGCGCTGGGTATCCAGACGCACGTGGCGGTCACCGTGACTTTCTGTCTGATTATAGAGGGTCAGTGCAGGGGAGGACATGCGGTCGTTTGGTCCCCGAATCTCGTTCTTGTTTAAAGTAATTTGTTTTGATTCCCGCGTTTGGTCCCCGCATTCTTGTTTTAAATAATTTGTTTTGAATTTTGATGTCGAGAAATGAAGTCTGGTTGCTTCTCCAAGCTTGACGCGATGACCATCAGCAGAAACGTCACGAGAGAGCTTTAAAGGTGTGACGATAGGATGGAGTTTCCCAACAGCCCCTTAAATTTCCAACAGGGGCTTGTTGGCTGCCGCCGTTATCTCTTCCAGGATTTGTTGATATGCATGATCTTGATCCCCTCCCCCTACGTCCCAAATGCCCCGCCTTTGTACTTCCGTCTAAAAGTTTAGAAATGATGTGCAGACTTCGGCAAAGGAGTATCAAAGGCTGATGCGATTGCGGCTCCGGTCCTGCATTTTTGGGGTCTCGCGTCTATTTACAACAGCCCATGGCCGGAGATTATCGCGACGCCATACGAGCTTTTGTCGAAAAGTCGAAGCTCGCGGCAGCGGGTAGCTTGAAAAACATTTCAGCGGCACCAACCCGGTACTCTAAACAAAACACGTAGCGGGTTCGGTTTCTTCTACAATCTCACTTGGAATATTGTATAGCGTCTCATTAGACGAGGAAAAGACACGGAAGTACTTGACATGACGGGCGCTTACATGACAGGACCGGCCGGTGGTTTCATTTACTTCTTTGTACATGTATGGTACGTCTTTGTTCAATATTATAAGCACGAATGTACCACCTCCGTGCTCCCCATGATAATATTTGTCGCGGAATCACTTATTCCTGTCGTCGCTAGGAAGATTTCCACCACTTGGCGGTAATTTTTGAAATCGCGAAATTCGTCATACAAAAGGCGTAAGCGTAATATTAACTTACTGGGGACGCTATACCGCACACTTGATGTTCATTATCAGGGTGCCCAACCAACGACCGTCAACACAAAATAACAAAACTATTTAGGAGTCAGCACTTCTTAATATACAGCTTCTAGGGCAATTACAGTGAACCATGCAGTGTGGCCAAACTAAAAAAAAAATGAAGGTATAACATTTGAAAAGTCAGGCTTAAATTCACGGGCTGATGCTAAAACGCGAAACTAAAACAGAAACGGTTTCATTCACTTTAACCTTATTCTTGCACCATTTTTCGTTCTTCCAGATTGGGATGCTGCCTTCACGTTGACGTGAAGAATCGGTGGGGCTGAACGTGTCGCAAGTTTACGTACTGCACTCCTGGTGAAACCCCAAAGCTGACAAGTCGATCAGCTAAAGATTCTAGTCAAGAAGCCAAGATATATCCATTGCATTTTTGTCACCAACACCATGCATCAAATTTTTTTATTAAAACTATTTCTTTTTTCATACTCCCGTGTTCATATTTTTTTTGTGTGTGAGTTAGGCCTGCAGTTGCTTTTCACGAATTTCGGCACTTTTGATGACATCGAAAGAAAGCGTAAGAGCTGGCAGAAAGAATTCAACATCGCAGAAGAGGGACGACGCTGGTATTCAACCACTTTTATTCCAGAAAAGAAAAAACGGCTGCTGCGCGTGGTTGGCGGAAGCAGACTTGTTGTCCGTTTTCTTACACTATAGTTTGCCCAAAATTGTTGGAATTGCAACAAGTTTCACAAATCGAACTGGGGCAGTTTTTGGCCATAGGCGGACGTAGAGGTTTGAGCAGCTCTATTACATTGCACTAAGCTATCGTCGTCTTTGTGTAGGAATGAAAGAAGAGTAAACTTAAGTGCTCGTTTCCATTGTTAGTCACGATATTGATTAGAGCTAGCTGACAATGACGCCAATGAATAATGACTTGCACGTAGGTCACTTAATTGTCGATATGCGGAATACGGCTCATCATTTTATCGCTTGTAAACGCTGTTTCCTGTGCCGTTGTAGTAGTGAAATGGCATGGTGTTTGACTCATAACCAAAAGGGCGAGGGTCCCGATATCTGTATCGACGTGGTCGAGAGAAAAAAAAATCGCCGCCTAATCACTCCGTACAATTGGTTAACTAGCGAAAGCTGAAACGTGCGGCCCCAGTGTTGAGCAGTTCAACCCGACGCGGCTCTGAAGCCTTTCACTATTATTAGTTACATGTTCGAGCTTTTTACTGAGGCTATACACACATATAGTTTGGCTTTACCACATTGTTTATTTCACATGCCGCACATTGTGCCTTGCATGATCACGGTCAGGGAGGAGTGTATTGAGCGGTTAAATGCATCTCGCAATACGTTAATCGCAGTGGTTGTTCTCGAACCACAGACGTCGCACGAAGCCGAAGCCAAAGTGCCGCTAGATAAACTCGTGCCAAAAGCTGGCGTCCGCCCTGGCGAACGCGCTCCCATAATTATCACGTTGACTCCGCATGCCAGTTGTTCGTTGTTCGGCGTAGGCACTGCGCAATGTCGCCCATTAGGCGCGTAGCCATAATTTGAGGGGCAAAGCTCCTTATAGCGGCACCTGTTCATCCCTCATAGCCATTGTAGTGTGTAACGAGTATAACATTTTGACCTCCAAGGTGGTGCCGGTGAAAGATTTTTTCCGTGCATTGTTGAACAATAAAAGATAGTGCTGAATGTACATGCCAATGGCTGCTAAGAGGGAATGAGCGACCGGAGCATTCGGCTTTTAGGTAACGAGCACGCTGCGATCCCCATTAGCAGCCATTGGTATGTACATTGAGCACTATCTGACAAGAAAGGGTTGCTACGTTATATTCGCTGGGTGTAACCTCTTTAGTGTTAGAAAGGTTTAGCGAGCGTTGAGCCGCAGTGCCATGAATACAATGAACTAGTATATACCATGAACTCGAGGTGGTTAAAGGTGGGAAGAAGATACGAAGTGCAAGCCGTAAGAAAGTAAAAGCCGAATTCTCCTGTCTCTCATTTTCCATTAGCAGCTATTGGCGTGTACATTGAGAAAAATCTGACAAGAAAGGGTTGCTACGCTCTACTACTGTGTGTAACCTCCTTAGCTTTAGAAAGATTTAGCGAGCGTTGAGCCGCAGTGCTATGAATACAGTGAACTAGTATATACCACGAACACGGGGTGGTTAAAGGTGAGAAGTAGACCCGAAGCGCAAGCCGTAAGAAAGTGTGCGTGTGCCACCTCTCGCTTAGTCCATGGAGTGTCCGCTGGATGGCGGTGCTTCTATATGGGAAATATATGATGAAAAGATGCGAGATGGTGGTACTTGGAGTGTTGAATAGATGGACAAACGGACACACAGACACATGCATGAATGGACGCATGAATGGACGCATGAACGGACGCAGGGACGGACGCACGAACAGACGCACGCACGGACGGGCGGATGGACGCATGGACGGTCACACAGACGGATGCATGGGCGGACGGAAGCAAGAACGAATGCTTCACCCCACTCTCCATCATTCACTCTGTGGATATGCTGCCATTTATTGGGGGGGGGGGGTTAACTTCTGGATTTCGGGGAGCGCACCACCTTGCTTTACGCCATGGCGCAAAGAAATAAAAATGACAATATAGCCACGGGGTGAATGATGGAGAATGTAGCGAAGCTGGGTCCACACGCCCCTGCCGCGCCGCTTCGGCTAGAGTTACTGTATATGGTACCTTTAGGTAGCAAAGGTAACATATACAGTAACACTAGCGTCGGCCTCTCTTTCTCGTATGCCGCGGTTTTGTCGGCGCCGCCGCGCAGCTTCACGGCATGCTTCTGCCCCCCGCGATCACACATCAGGGTTCCGTCTTCGAGCGCGAGCCGCCGCAAACTTGCGCGCATGCCACTATGCAGCATTGTGCACCCGCCGAACTCCTGCGCGCGCGCTTCAAAACGGCTTTTATTTTACTACACCGCGCCCCCTAGCGTACAGCGCCGCCAACGAACACGCCATCACCAACGTCTTCGTGTGACGTCATTCCTATTTTCTCGCGCGTTCGCACATCGGAGTACCGTCTTCGAGCGCGAGCCGCCGCCGCCTTGTGTGTATCATACTTTTTATCGGCAAACCGTGAATCATCCGCTGGCCGCGTCCGTGCGTCGTCCGTCTGTATGACGTATGGACGTACGAACGCATGGACGGATGCACGAATAAACGGACGCACGGAAGCAAGAACGAACGGACGGCATGAAGCACGGACGGAATGGCGGATGCTTCACCCCACTTATCATCATTCACTCCATGAATATGCTATGCTTTTTATTATTTACCATAGTACAAGTAACGTCCTCTAGTATCATACCATTTGCATTTTCCAACGTATATGCATCTCGTTATATGCCCCTCCGCGGTGGTCTAGTGGCTAAGGTGCTCGGCTGCTGACCCGCAGGTCACGGGATCAGATCCTAGATGTGGCGGCTGCATTTCCGATGGAGGCAGAAATGTTGTAGGCCCGTGTACTCAGATTCGGGTGCCCGTTAAAGAACCCCAGGTGGTCGAAATTTCCGGAGCCCTCCACTACGGCGTCTCTCATATACATATGGTGGTTTTGGGACGTTAAACTTTACAAATCAATCAACCATCTAGTTATATGTACAAGTACCACCCTCTACGGCCGGTTCAAGAACTAACGAGAGGTGGCTACATATGATTACGCTGGGACGCTCAGCCCACGCATTAGGAGCTCTGCTCCTAAACGTTCGGATGGGGCGCGGGCTCGGTGTGCCACACCCTTGCTTCAAGAGCCGCCCATTCATTGTTCAGCGTAACAAACCCATACAGAAAGTTTCAGGAGAAACTGATGGCGCGCGCGCTCGGCGCCATGGCTACAACGAGATGGAAGACGTCACTCACAACGCAGCCAATGGAGTGCGTGCTTGTTTAGACGCTGAGGATGACGTAACTGATAGGACAGCCAATGGAGATCACTCTTGACACCGCTGCCGGACGGTTTTTCATTTCTCCTAACCATATACAGCTTTCCCTGTAAAGGAGGAAAAATTCCACCATCTCCTACCAAAGGGAACCATGAGCATGCGAAGCAGCGCAGTGGTGGACTTGAAGGGTCCGTGAAACGCTCGTTCTGAAACGACAACGCGACACCACCGGCTTCCACGTGCACTAATTAGGTGACGTCATCATAAGTAGTGTTTCGTTTATCGAGGAACGCGGAACTCTTCTGTTCCGCGTTCCTCGATGAGTGCGTGCAATTGGGACACCCATCAGCGGCTTTGCCATGCGCAATCGGTGCTAACTTGAACTCACCAGCTGACGTCATATTAAGCAGCGTTCTTGTGGGACGCAGATCGCGTATGGCAGATGCCGATGAGCGCCTCTTGCGCGCGCTCGATATGCCCAGAGTTGCGCATTCCTCGACAGGCAAAGCGTCCACGTAGCTAGGCCTACTCGGGCTGATATAGTTAGCGCGCGTGGCTGCCGATTATGCCACATTAGAGAGTTTTAGCACGCTACGGAAACATGTTACGGAAAGACGGCAACACACAACCGGCTGACGAGTGCGCATGCGCGACCATTGTACACGCATACTGAAAGGAACCGTGTCGTATTTCCGTAACCTGTTTCCGTAGCTTGCTAAAACTCTCTACTGTCGTTGTAAAGCGACCATTTCACGACCCCGTTAAAGTTCCGTTCATCACGGGCACATGCCCTATGTTAACGCGTCCATTGCAAGTGAAGCTCACAAATAATTCACTGTAGTTTCTGGTGCTTTTACTCGTGCCGAACTCTTATGGGAGCACTCCCCGTGTGTTCATCGCCACGCCACGCGGGAGTACGTGCGTTCATCGAGAGTCTGCGAAATCTCGTTCTCAGACGTCGCAACGCGATTGCTGAGAGAGTGTAAGGAGGAGAGTTCCACAGCCTCTCAGCCACTTAGGCAGGCCCGAACGCGCTAGCACGTTCTGACTAGGATACAACAAGTTGGTTCATCACGTGTCTGCAGAATATTATTCCGCAACGACATCACATGATTGCTGAAAGAGTACAAGAAGGAGAGGCCACAGCATCTTACCCAGCGCCTTAGAGGCCAGAACGCGTTAGCACGTGAACGCGTTCTGACAGTGCTTCGGATAGCTGTTGCGCATGCGCAGTAAGGGTGGTTACGCTAACCGAATCGAGCTTCGCCACAAGTATCGTGCTAGAAATATTACTGGCTAGTGTGCTAAGTGCGCGCATTCGGTACGAGAGAGGGTGACTCCGCATGCGATGACTGCACTCAGATGCCAAAAGCGGCGCTGCGTATCGAGTGGGTGCACGAACGCGCGAATTTCTTCTCGTCCTGTTAGTGCCGGAGCCTCGCCACGTGTAAAATCAGTGTGTGACAGCTATGATCTGTTTTACTGTTAAGTTCGACGACGCCAAATGTAGGCTGCAACATCCTGAGATGTTAAAAGCTAAGGGGCAATGCAAAATAAGGGCGTCTAAATCTCGCTAGTCTAAATCATCTCCCAGTTTCATACCCAGCCAGCCAGACTTCTGTCGAATGTTTACTTTCAAAATAAGGGCGTGTTTTGTGCCACTGTGCTGAATCAGTTATCGGTTGATTAAGGAAAAGGTGTCTTGTTTCCCGCACCAACGGATCTAGCATGGTTTCCAAAATGAAAAAGTAGGATCAGGAAAGCAGACAGAAGGCAGATGCCGAAAGCTGTCGTTTGCGAAAGGCATTTTGAGAGTGACTGCATCGAACTAGCTGTTCTGATCAGGGTGAACGGTGTCGGGAACGAAAGCGCCGTTTAAGCATTATTTCAAATGTCAATATTTATGTAAAAAAGTGAGAATACTGCTTCAAATTTCAGTCACACACATTTTTTTCCCCATTTCAACATCGGACGCCCTTTGCAACAACCTATTGAGTATCATATTGTAGCAATGTTGAATGACTCGGGGGTATATTAAAACGTATTTATTAAAAGGGCGAACCTGTGTCCACAACTCGAAGTGACTATGGTCGTAGAACTACGTGTCAGTCGAACACCAAATGTGTTCTTCACCTGCCTTCTTCTTTTCCACGACAAGTCCCGAGTGCGTGGCGCATATCAGCCGGGTCCAGCTGGGTGCTCGCGCCATCATCGTCTCTGCGCAACACAAGACGGCGCGCATGTTTGTCCCTGGGTAAACCTACTGCATATTATACCTTTAGGTAGCATACCTAAAGGTAGCATATACAGTAACTCTATCCCTGTGCACGCGGTGATGGGCGCGTTGTTTGAATGCAGGCAAGATGTCGCGGCAATATGCAGCGAGTGTCAGATTGTTCATTTGCATGTTATCATTTCTTGTTTTCACTGGAATCCTAGTGGAATGCAGGCGAAGAGGTAAACGTTTTTGGGTCTCCTGTGCTAATTCTTGCTCTCAAGAACAAATCACATTTTAAAATAACTCTGATGGTTATACTGTCAATGGTCTTTAAATATGACTTTTTTGCACACTGCAGCCACTTTGAGCACCTGCCTACCTACCTACCTACCTACCTACCTACACCTACCTACCTACCCACCCACCTACCTAACAAGAGGTAACCACCTACCTACCTATCAACCAAATCAATCAATCAAATCGCCTAAGTCTGGGTGCTCTCACGATCACCCCTCAATTTACGGTAAACCAAAATTAGAGTGGGCTGGTAAGATGGTTTGATCTATATGACTCGCTGGTCCTGACATATGACAAGCGGACAATATGATTCGCTGGTCCGGAACGCAAGTGCCCTCGATCCGAAGGCGAGCGCCCTAACCACATGGTTATCCAGGCACGCTGGCAGGGCGCAGCCTAGCCTTGCAAAGAAGGGGGTGGAAAGTGAGCGAAAGAGGAAACAGATATGAGATGGCAAGAAGGGAGAGGAAAGGGGAGGGAGTGAAGCATAGCAGGAAAAGAATGAGCAACGGAGAAAGAAATGCAGAAAGAGATAAAATAGAAACAGGATAAGGAAAGAGAGATCTATAGAAAGAAATGATAAAGACAAAAAAATAAATAGAAGCACAGAGAAGAAAAATAGAAGGAATATTAGTATTGCTAAAGTTTAAAAAAACAACAAAAACCACGTTACATAGGTGCGCATCACCTCCGTGGTCTCTTTAGAATTGGGTCTTTAGTGCAAGCTACAGCAATTCTTCTTTTTAATATGTTGGCTTACTTTCGGCATGATCACAAGTGCGTTATGCAACTACAGTGTGTAATTATACCTCTGCAGAGAGCGGCGCCAGCAGACGGGAGTAGTCAAGCTCTAGACGCGAGCACACCATAGTGGCCGCGAAACTACGCAGCCCACGAATGATAAAATATGCCAATTAAAACATGTCCCTCCGGCTATGATGTAATTGGGCCGAAAGACGAGCGAGCTGTATCTAGTTGTCTTTGAGACGTAACTGTAAATTTGTTGCCCAAGTGTTACATTTGGTTCACATATTCGCAGGAGCTCGACTATCGATTGGCAGCATTTTTTCACCAAAAACGCTGCAGTGCGGCTTAGGTGACGATCATGTGGAATCCCAGATGAAAGAAAGGTTCCATTTCGAGCTGGATCACTGAACCTTTCCAGCTGCAAATCTTTCCAGCTGGAGAAAGTTCAGGTACCGATCATTCAACCATGCAGCACTACGATTCACTTCTCAGTCAAGGAATACCCAGCTGGAATATGGTAGAATTTCAGCCGGGAGCTCTCAGAGTTCCAGGTGGGTATTTATTAACTTTGAGCTGAATTATGAAACCGTAAACCTTTCCAGTTCGAAAGATTTTTGGTTCAATAGTGCAGCTAGAAATGGAACTCTGGTAGATATCACTAATTTATTTTTGCGGCTATAGGCATGTGGACGACCCAATAAAGAGGCTTAGAAAATGACACTAGGCAAACGTTGTGAACACTATCATTCTTTATTGCCATTCTTTTTGAGAAACACATTCACTAATAAAAAGTAGCTATGGTATTCTGCAAACTAGAACAGTATTACAAACAGTCATGATGCAAAAGAGCAAAAAAAAAAAAGAGGTTTGAATATCGTTATTTCACCATGCGAATCGTTTAAGCAAAACACCAAAAAAGAAATTTCATGTTTTGAACTTACGAAGGTGAATCGAGTTTGTGAACACGTGATTGGCTATAATGAATACTATCAGGAAAGAGCATGCATTCTTCCAATGCTCGACACAACACACCTGTTTATCTTTTCAGGTGTGCCTTGACACAGAGATCAGTGAAAAAGATCACACAAAGCCAACAACAGTGAAAAAGTACACAGTAAATTCAACAACACCAAAAAACATGCCTCAACAATGCTGGCTACCAATAACTCTTGCCATAACCGGTTCGAAATATATTCAACTTGATTAACACCTGCAATATTCAACAATATTGCACAGCGAGTCAACAAACCTGTGCAAAGTCAACGACGATTTTTGCAAATATTCCAACAGAGTTGTTTTGTGGAAAAAGCCGCAGCATCGGAACATTGAAAAAAAAAAAACACACTCCCACAAGAGGTAACAGCTACACTTGTCAACTACAGAGCTTTCCCAAAATATGTGCGCCTATCATGGCTGTGTGCATATTCAAAATGAAATTGTTTTTTTTAACTTGCAATGCATTTTTGTACATCATACTGATGAACAAAAAAACTCTAGTGCACTTGTGAGCTAACTACAGAAGCATTTTTTTATCAGAAGATCACTGCCTTTTGTCAGCTAGATGATGAGCTGAGAAGTAACAATGATTATTGAGCAGATATATGTGTTCTGCAGTGTGATATTATTAAATTATCTTTATTGGAAGTTATGATTACTTGCACAATTGCTAATGCACAACAAACTCTCATGTGCGTTCTTGACACCATGAATTACTATGCCAAAGGGCAGGATTTCAAAATAAAAAACAAAAGATTAGAAACACTTACTTCTTTCACATCATACTTTTTTCAACACGCTCTAACAAAAGTAAAGCCTTCTTCCAGTTACAGTGAAACAATGTGAAATTCTTGCCCTGGAAGTCAACAATCAAGTTGGCCATCGCCTGCCACTGGCAAGCAATGCCCAACTTGATTTGTTGCCGAAAGTACCCAGTAAAGAACGATGTAGAACCATCCAGTGCAGCTGAATTTTCTTTAAATGTGTATTTCATGCTAGCACAATCGCTGTATGGCACTAATAAGAGATATTGCATAGAAGTGGTTCTACCTGATTTACTGGAAGCGAAGTCTGCATTCTCAGCCCTAAGCTTCCACAATGTCAGCCTGTTCGTCCTTGGCAACATAAATACATAATTCAATTCTTATTTGTATTACGTCTTATGAGCAAAATCAATTAGACGTCAAACTTGAATCAAATAGTTATTGCAGAAGACCCAGTGAGATGTGACAAGCAACACGAAGATATGCGGATGGCACATAGAAGGGTTTTACATAATAGCTACAGGCACTTTCAGGAGCACCATCTCACAAAGCACCACAGAGAGATTTAGTATTTTACTTCGGTTTCTACAGCACAGTTACGTACGCATAACGTTTTTGATAACCTAAATTGACTTCTATTCCACATGTGAACGTTTCACCATGTTCTATAATTCATGTAGAGGCAATATCATTTTTTTTTAACTGCTATGACAGGCGCACAAAGAAAGCCCCATTTTTGAAAGCCTAGTATGCCCAGATCTGCAGCAGACAGCAGCTCTGCACTGCAAAGAGAATAAGCAAAAATATCTACATAGTCTATTTGTACACGAGCAACAATGCATAATGCTAACACGCAATAACACACAACACCATTACGCACACCACATGAAAATTATGAAAGAGGGAACAGTCAACAGTTTTATGTAACTATCCCGCGAAAATACTCGGCAATGATAACAAAACTTGGTAGCAGCCTCATGACGAGTGGTACTAGTTAATTAGAAAACTAATGCCACAGATGACTTGTACAATTCACTCTACCTACTATGTACACTTCTTTATGCATGAAAAAGTACACGCACATAAACACATATGTCTGCACATATGTGTATGCACACATGTTTGCAGTAAATGAAGTAACAAAAAAAAACATAGGTACTTTTTGATGTGTGATGGCCATAGGCTGGCAATAATCTTGCAGCTGACTCAGACTCCCTTACGAAATATATTTTGCACTGAAAGCTCACTCGAACTCAGGCTCACCAACATTTACTTCAACCCGTTCTCACTCGGACTCAGACTCACGAATATTGTCCACAACCACACTCAGTCGGGCTCAAGCTTACCAAAATATTACTCACCCAGATTCACTCGGACTCAGATATGAGTTTCGGTGAGTTGACTCGTGGGTTTGCCGACATATGGTAATGACTCAGACTCTTAAAACTAAACAGCAAAAAGAGTTTGTAAGGCTCTTTGTTGTTTTTGGTTTAGTTTTTGTACTTCCTTTAGTACTACGTTCGGAGGAAAAGCTAGTGCACTCCAAAGTTTAATGCAAACAGTCTTGCTGAAGTTTGTTGAATGCAAGAGAAAATGAACTTGCTGAAAAATGGACTGGGACGGAAGCTTGCCAGATAACACAGCACAGTGTGGGTAAGCTTCAACTATGGTAAACTAGCGATAAGTCAAACATGAATAACTCAACATGCCAGACAACCTAAACAAACTTCCTTGATCATTTTCCATGTCTGCCTTCAATGCGGTTGGTGTACCTGTCACTTCTCATTTCTCTACGCGAAAACAGCAAGTTGTTAGAGTTACGAGCACATCGTACTGACAAACGCCACTTACAATATTTTCCTACATGTCAGGAAATGTGCTGTAGTCCTCGCTGCCTGGATTCACAGTGCACAAGGCTGTTGTCGACAAAGCAATTGAACAACATTGTACAATATTGGCAACTGTTTACTGCTCATAATTTACAGCCACTGAAGGCTTTACAGAACTCCATGTACTTCTCCTGATCATCCACAATATCTTAAGTGCACTTTGCGACAATTTAAATTCTAATGAGGCTTTTAGTCAGTGAAAACACTTGGTCTGATTATGCACAAAGCAATAAGGAAAAGGCATTGGCTGGTCATAAGACCTTTACTTCTCAGGCGTAAACAGTGGCAGTCTGGCTACAGCTCATAATCAAGTAGCTGTGTATATCAGTGTTCTGCTTCCACGATCGTGCATTTGCACTCTAAAAGTCCTACATGCCCATGGCACGCAGTTCTTTATTGTCTGGCCCCACTGCACCCAGCAGTTGCCAGTATATCTGTTTAGATGCTAATACATAAGCATTAATTAATGCAGGTTAACTGGCCTAACAGGTCTGATTATTTCATACAAAATGTAACAATTCAGAATCAACACAACAGACAAAAGAAAGACGGTAAAATTAACACAACTGTTGTTATTTCTTTTGTCTGTCCGGGTACAGACCATAAATTTCATTCAAGTGCAATTGAACACCTGAGTTGCTTCAGCCAGCGCAGTCAAACTTATAGAAAAAATAGCGCATGACAACAAAACACCGGGCACCCTACTTTTGAAAAGAAATATTCCATCGACCACTAAACGTATTTATGACTACAGCCGAGCTCTCTTTCAAAACTCGCCAATACGTATCCGCTTCCATCAGCAAACCGAGTGGTGCAGGGCCTTTTTACTTTATCTGATCGATCATGTCTAGCGAGTGTCCACACCTAAAAAGTATATATTTTGCACCGTGATAAAGATCATTGTCCACCATGTGTCTAGTTTAGTGAAATAAGTGCACCCATACAAAAACACCTTTCTTCCCATACAAGAAGCTTGTCAAAAATTTGCTGCACCACTCAATCAGCAACACCATGTGACATCAGGTCGTTTCACTACTCAGATAAACAAGGTAACATCACGATGACTGCTGCTTTTTTTTTTCATGTTTCCCATATTAGGAATACCCATAGTAAAACACCTATAGGAATACAGTAAAAGCTCAATAATTCAGATTTCATAGGACCGAAAAAAAAATGTTGGAATTATCTGAATCTCCAATTATCAAAAGTATCGAGAAAACAACAGAAGTAGGTCTATTGCGTCAATACACTTATTTATGGCTGAGTGCGTAAACCCTGTGCTTATTCTGCAGAACAGCAGCGTAAAATCCGCAATTTTTGTCATCCTGCAACTTCTTTCACGATTTGACGCAAGCACAAAAAACCCGTGTCTTAAATAGTGCGAAATGTGCTCCGACCCTTCCCTTATTAAATACTGCCATCAGCAACAAGTGCAGATGACAATTTTTTTGCCGGTAGCACAGCAGAAAACTGAAAATTTTTCCATCACAATGTAGCAAGCGAATTTTACACAGCTGAAGGCTTTTCATCTTCAACAGCTTGTGTCGTTCTTGAGTTTTTCAACATTGTGCATGTGTTGCAACAAGCGAAAGTGACGCCACTGAGTGGCGCATTTGCTGTAGATGAAACCAACACGATCATACCCAGCACCGACTCTGATCGCAGTTCTGAAGGCACATGCGCAACCTATGCACACAAAGTTCAAATTAAATTACCGCGCACAACGGCCACTGCGGACTATCACGAATGGCAACTATGCAACTCTGAAGGCACGCATGCGGCTCAAACAAAACCACTGCTTCTCGTAACCACTGTAGACGACACCGCAGCTCCTGCTGAAGTGATCATTGATAGTTCCCACAACGTTCTTGTATGCCCAGTAAAAACGAAAACGAAAAAAATTTGCCAAGCCTTGGTAAACAAGAGTGCGATTGCAGACAGTGACGACAACCTTTTGAACGCTGACGATAAATGTGGCAGTAAGCTCAAATAGGCACCAAGCGTTCTGGCTTTTCTGTCAATCCCATATACTAGTTGGACTGACGGCGATAGCAATGCAGACTGCACCACCTCATTTCCATTGTCTGCAAATTCTGTTTGTGCTCCATTGCGCCACACGTTTGCGGCACTTTTCTCTCAGAGGTTCGGTGTGCTCAGAGGTTCATTCGAACGAACCACGTTGTGGCAAAATATGAACAAAGTAACGAGAGTTTGATGTCATTAAAGAGTGCATATGCTGGCCTGCACTGCAGAACATGTCTGAATAATCGAATATTTCAAATTAGCAAGTGTCAAATTAATGAGCTCATACTGTAATTTATCATGGCTAAAACAATGCGTAAAGGCAAATAATTGTCCTGACACATCTTGCCTTTGCTATGCCATATTGTTTATGCACAGGGGAAGGTTTGAAACAGCAATAAAAATCAAACCCCGCACCATTCTGCCTTCATTCCAACTCACGAAAACCTATGTTTAGCACTCAAGTTTAGTTACGCTCGTACACAGAAAACATACTGCATCATACTACAGAAACTACAAGTTTCAAATGACCCAGAGAAATGTATAGATGTGATAATATATATAAAGAAAGCAAAGGGCCCATATAACAAACCGGTTTTGCTGGATAACAGCAACACACAACAACGCAATACAAAAGAACCCTGTTGTCAACATTTAAGTGAATTCTATTTAGGACAAACCCTGTTAAAACTAAACTGTTCGATAAGTTGAGCAATCCAGTTGACATACACTAGCACATGTGCAGTGCATCTCTGTTAAACCAAACTTGTGACATGAGCAAATTCCCTTGCTTTCTTAAACCTTTGCCTCACGAGGAGTCTGCCATAATTTACTCCATCCCCCAATGCTTATGGCGAAGGACCCGAAGAACAGATAGTGGAACATCACAGCAAAATACTCCGCTGCATGTGTACGTTGCACACAAAATTGCATTGCATTCAAAATTGTACATGAGCGTGGCTTTGCATTCGTATTCACATGATAAAAACACATTACAGTAACTGTGTTATACTACAAGCAAAGGAACGAGAATTGCATTGCTCTTTGAAATCAAGCACCTAAACGCTAGAGCTCCACCTTGCCTTCTTGGTATGGACAATAGTCCAAGCAAAAATGTAACCCATTCAGTTAAGCAATAGTAGAATAAACAGGGTACAAAATTTCCCTCATCACATAACACACTACACAACTACAAACTCTCTGGCAAACTTTTCACCAAGCGGCAATGCAACATTACAACCATGAGCCACTGAAAAGCACGATCATTAGCAGATCTAACCTCACATCGAAATCTAAGTCATGCAAAGCTTACTGGAAACGTAGCCACATCTGCATTCCCAAGTTTAAGTTTCTATGTTCTTGTGATTTCGTGCCTGCAGTTATGCTCGTGTTAACAGCTTACTGTGCAAATGCTCGCGAATGTAATCACCGATATTCTGCAAGCTCACCAGCAAGGCTGAATTCAATAGTGGCCCGTCCTGTCTATGTGTTTTCTTCGTTTTTGTGGTCGCGATTTTGGTGCGAGATTGACTATTGAATTCAGACATGCACCGACTAGCCCAACAGAGAGTTGCATGGCCAAATGATGCATGTTGAGAAGGTCCAACACAGTACCATGCTATGCAACACATTGCACACATTTATGCTAAAAACGTAATGCCTCACTTTGTACAGGTAGCGTCTTGAAGATTTGGAAGACTGTCCTTCGCAGCACTCAAGCACTATCTGCATGCTGTGTACAGTTGTGAGCAATACGACAGGAACACTGAATTTATTTTCTTAAAAGTCATAGTGGCTAAATGACTTTAGCAAACGCAAAAGTATTCACGGTACTAAATGCTCAAGCAGAAATGTAACTCTCGCAATTCAGTGCGTGCCATTCATATCGGTACATTGCAAGTAATCAAAGATTATACACAAAATCAGCGTTCCCACACACGATGCTCATGTTGCTCACAATTAGTCAGCACTTGACGAGACAAACGTACAAACTAACGAGTACAGACACACACATGCAAACAGCTCGATGCATTGCAAATTAGAGCACATACCGTGACTTCCAACGGCAAGACAGCTGGAATCGAAGTCCCACTGGAATTTAGTTGGAGCAAACTAACGTGCACATGATGTGCGTTTCTGTGATTACAGGCAAGGTAAACATTTCTCTGCTTTTTTTTTTTTGTCCTTGTTAGGGATGTGCTCAACACTCTTCATTCACCACTTGGCAAAATATACACTGACTATAAGACACAATGCAGCAGTAAGCAAGGATGCTTCCCTTCAAAAATGCGAGTGAGATGCAAGAGCAGCTGCCTTCCAACATGTGAGTGAGCAGGTAGACAAAAGTTTTAAAATAGATCTACCGTAACATGTTCAAACATTGGTGTCAGAAAGCACGTGCTTCTTGACATAATTATGAAATCGCTTAGTGACACTAAAGATGCATCAATCTTCTGCATGCGCAACTGAAAGCATTGTCTAGAGGAAGAATGATTTAGGCGGTAGCAATAAATTAGCACTTTACAGTGAAACCCCGGTCATACATTCTTAAAAAAAAAAAAAACACGTAGAAGCAAAAGCACTGCCTGGAAGAATGTACTATCCAGCATCACTAAATGATCACGCTGTAACACCTAAGAGGTGGACCAATGATAGAGCTCCCCTCGAGATATCTAAGGCTAATACTAATCCACTGAGATTTGGGCTGTGGTTTTCATGAGAGCACAAGTTGCAGAAACAGTAAGCTGACACAGTGAAATGAGTTGTAAATGTGCACGACATAACAGGAGTTCACTCTATAAATGTAAGTGCTTGATGTCACGAAATTGGCAGCGCTAGGTGTCGAAAGCATGCACGCTGTCACTTGTTTCGGTATTTAAAGGTTCACTAAACCGAAACAAGGAACCAGTCTAGCCAGATGAAGTACCGTACTTACTCACATAATTTGCGCGTTTTTTTTTTTTTTGCGATTTTAGACCTTGGAGAAAGGGGTGCGCAAATTACATGGGGGTTTCGTGAACGCATTCGTAATAATGTGCAATAGGCCTAACACACATAGTATATATACATAAAAAAAGAAAATAAATTGGAGCACAAAGTGTACTGCTTTTATTTCACAAAATTAGCATGTAGTTTACCGTCAGACCCGGTCGTGTGCGGTCGAGGCAGAATCACTGATAGAGAGGCTCATTTGGGAATCACCGTTGCGACCGCAGTCCCCACCCTCCCAAAGCGCATCAACCTCGGTTCCGTTGAGCACATTCGAATGTGCCCTTGAAGCTCTTTTCGGCAATGCTGGAAGAAACACCATGGCGATTCCGGAAGACCACAGCGTTTGCACATAATTGAAAAGGCCTTTTTCAGCAGCAAAGACTTCTACAATTAAGCATGCACTTTTCTGATTATTTCTGCAATGATCGCGGCGGTCATCACAGATTCAAGAACTCTAAGCTGAAGTGCTTGGGTGCTGCTCAGTTCCCGCTTCTTTGGCAAACTTTATAACAGCGAGCTTGAATTTCGCCGCATATATTATTATTGTAACCCATCGCAAGGGAAAAGTAGAAACACAAGGGACGCCTGGTGAAACTTCTGAAATCAACCAAATGTGCGGATGCAGAGAATGATAGGAACGCATTACATGGCAGCGTTGGGAAGCCAGCAACGTGACGTCCCCACAGGTAATAGCTGGGTTGTCTACGTCTAGGGACCATGTGACGTTTAGTCGACACGATGCGGCGCGAGCCTGTGTCCAGACGGAACGAAGCTGCGACGCAGGGTGCCCAAACATAAGGTCCACTGCTCCACTCAAGTGCGCCTCGAGTTCAAATCGGGTGACTTCCCAATCCAATCTTGCTGAGGCGACGAAGTAGGCATCGGCACGAGCGATTTCTCGAAGCTGAGTGTCAGGCGTGGTCAGGAGCGTGAGAAGGCCGAATCTATGCGGCAAATGTCGCTGAGTACGGCCGTCTCTGGTATGGAAGCTGCTCCTCCCGTCGAACTGTCGTAGATGTAGTTCGTAGACGCATTCGTCGGAAGATAAAGTGTTCTCTTTACAAGTGGGCGTTTGGCAGACTCCTCGTGAGGCAAAGGTTTAAGAAAGCAAGGGAATTTGCTCATGTCACAAGTTTGGTTTAACAGAGATGCACTGCACATTATCCAGGCGTTTCTAGTCGGTCTTCATCAATGTACCGAACCTCATGGCAAAGTGTAACGCTGGAAATACGAATGTACGGAAGGCGTCAATACGTTGCCACGGGGCGAGGAGAGATGAGAAGATGCACTGTGCCTGTGATATGACCTCATCGATAAATGTTGTAGACGTCGTGGACAGTTGAAAGCCAACGGTTCGTTCGAGAAATCGTTGAGAGATAGTCTTCTAGCGAAGTGATTGGTGTTCCCGAAACGAGAAAACGTGTCGGGCGCATACCCACGGGTGTCGTGCCAAACATGTGTAAAGATGAACACTTAGCCGGATTGAGGGCGAGGCCCAAGGTTGAAGCCAGGGTCTCGGTACGGTCAATGCGGCTTTGTAACATGTCCGGCGAAGTGGCCAATGGTGTTAGGTCGTCTGCGTAAGCCAGGATATTATGTGACTCTTAAGCGCCCTGGACGTTGCAGATGACGGGTTCGATGACCAAGTTGAAAAGGAGGCCGCTTAACAGACATCTCTGGCGAAGACCCGCAAGTATAGGTATTGGTGTAGTTGAACCTTCGTCGGCTACGATGACTGTGCTGTTGTCACGGTAGAGGTCTTCGATCAAAGATGTAAAAAGTTCGCCTGCTCCCGACCCTCGGAGCGCGTCTAACAGTGCCCGGTGGGGCACGGAACCGTACGCGTTGGTAAAGTCGAGGAAGGCAGTGCAAAGATCGGGACCACCGGACCGAGCAATGTCGAACCTGTGTTGGAAGAGGTAATTGAGCTCAAACACGCCATCGAAAGGCAGGAATCCCTTCTGGCAATGCGATATGACCGCATTTTGCGTAGCCTAAGTCCGAAGTCTGGCGGCTAAACACTTGGTATACAGTTTAAATGCTGTACAACCTAGCGCAATAGGTCACCAGTTGCTTGGGTTGGCTGGGTCGCCCTTCTTATAAATGAGGACTGTACGCGATGTCCGCCAGGAGGTGGGTGTACGCCGATGATGAATACAGGTGTTAAAGAAGGCCCCCAAAAACCGTCCCTCAAGATCGACGGAACGCCAGTGACTGTAGGTCAGACGATCCGATCCAGTTGCGGTATTCTCGGACTTGCGTAGCCGCATATAGACATCCTCCGGCGTGAAGGTTGAGGTGTAAACCGGTTCAGGTGCCACGGGACGTTGGAATAGGAGTCTTGTGTCGGCAGACCGCGCCGACCACGTGGATGTCCAATGATCTTGAAGTTTGGTCAATGGAATGGCACAAGGGCGAGAAGGCCCTCCAATACCAGACGAACCGCACGTCGGCGATTACGGCGGTAAAGACGCTGAATCGTCGCTGCGCTGGACGGGTTGACAGGAGGTCGTGGTGGTCCCGCAGAAGAAGGGGCCGGAAGGCGCACAGCCTCGGATGCGAGGGCGACGGCCTGGTCCCAGATACGCTCGCACTGTGTCCACAAGGCGTTAGAATGCATTTCGTGTACGAGCCCCCGTAGTAGTTCCGTCAACTCCCTAAGAAGCGTCGTGCGGTCTGGAGGCAATTCCAAGACAGGGTCGTCGACCGTGGGTATCGCAGTGTTGTCGTCAATGTCGTCCCCACCTGGATCTTCGGACGGATCACGAGCGTGAGAAGTGGCGTCCGAAGACAGTGAGGACGAAGATCGCGGGCGCAGCAAGGTGCCTGAAGACGCCAGGGCTGCCATCGAAGAAGACGACGAACCGCGTGTGGAGATAACCGCGCGGTGGGTCGGTGAGACAGGTCCTTGGTCAAGTAGTTCCGGGTCGTGCCAGGAAGGTGACCGTGGTCTTGATAGCTCTGCAGGAACTGGAATCCTCGCAGGCGCCTCGTCAGGAACGTCAGTGGAATGGCTGGAAGGCGCGATGTTAAGTGAAGGCCTGGAAGAGCGACGTACGGTCGAGGCGGGGCGTGAACCATGTGCAGGGGGCACCGGGGTGTTGCAAAGCGAAGTCGTCAGGGAGCCGGAAACCGAGACCGAATCCCGCGGTGAAGGTGACTCGCTAGAAGACTGTGAAGGGGAGGTCGGGTCGGAAACCACCGAGGGTGTCGAGTGGTGCAGGGTGCCGGTGTCCGAATGAGATGATGACGTCGCGCGGTGCGTGCGACGACGGCGAACAGCCCGTGAAGCCGGTGGCGAGGACAAAGAAGATGAAGAATTGGAGCTGGTGGGTGTAGAGCCATCTGGCACACACTGATTGACTGTTGAGAGCTGGCCTGTTTGCCTGTGGCGAAAACGCGTGTGGTTAAGTAGTCCATGCGCCGATGTAAATGTGGCGTCACATGTCGGGCAACGACGTCGCGGAGCGGAAGAAGGGGAAGAAGAATATATTATTATTGTAGCCCATCGCAAGGGAAAAGTAGAAACACAAGGGACGCATGGTGAAACTTCTGAAATCAACCAAATGGGCGGATGCAGGGAACGATAGGAACAGTTGGTGTGACAGGGCAACTAGCCCTCCTATGCCTCCAATGTAGTTGTTTTTGCTGTGACTCAAGCATGCATTCTTACGGCGGAAGAGATGGGGATGCATAGGGAGGCAAACCCTCGAGCAGTTCCGGCGACCCATATTGGCATTTAGGTACGACATTCTAGGGACCCTTGTTGGGCAGAAGTCTCCGGGAGAAGGGCCTTGACACTCGCAGCCGATTTGATTGTGCTCGCATGCTTGGTGAGGCACACCCCCTGTGGGCCCGTTCAAAGCATCCTAAGGTCCAAAGACTCTATATGGGCACAGCAACGAGCTGGCTCGGGCAGGTCGGGGAGCGCAAAATATGCGAGTAAATATTTTTTAGGAGTGAAGCTCCTAAAGGCGTGGGTCTGTCCATCCCTTATATGTATGTATGTATGTATGTATGTATGTATGTATGTATGTATGTATGTATGTATGTATGTATGTATGTATGTATGCGTCTATGCATGTACGTACGTACGTACGTACGTGACCGCCTATAGTTCGACCGTTGCCATCTGCCCACAACTTCGTCCTTGATAACATCCCACTACGCCCCATCACCAATCCACCACTTCACCGACCATAAAGCAAATACTGTTGAGAAAACAGCCAATATGAAATGCAAGATGGTCGTGTATTTGTACCCAGGTGCGCATTAAAGAACCATAGATTGTTCCACTGTGTCCATCCTTTGTTTGTACGTGACCGACTATAAATCCCCCTTTGCAAACTGCCCACAATTTCGTCCTTGCAAACATCCCATCACTATTTCCTCCAACCCATTTCGTCCATGCAAACCATGCCTCGTCACCGATCCACCACTTCACTGACCATAAAGGCATTATAATGAAGGGGGAACGGAAGCGACGTATAGCTACCACTTACGAATAATAAAATTTCTTGTATAGATATATACAGTGTTTGTCACATCTTTGATCACGTAGTGGGTGATATTTGCGAATGGTTCACGGTTTAGCAATGAAACCCTCCAGTGCTTCGCCCCACTCATTATGATTCACTCCATAGATATGCTGTGATTTTTTATTTACTAAAGCTGACAATATATTAGGGGTGTGCAAATTATGCGAGTAAATGCTATATTCTGAAAACTTCCTTGTCCTCAATTCCATCATGGTGTTTACTAATATCAGAAGAAATAAAAGACTGCCTTCACATTCAAATTTCGTGCTAAAATCTCCTATGATGTTCTGATTTCAAAGACGTGCGCATTTAAGCAGCTCATTTTATTTTGTTAGACACACATTAATGGGAAGTATCAGACAATGATGCCAAGGAAAGTATAGCAGATGTTACTAGTAGTAACTGCAATGTAAACATGAAGAAGAGAAAAACCATTTCAAAGTAAAGTTTTTTTCATATTTTGGCAACATTGGTTCAATGAAGTATCCTGAAGCTTGATGTTCTATGTCTCTGGCTACCTTGGAGGGCAACGCACTTCATACTTACCGATTAGGAACTATATGTAGGTCCTAGCAGACACCATAAAAATTTACGGCGCCACGATGATTTGTACAAGAACTTCAAAACAGTGCTGCCAACAGCATTTTTTTTTTCGCAGCATTTTTTTTTCGCAGCATTTTCTTGCTCGCCAATGTATCTTGTTATAACAAGCGTGGTGATATTGGTGGTGTGTAATTGTAATTTACTAATACGAGAAAAAACGTTTTTTTTTTTCTCTTCAGTGTCTCCTCTAAACTATGGCGCATCTCCATATTCTTGGCGTGCCCCAACTGCATGCATGATTTTAGTGCATCCCGTGTGCACACGGGCTGCGCTACCCCGACCCCTGTGCATTACACCCTCAAACCTCAATATAACAAACACAGATATAACGAAATATTGGTTACAATTAGGTAAAATAAAATAGTCTTGCAGTGAATAAAATGTTAGGAATAACCTCTCTAACGCATTTTTGGATATAACAAACTTATTTTCTTGCAAGACGCCACTTTGTTATAATGAGGTTTGAGTGTACATAGTAGGTCTCCTATAGCAAAGGCAGCCGATACCAAGATCAGCTGCTCTTTTGGTGCTTTGAATGAATGTGAACGGACCTTTCTTCATGCTGCACGGTATCATGTGTGATGACGGGGCCTTCTGTGAGCGTGGTCCATAAATATTGTGCTTTTCGGAAATAGACAACCAGTTCAAGGTTAGTGCTCATTTTGTTTGTCCACATTGTCTGACTGGTGTAGTGGAATGCACCCATCAGATGTATGCAACTAACCAGCCCATTAAGGCGTACTTTTAGACAGTACATTCGAGCCCGCATGTATTGAATCTTAAAGGAAATAACAAAAAAGGTCCTATATACAGGTTATTCAATATATGAAAAACTTCATACATTGAAAGCATATTCAAAAAGATTTTGCAAGTACATACAAGATTCTATATACAAACTTCTTTACATGAGGATTCGATATAGGCGGAATCAACAATACAAGGCCATTTTTGTGTCCCCGACTGACAAAGTTGGCACCGGGAAATTGTAGAAACATAAGAACGAGGTTCTACTGTACAATGCCAAATAAACAACTCCTCCCGACTCAGATTTGTGTTGTTTTACCCTGCACGTGGAAACCTAATCTGGTAGCCATGCTTCCAAAGTTCTCAAGAGTTTTCACAAAGGCCCTTAGCCACTATCTCCTACGTGTGCACACCCAACAATATTTGCTCATTTTCGTGCAAATGCATTGTTTGCAGAGGCTGATAATGAAATCTAATGCAAATAAATGCCTACTTTCTTGTTCTTTGTCACATTCATAGCTAGTAGGCGGTCTCAAATGCTGGCTTCGACCATATTTGATGCAGTATGTCATCAGTGCATTTTTTTTTTCGCTTTCTCAAGAAACACCGGTGTTTTTATTCAGACTCAAAGTGCACTAATGTAAGCCTCAAAACAATTACTTTTCCACAGTTTGCGATTTCAACATTACGCTATCCAGTCTACTACCAGTAATTTTACATTATTACATGCCTTTAAATGCCTCAGTCATTATGCGAGAACAGCCAAAAAGGCCTTTAATAGCCGAGGATTTGAGAATCACAATGTGAGACAATGTCAAAAAACTAAAACCAAACCAAGCAAAAGAAGACAAGCATTTATAAAAAAAAATATGTATATATAGTGTATATATAAAAAAAAAACTTATGTTGGATGCATTTATCAAATGGTTGCTCTCAAAGCATACAAAGCATGCACACATCTGGCTGAGAAGAATGTCGTCTCTACCATCATGAGATGCTAGAGCGACGAAGCAAGGATGGGCCTTCCTCTGAAAAACTGATTATTAAAACTTCAATCCCCGTCTGCTTGTCGTCTGTGTTCACTACCGCGCAGTAAACATCAATTGTGAAACCTAGCTCGCTGCAATGGCAGCTTTAACCACGGAACTGTTAAAGCAAAGGAGAATAGCCGGAGATCTGTTCTGCAGGCTTTCTTGCCCACCTGTGAAAGTGAAGCCTGACAAGATAGAGACCAAGGATAAAATAGGGGGGGGGGGGGGGGGGAGCCCAGTGTAGTGAGGGTTAAGTTAGGTATAAAGCAGGAGAGCAAAGGCAAAGTTTATGGCAGGAGCGGAGGGAGCAGCCGGTGTAGGGAAGAGGAGAGATCAGGAACACGATTGGCTGTGTCAGTGAAAGGAGCCGACCAATGGCAGGGTGCCTTCAAGCACAGTAGGTGCTGCTGAGAGAGAAGGAAAGGCACGCTGATGCCACCAGCTCCACCTTTTAATGAGCCTTTGTTCCAGAAAGCCAGTTGAAGCTGCGCACAACTTTCAATAAAAAGAAAACTGGAAAGTAATCTAATTTGAGATACTTGATGAAAGAGAACACATTTTGGTGAAAATCATGCAAGAATGAAAAACAGGCACATGCCAATCGAGGAAGTATTGCTTCACAAGCCTCTTGTTTCCCCGCATTCAAGACATTGTTGAAAATGAGATGCAGTTAAAAGAGGAAGCATACTGCAATTTTAGGAGCTTTTTATAAGCCTGAGCATTTGCAAGAATCCTAAAACAAACTCATTCCTTTGGGCCTAACCTATTATTACGCTTAGTGCAGCATAACACCTCGAAAATGCTACAATGCTAAATGATGCATTGCCACCTGTCATACCAAATGCGAATGAGCAAACTTTTCCTACATGCAAGCACACGTTGAGTGAGCAAAAAAATGTGAGCAGCAGCTGGCCCAATCATGTACATCGAGAGGAAAACAGTGAAGTTGGCTTTGCTGCAACACCTTGCTGCCCCGAGAATATGAAAATCGCTCCGTTCTAGTGAAGAAGGCGCTATGACGTGATCAATCCTTACTTTAAAGGGGCCCTGCAACACTTCTTGAGCATGGTCAGAAACGCTGCAGATCGGTAGTAGAGGCTCCCGACAACACGCGAGCCAAATATTATAGCACAGCACACGGCCTGGAATTCACAATAAATTACCAAAGTCAGCTAAAATTGCTTTCTCTTCTCTCGACAAATGGCGAAATATGCCCCAAAAATCAAATGTGAATTACCCATCTATCAGCCATTGACTGATTTGAACATGGCGTGCTCACTCGTTACAAAGATCGCCGCAAGAGGCCGCGGCTGCGACTTGTGCACACGTGAGCGCGCGATCGCGCCAAAACGCCAAAAAAGCGGCGCATACGAAAGAAAAAAAAAAAAAAAAAACGTGCTAAAGGCCATGAGGCGCGTGTGACGTTTTTCTGTGGCCCTGTCATCCCTCCCTGCTTAGCTTCCAGCGCTTTCGTCGGGGCGAGAGAAGAGAGAATGCCATTGCAGCATGCGACAAACCTTTGTAACTCCACTCGCACTGGACGAATCCTTAAAATTTTTGCGGCATTGAATATGTGAGACAATAAGCTTTTCTAGTGAATTCATTCCGTGGTTACTTGAAAAAGCGTTTCAGGCCCCTTTAAGCAATCTGCAAACATATAGAGGATGATCCAGAAACGTAGCCAGAAAAAAGCACATTTTGCTCGCACTTCACCCTCTCCCCTGAAAAAAAAAATTCTGCTCTCACCCTTGCCCTGAACTGCAGCTTGGAGACTTGTTTCACCGTTTTACAATACCTCTGCTATGATGAAAAGCCTGCTCGAAGTGACCACAAAGCAATTACGACAGCATGCTTCATACCAATCTGTTAGTACATAAAAATGGTAGACATAGCTAAAAAAAAAAGATATCCTTGAAACGAGGACAAGGCTTAGGATATGTCATTTCTGAAGGCCACATCCTAGAGTGAATGATTGAGCACGTGTGTTCCCACAAGTCCAAGAGCTGTAGAGCTCTGTCCTAATGTTGGCTACATTTCTGAACTAGCTGTTTACACAGACATGCTGTTGAGTGGGTCTAGATGAGCAAAAAACATGACCTGTTTCATCCTTTGGTTGAGGTCACTATGCTAGCTCTACTGTGCAGGACACTTTCTCAATTTCAAATGATACATCGATGCTTCTGAACATGTGACACTACATTTAAGGTTTTTCTCATAATCCATCCCTGTGCGCCGAGATATCGAAATTCGATAAATTGAGCATTGAACCGACAGAACACCCATAGTGTCCTAAGCCTGTTGCACGCTTAATGTAAGCGAGATAACCCAACTCTTTTTGACGGGAATATGAGCCTTACATGAGCAAATACATAAATGAGTCAAATGGATTGGGCGTAAACAACTGATCTGCAGGGAGTTGGGCGAAGAAACTCCCGAGGATGTGCAAAGCCCGCGCAGCGCAGCAAAAGAAAATCCCTGCACTAATTATTCCTACAAATTGAATTAAAACAGGGAGTTTCTGCATCCATAGTGCCCGGGGTTCACTCGGGAAACTTTGTGTACCGAGACTGTACAGCGGGAAGTCTCGGTACGCGCTGCAACTGCCCTCACTCAGTTTGCTTGTTGGAAGGCAGCCACTGCGGCACACGGCTCTGTTGCTTCAGTACCCGACCCACTCCCAATGAAGGACGTATCTGACATCTATCCCCTGGCTTCTTGCTTCGGCTGGCCACAGTGACTGCGTCGACCCATCACTCGCGAGGGGGAGATTTCACTGCCGGTGCTTCTGAAGACTTCGCACAGTATCCTTGTTTCCTAGACCGGTCTATCCTCAGGACAACCTGTCCCGATGCTGCTGTATGGCTTTCCAAATGCGGAGTTCGGGACCCAACCTGCGAAGAAACGAGACTCGACCGGATCACTAAAGTTGTACTCGCAGTTGAAAACTTTTAGGACTGCTAATTTCGAGACTGCGCTGCCGTGAGAATTATAAAAAAAAAAATCAATAAAAAATGCACATTCTCAGAAACTTTCATACCTTTATTTGAGCCCTTTTTCTTTTTTTTTTCCTTCTAAAATGTGTATTACATCATGAACTCCCCATGGTGCTTATTGCTGATGATGTAAAACAAACAATATCTGCTGCATGCTAAAATTGTAGGCTTGCACAACTTTTTTCGGCGGTGAGTTATTCCATTGTTGGCCACTTAAGTGTTAACAAAGTGATAGCTACTTGAGTAATCAAACAGTATTTTGAATTTTTCCATGAAGTCTAGTGCTTTCTGATTTTGGCTAGAGTTTTTAACGTTTTAAAGGTAGCAGGTCTGGCCTCTTATGCACCTTCTAAGTATCAAGAGCAAACATGCTTCTTTTCAAGCAAAAATAACCTGTAGTTCTGCATTTTGTAATTTTGTTTTCGTCTTACTTTTCGCCATATTTCATACCACAGAAGTTCAACGGTACACTAAAGCGAAGCAAATAATCAGTTTAAACTGACAAGTTTAACGCTGAGATCTCTGCTGTCGACTTCACCTTCATAGGTTCAACAGAGAGAAAATTAGGATCAAAGTTACATTTTTATATTTCGTGCCGGAATCTCTCCAAGTAACGTCCTAGATTTTCGTGTGACTTTGCCAACAATGAGTCAATGAACTTTTGTGAAATCTGGCATCTTAAGACTCTGACCTTGTTGGAGGACTTAATTGATTGCTTCATTTTTACCTTTTGGATAGGCCCTTGCCCATACCATCAAAGTCTATGACCTCAAGGAGCCTGGTTTGGAAAGTTGAAGGTGGCATCGCCATCCGCATTTTCCTTTTCAAGTTTTCCTGCTTACTAAGTGCCTTGTTGTGGCAAGCCTAACATTGTTAGTATTGTGAAGGAGTAACTTACTAATACAGTCGAATCCAATTTATTCGAACACGTTTAATTCGAACTTCCGGTTAATTAGAATGCACGCTGAGGTCCCATTAAAGCTTTGTGTACTCCAATGGGCGAAAACACCCCGTAATTCGAACATGCAAGCACTTGCGATGGTTAATTCGAACAAACTGCGCTCTGAAAATGTTCTCATTACCACCCCCAATCCCGCGGCGGCACCTCCGACACCTCAACGCTGCGCGCGAAGAAAAAAAAAAAAAAAAGAAAGAAAAGGCTGCCGTGGATAGTTTGCTCTCTCTCAAATGCCGAACTGCAACGCGCCTGCACCACGCTTCTTCCGTTTCTGTCCCTGCCGCGTAGAGACAACGTTATTAGTAACGTTGATATAGAGACCCTTTTTCTTTCAACTCGGCGCGCGGAGGGAGAAGAAAAAAAAAATTGGCCTCGTATCTGCATGTTACACTGAAAATGTCGTCGAAAGACGATAGTCTTGCATCTGGAGAGAGTGAACGAAACGTTCATTTGATGTTCTGCTCTAGAAAATCGTGAATGGTATATTTTGGAGGCGCTGCGTTAAGAGTGCCTCGAGCGTGCAGCAAAGGCGAACGAGCGCATCCAGTCTTGTCACACGTTAGACATGAGCTCTATCTGGCAGTTATCCTAGAAAACGGAGCGGCGGCATGCGCGCCCTTCTCTGAGGTGATAAGGTGTAGAACGCAAGGCGACAGCTAGGTGCCACCACCGTGTTGTCCTAGCAAAGCGTCGGAAACACTTGCCTTTTTGTGCAAGCGTTGCATGGTAAGTGCAGCGTTATAAACGCTACAGCACTTAGAATTACTTATGTATGCCTTTTCTATTAAAAGATACACATACATAATATTGACGTGTTGTTATGATGCTTCAGATATGTGCAATAATTGCTTTTTAATTGACAATTGCACCAGTATGAAGGCTGAACCTTGAGCAATATTGGTGGGTGCTGCGGATGGCGTCGGCCGTTTGGAGTATCGTTTGGTCACTTTGATGCCATTTAGGGTATCGTTAAGGGCAGACAAACAGACAAATGTACAGACAGACCAAAATTTTTGCCTCGAAGGTGCCCAAGAAAGACTATGTGGTCTTTAGACTATTGTCTTTAAAAAAGTGGTCGCGGAGTGTTGGCTCTCTCTCACGCGCCGGCGCCACACTTACCCCTTTCCCGTACCTGCCACGCAGACCATTCAACGACGCTCGAAAAGAGAGCAAAAAAAAAAAAAAAAAAAAAAAAAAAGCTGACATGAAGTGTTGGTCATCTTTCAAATGTCGATATGCCCGTCTCCGCGGGGAGACACTCTTTCTTTCTCGTCGCGGGCTGGCAATGCCACAGCTACGGCGCAGTGGGTAGTATCGGAGACGCAGTCGTTGTTGTCGTCTTTAGAGAGTGTCGGTGTTGGACATTGCCGCGCCCAACTTTTCTTGCCAGGAGAATACTGAAGCCAAAGTAGAAATGCTTTGCAAGCTGCATGCAAAACTGATTGACTCGCTGCACCGATTACTTCAATTAATGCCGGATGTCCTAGGATTTGTGAATAAACGTAAATCTTCTGAAACTTCCTCTTCGTGTGTTAGCTCAATGCCCATGCGCCACTGCATGGTGAGCCCTCTGTTTATTTAGCTTTCATTAATTTGAACTTCTTCTAATTCGAACAAATTTACGGGCCCCTTCGAGTTTGAATTATCAAGATTTGACTGTACTAGAAAAAGAGTTTTTATCTCAGCCTCTCTTTAAAGACCTCAATGAACACATTTAGTTCTAAGGAGGTTCGACTGATGCAAATTGACAGCGTAAATTTTCATGTTGATTTCTCTGGGGACATGTATTTTTACGCAAAGCAAGTCACTTTCGTAGCAACATACTGGCACCAGCGTTTCATGCTGCATTGTTTCCTAAACTTTAGGTGTAGGTTAAACTTTCAGTCAAGTTTGAATAACAAAATACACGATAAAAGTCGTACCGGAGTCCGAGCCTTCGCAGATCATCTCTCGTCATCAAGAGCAGCACATCCTCTTTCGTGAACTGTTCTCTGGCAAACTGCGACAAGGAAAAAGCCACATTTATGATGTTAAGTTGGAATGGTCTGAAGGAGCATTGTGATATTACAATACAATCTCAACATAACAAGCATGCTAAAATGAGGTGAACAGAAGTGTGGATGAATAGTCTTTAGTGCAATGAGTACCGTATTTACTCGATTCTACCGCGCCCTCGATTGTAACGCGCACCCGATTTCCACCACGAAAAAAAAAAAAAAAAAAACGTAAGACATCAATTGCAACGCGCACTCATTTCTCTCACTGGCCCGCACGATCAGGCCACTCGAAAAAACGACTCCTTTCGGGAGCGTCTTCCATTTAAATATGAGGTACGGGAGAAGCTTGTGCCCATCTGACGTGTAACAGAGCATTGCCGTCACTGTAGTTTTACCGTGGACCGATGTCAGCATGCGAACTTGCTTCGCCCCCTTCTTCTCGACGGTTGTGGTGCCAGGCATGTCGAAGTAAAGAGGCGTCTGATCGGCATGCCCGATTTGCCCAAGCAGGTAGCCGTTGTTGCGCCGCAAGTTTAGGACGAACCTCTGAAAACTGTGAAACTTTTCATCGTACTCCTCCGCAAAACTTTTCGCATATGCATGTTCCCCTTCGGAGGAAAAAGCCTTTCCTCTTCATAAAGTTAGTTAGCCAGCACCTGCTCGCTTTAAACTAACTCCGCATTAGACCTTTTTCTAAGACTAATTGCATAGCCCGCACTTGGAGCAGTTCTGTCGTCACGGGCCGCTGTGCGGCTCGCTGCTCAAGCACATACTCGCCGAGCAGCTCTTTAATTTGCGGAAACCGACCCTGCTGTGGTCCACAGAAGCCTTTGCGTGAAGTTTTGCTATCGACAATTTTCTGCTTTTGTTTCCACCGGTCCCGCACGCACGTTTCGGGAACTCCGAACGACCGCGATGCGGCCCGATTTCCGTCCGTTTCTGCACACGCGATGAGTTTTCTTTTAAAAGGGGCATCGTGGTGCACTCGAGTTTTGGGAGTCGGCCCTTCCACGCCGTCGATTCTAATGCACTACTAGATGACGAACTCCTCAGCACACGTACGAAGTGCCGCACATGGGAAATACATAGGCAGAAATGGCCGACGCGCCATGCCGACGCACGTAGGGGGTGGCCATTTTGGATTTGCCGATGGCAATAGATTGACCGTAATTTTTTTGTTCGTACTCGATTCTAACACGCATGCGATTTATGAACTCGCTTAACGGGAAAAAAGGTGCGCGTTAGATTCGAGTAATTACGGTAATTAATCTCAACATAACAAGCATGCTTAAATAAAGCGAATAGAAGTGTAGTTCGATTGTCTTCAGTGCATGGCCATTGTGAAACTGAGAATGCAAGACATGAGACAATAGTGGTTACTAGGCTTGTGCAAATATTCGAATTCGCTTCGATTTAAATTCAAGTTACTGAAAATTTGGAAGTATTCTTAATGAACGAATAGGTGTACATTAGTATGCATGTCACCACCTGTAGGGGTGGTTTTACTGCAGTGCAGGGTGCTAAGCCGTGAGAGCACAGATACAAAGGAACTTCGCTCTGCCGCAAAGCTCCACTTCAAATATAAAGGCGTACTGATGGAAAATTTGGCGAACGAGATAACCTGCGGGGTCAATTACTGTGAACATGTGTATATAATACGTAAAATATCTACAGCAAATTAGCTTCGAAGGCAATTTAAATTAAGTTTGAAGTATACGTGAGGGATCGAATCTATCGCGCTATGGACACCCTCAAAGAATACCCTTGGTGAATTCCTACTTCCCTAACATGACCACGCCGCCACAAGTTACGACGACTTCAAACCCACTATTTTTCTTTGGTGACGTTTGCTCCAGCAGACTATTACTCAGCAGCTGCACAGGAGTCCGTGGCTGCGGCGCACGAGTTGAAAGTTTCGTGTTTGATTGCTGTCCCGTTTCCTGTTCGAAAAAATTGCTTGATGCCAACTGCACGGAAGTGCGTGATAGTTCTGTGTGCTGACATGGTCAAGCCTTGAATCCACTAGGTGGTGATAGTAGTCGCACCCGGTGGCTTTTGAAACAGAAACTGACACTGGTCCGCGATAATGAGCCTGTAATTAATTATCTGTCACGGGCTGCAGTAAACAATGCATCGTGTTATGATCAAGAAGCCCTCAGGAACACTTTGCAGCTAAAAAACTCGAGGCGAAATGTTTGGTGTCAGTGCTCCTTTAAAGGGGACTTGCAACACCTCTTGAGCATGGTTAGAAAACACTGTTGATCGGTGGTTGAGGCTACCGAGAACACACGAGCCAAATATCATGCAGCACATGGCCTGCAATCCACAATAAATTCTCAGTCAGCTAAAAATTGCTCTCTTCTGGGGGAAAATAATGCCACAAGCTCAAAAATCATTCGTCACACCCATTATATCAGCCCCTGATTTATTTGAGCATGAAGTGCTCAGTAGTTACTGGGGCCACGGCAAGAAGCTGCCACTTTTCCATGCGTACGTGTGCGATCTCACTGAAACGCTACATATTCGAAGAAAGAAAAAAGAGAAAAAGTTCTCAAGGGTCACGCCTGCATGACGTATTTTCTTTTCCCATGCCATCCATCGCTCCATGCTTAGATTTTAGTATTTTCGTCGGGACGACAACAAAGACTGAAATTGTAGTGCGACTAATATTGGCAACTCCGGTCGTACTAGATGGATTGTAAAAGTTTTTACGGTGGTGAATTCGCGAGGCAATAAGCTTCGTTAGCAAATCTATTCCAAGCCTACTTGAAAAAGTGTTGCAAATAGTGTTTAAATGAATGTATTACCCTCCAATCGATTCATCATTATTTAAGCTTAAAAGTTTGTTATGCCGGCTTATATGCTACAAGTACAATAAATTTTAAAATGTTTTGTATTTTACAGGTTATCACTGGCAAAAGGTCAATCTTTTTATTATTCAAAGTTGTTTCACCTTGCTTTGAGCGAAAAAAAAAAAAGGAATTCGCAAAGAGACTTTGTTTCGATTAAAAAAAAATATTGTGGAGGGTAGTTAGGTAATAATAAATATGCCCATTTCTTTTATATGTCATATATGTTGTTTAAATTCAATTCGAAATTATTTGACCAAAATCACTATACGCTTCGAACCTAAAATTCATTATTCACACAACCCTAGTGGTTACAGTGAACCAAATGATGCACCTTCACATATCTCAAGATACATACAGTAAACCCTTGTTAAAATGAAGTTAGCGGGATGGCGAAAAATGCAATATAAGCAGTAATTTGACTGCCTGATATAAGCTCAGCAAGTACAGCTAAATTAGCCATGAATATTTCGCAGAAGTGGTATTCAGTGAAAGAAACCTTTATTCATGCACAAAAAAGTGAGTCGGCTGGTTTCGTCGGGTACTTTGGCTGGGCGCGAGAAGTGTTTGCTCCAGTTTGTTCAGGCAAATTATAAGGTCGTGGTCGCCGCTCGCGCAATCTCCTCTATTTCGCAAAAGACGGAGGCTTTCCTGCGTTTGTCCCACTGTTGGTATTTCGCGAGGCTGTTTGTCTAGCGGCTCATCTTTCTTGTCGAGGCCTCCAAGCAAGTCAGCTATTTCGGCAAGCTGGTCTACCGGTGCTTTGCAGGCTTTACCAGTATCAGCAAAGGAAGGTTGTCCTTCCCTGTTGCCCCAGCATAGAACAGCAATGTAATGCGTTTCTTGCTTTGTTTACATAGTGATGAGGTTCCGCTCGGTGTAATGTACGTGCGCTTCGGCAACAGTTTGCAGAAGCATGTCGCCTCGCACAAGTTGTAAATTTCTCTATCTTCATACTGCTGAAGTAGGGCGCTCAGTTGATGCTTACGCCATCTGTCCACAACGTTCAAGCTAGCCGTTTTTGCAGTCAATGCAGACCCATTTACAGGAATGTCTGCACTTATAACATTGTTCAGCCATTCGAAAAGCATTCTTTCCACTTGAGGATATTTAGAAATTCGGTTGCACTTTTGTTCGGGTGATAAACTTTTCTTGAAGCAGCCCAGTACAGCATCCTTATTCTTCAGAACAGTTGATAATGTTGATGGCAGTATTTCGAATTGTCTTGCGATTTCTAACTTCTGCCGGCCTTTTTTTCACCTCACGTATAAGTTGAACATTCTGCTCTAATTTCAGACACTTCCGTGCGGGCACCGGCGGTGCCATGTTCACTAAAGGCACTCACGATGCGCACACAATGTCACGGACTCACACAGACCTCGCACAACCCATGCACACGTGTGTCTTCCAACCACGGATGGAAAAAACACAGGGAGCATGCCGAGGCTTCGTCCTGGTCATGCGACACCACTGGCGTAGCGGTGGGGAGCAGCCAGTACGTTTCGAGCGGCTTCATACCGGATACTACCAGAGTAGGGCACGAAGAAGGAGGGTGAAATTCGCGCCGCGGAAACAGTCCGCACTGGTGCGCTTGAACCTGGCGATGCTAGTGCGAACACTGCTTGCTCAGCGCAAAAAAAGCCGATCCGTGCACGGCGTGGATGAAAAAAGTGTGCAAGCACTTTGGCGGCGTTGGCGGTCGCTCGCCCGTGCCGCCGTGAATACGGATTTGCGACTTTTTACTTCGCTCTAAGCAGAGTAAGCTATCGACATGCTTCGAGTACTCTGGTCTAAAATACACGTACTGGAGTAGGGACAGTGTGAAACTTAGATAAAAGCGATAATTCAAATGAAGCGACTACGTTGTAACGAGGGTTTATGGTATTGTGGTACTAGTCAAAATGCCAAATATGAGCCAGAGGAACTTGAAATCAAAGATTTGGCACACATAACCTTAGCTAACATCTCCTTGAAAATTCTACGCATAAGAGGAGTGCCACACTATGCATACATTTATCAAATGCTCAAAGCAAGTTTCGATGCATTAATATGCTGCAAAACTCTGTGTTGCACGTACAATTCTCTTTATAGTACCAGATCTCCTGTTGATTATTTTAGAAATATTAGCCCTAAGAAACAGAACTCTTTGGCACATGCTGTAAATCGAGCCATTGAAAGTGATGGAAATTACAAGCCACGAAAGAGAAAATGAGCAACCTGAGCAGAGCACGAGCAAAATGGGCGAAGTGCACAACTCTTGGTGTAAGTGTGCGATTTTTATGTGAATTTTTATGTAATTGAGAATTCGCACAGATGTTCAATGAGCGTTTATTTGTTTTTGAAACTTCAGAGCCATATTTTAAAACACGCTACTTTTTTTTTTTGTAAGAACATTTAGAATATAGCAAGTCACAAAATGTCAACACAAGAAATGTAACAATTGAAAAAAAAAAATGTTAAACAAGAACTTGGTCTACCTACCGATAAATTTCATTTCGTACTGCACATGTCGCAGCTGAAAGAGAGACATTTCCAATGCCCTACTGCAGGGTTCTCAAACACGCAGCTCGCAGTCCGCCAACCTTTCGCTAGCGACCCGCAAAATCACAAAGAATAAACTTTCAAGACTTTGCTAAAAGGTATTCACACTGTTTTCTCACTTATTGAGATTAATAATGCTATGTTTGGGGAGCTACCGAAACATGAATGGTCTCAAGAATATTTTTCGTGAGGCACCGCATGCAGTCATGTTTCGAAACATCATCGCAGAGTTAAAAATTCTATTTGAGAATTTTAACCATACTGAAAAACATGTTGATCTGATATAGCATTCTTAAAGCCTCCACCAAATCCAGGGCAGATTTGACCAATATGTTAACACGGCACAGACATTCTTTCAAATGTCATTGCTGGGTGATATTTTCTTCAAATACCACCTCTTCGAATTCTTTCACAGTCCCAGCCCTTGCAAGACGAAATTTCAGAAATGCGGCCCGCTAGCTGATACAAGTTTGAGAACCTTGCTCTACCGGTACGTGCACTAAATATGACAACACCACGAGAGCCGATTGCCAAATTTGGCTACTGCTCACCCTTTCTATGCACTCTGTATCCATGCCAAGGTCTTGTAGCCAGCGAATCAGATCTTCATCGCAGTGAGTTTCAGGCCTATGGACGCCAGCTGAGGCTATGGTTGTGGTGGAACAACAATTGAAACTGTGAGCATTGAGCAGCATAAAGTGATTGTAATATTCACTTATAAAGAACACATGCAAAGTGCATCAAGACCATTGTTGCACAAAAGCAGTGATAATACAATGCAGGGTGTCCCAGCAAACACAGACCAAAAATAAAAATAGGCTGGGGGGGGGGGGGGGGGCTATGAGATCTAGGCATGATACCACCCATGTTTTCTTACCAGTTACAGAGCATAAAGTGGATAATTTTGTTTTGCTGTTCAATTACGCCATAGTGCTTAAAAGACAGGGACCAAAGAAGAGGACGGGAGGTGTGATACTCGCAACTGAATTTTTATTTCGGCGATGTGTTGCACTTATACTCCAGATGAAAACAGCAAAAACAGTATAGCAAGTGCAAGCCTGCATATCGTTCAGATACGCGATTTCCTTTGTGTTCAGAGCAATAGAGGAGGAGCTAGTAAAGTTGGCATCTTCTCTAGCAATCAAACAGGCCCCGAAAATCGCTCGCATATCCTTGTTACAGAGTTATTACACAGATGTACCCACTCAGTAAACAGAGGCTGGCAGCCACAGATTGTTACTGCCACTTGCCCGTTGTGGTCTACTTAGACGCGGGTGCCCTAGGATGATGTCACGTGCACTAGCCACCCAGGAACGCGGCTTCGCTCAAGTCATCCCGTGATGTATTGAAAGGGGCAGTCATTAGCTTGAGATCTGTCTTATTCGAACAGATTCGCAGTTCTCACAGGATTCAACTGAATCTCATTCCACAGTAGGACCTGTAAGAATACTGTTAGACGCCACGCAGGGGTGAGGCAACCGTTTAATGGACCTAACAGCAGCGAGACAGCAGCCAGCGGTTTCAGCAGCAGTTGCAGATGCACGAGCCTTCAGCACACCAGCCTTCTTCGTTGTTTCTATAGCAGAGCCCATATTTGTCACTACATTGACTCCCCAGAGCAAAAGGAGCCATCCTGGCGACCTATGGTACAGACAGGTCTGGTGGGTCGTAGTGAAGTTTTAGATGATCGACGTGCACAGTTTCGTGCCCGTGGCGCCGTTGACCTGTAGGTGGCTGAATAGGTTCAACCATGTAGTTGACTGGTGATGTCTGGCGCAGGTTCCGGTGCGGACTGTCATACTTGGGTATGAACTTTGAGCAAAGGCCTGGGGCAGACGATGGCACGCGGAGCCACACGATTGTTTCAGGCGCGTATGACAAAGGGGATGAGTGTCGGTCATGGGAGTGCTTCTTGCGAGCCTGATCGTGCGTAGTAAGTGAACGTGCGAGCTGCCGACATTCTTTAGCATATGTGGCGGCTTCGGCCAAAGTCATCGATTCTGAAGCGTCTTGGCTGTGCTGAAGAATAGTGTCCAAGAACGATGAAGGTTCCCGACCATAAAGAAGGAAGAATGAGGAGAATCCAGTTGTATATTGAATTGCGCTGTTGTAAGCGTAAGTAACGAATGGCAGTATGCGGCCCCAGTTCGTGTGGTCATCGGAAACATGCATGGAGAGCATGTCACCCAGCATGCGATTAAATCGCTCGTCATCCCGTTGGTTTGGGGGTGATATGCGGTGGTTGTTTGATGCACGATGTTGCATTCGCGTAGGAGGGTTTCTACAGCTTCCGACAAGAAGGAACGCCAACAGTCACTGAGTAGCTCGCGGGGTGCACCATGCCGAAGGACGAGGTTGTGCAGAATGAACAAGCCGACTTCACGTGCAGTCTTTGGGAAGCGCTGAAGTTTCGGCGTAGCGCGTAAGATGGTCCACGGCTACGATGGCCCAGGGGTTTCCATTTGGTGTAAATGGTAGGAGACCGTACAAGTTGATTCCGATGCGGCCGAAAGGCAAAGAAGGACAAGGCAGTGGCTGGAAGGGCCCTGTGGTTGTGCGAGGGGAGCTCTTCCGGTGTTGGCACAAGGAACATGAAAGAACTTTATTGTGGCAACACCAAACGCAGTACAGCCCGTTGCAAAAAGGCGCGACGGGAAAGCAAATAGGCTTGTCCACGCCACGGGCACACAGGGTGCCACGAGCACGTCTCCGCGGTAAAGGTGATCCACGGAGACACCGGGACCAAGGCCCGATTGCTCGAGCGAGGGCAAAGGCGCTCGCGTTGGCTTCGAAGGGAGACGGGTCGGCATAGCCAGGCCACGCACTAGGACACCGTACTGCCCTTCGGCCGTGAGTACGCAGCGGGGCAACAAAATGTGAGCGTTCACCTCGGGCGCGAGGCGCCGTCGGCGAAGTCCGACGAGCCCCGAGCGACCGGACTCAACGGATGGAAAAGAATGCCTGGCTCACCGTTTGAAGTCCCGGAGAGTACTCACCGCTCCCGACGCAGCGCGCGAAAACCTCTCGGGAGTCCCCGCGCGCGGCGCCACAGTAAACATCCGCTTCCGGGTGAGGGAGTTAAACGTCACTCCGCTCTCCCACCACGGCAGACAGCAAAGGAGGGCAGACATGTCGGGACATGAGAACGGCAGAAAAGGCGGCAAAGCCCGCACAAAGGCAGCGGGCCAGCCTCAATTCCCACAACGTCTTCACTACACCTGCGTTGACGCATCGCGGACCCGCGTGGAAGGAGCCATAGACGTCAGAACATAGGTGGCGAGGGATTACCAGCAACTATATGCGGCCATCAGATAGGTAGTTTCGCCGGTACAGATGACTGTCGTGGATGGTAAAATGGCGAGCAGTTCGTCGAAGTAAACGTTTGTCGGTACGTGAAGACGTCTCAGACAGGTACTCTAGGAGAGACGCTATCCATGGATCTTGGCGTTGCTCAGCGGACATGTCGGCATGTTCAAGTGAACATTTGCAGCTGCAAACAGACGCTGTAACATAATTGTGGGGAAGTGGCGAGCGAGAAAGAGCGTCGGCGTCCGAATGCTTGCGGCCTGCCCGATAAATTACACGAATGTCGTAATCTTGGAGACGTAGTGCCCAGCGAGCTAGGCGACCAGATGGGTCTTTTAATGACGACAACCAACACAATGAATGTGATCAGTCACGACGTCAAACGGGTGGCCATGTAGATAAGGTCGGAAATTCGCGATAGCCCAAACAATGGCAAGGCATTATTTCTTGGTGACTGAATAGTCCTTCTCCGCTTTAGTGAGGGTGCGACTAGCATAGGATACAACATACTTATCGAAGCCAGATTTACGCTGAGCAAGAATAGCGCCGAGGCCTACTCCACTAGCGTCCATATGGATTTCAGTTGGAGCACCTGGATCAATGTGGCGTAGCATAGGTGGTGATGTCAGAAGATGGCATAAAGAGGCGAATGCTTCGTCGCATGCTGGGGACCACGCCGAGATGTCTTGGTTGTCGGCAAGTAGCTGCGTCAAGGGTTCAATTATGGTGGCGAAATTGCGCACAAAACGGCGAAAATATGAGCAGAGGTCGATGAAGCTGCAGAACTTATTTAGTGTAGCTGGCCTGGGAAAGTTGGCGGCAACACGAAGCTTGGCTAGATCAGGGCAGACACCATGCTCGCTAACAGCATGCCCTCAGATGGTAAGCTGGCGGGCAGCGAAGAGGCATTTCTTCAAATTCAGCTGCAGTCCAGCGTCCGAAAGACAAGTCGAGACGCTTGTGAGGCGGCTGAGGTGGGAGTCGAAGTCCTTCGCGAAAATGACGATAACATCCAAATAGCACATACATGTGTTCCATTTAAAGCCTCTAAGGATCTTGTCCATGAGACGTTCGAAGACGGCAGGCGCATTACAGCGGCCGAATGACATGACGTAAAACTCGTACAATCCGTCAGGCGTTACAAATGCAGTCTTGGAGCAGTCGGCTTCATTCATAGGGACCTTCCAGTAGCCAGATCAAAGGTTTAAAAAAGAAAAGAACTCTGCTCCTTGCAGGCAATCGAGGGTGTCATCGATTCTAGGCAGCGGATAAACATCTTTTCTTGTGGTCTTATTAAGACGCCTGTAATCAACGCAAAATCTGATGCTGTCATCCTTTTTTTTTTTTTCACCAGTACAACCGGAGAGGCCCTAGGGCTGTTTGAAGGTTGTATTACGCTACGTTGAAGCATATCGTTCACCTGATAATCAATGGCACGGCGTTCAGCGTGAGAAACTCGATATGGGCGCTGACCCAAGGGTGCATGGCTATCGGTGTCGATTTAGTGAATGATGGCAGATGTGCGACCTAAAAAAGGTTTGCTATGGTCAAATGACATCTTGAAGCAATCGATTAGAGCCAGGAGTTGGGCACGCTGAGCAGCGGGAAGTTTAGGGTCAATCGATGAGATAAAAGCCTCCGGAGATGAAGCGGGAGTGGCATCAGAAGGAATGGTGTTTAAGTGAGATGATGGCAACTCATAAGCTAGGTGACTGGATGAAACAGAATCAATTTCCTCAAGGTGACAGAGGACTTCGTCACGGAATAGTACGGCTGGGGAAGGAAGGGAGTTCGTTATATAAATGGAGCCACGTGAGTTTTCTACGGTGACAACTGCGAACGAGAGAAGGAAGCTCTTGCGAGAGCCGAAAGCGTCAGAGGGGCTAAAGAGGGCGGTGACAGAGGGCAAGTCGTCATAGAAGAGTGGCAAAAGAACACAGGATAGAGGAGGGATGCGAGTGTCCGCGGCCACGGTTACTCGGGAAGGTAGCGGCTTGAAAGAAGGTCTTTCACACGTCGGCGCTTCACACAGGGGCAGTTCACACATCGTTGACAACTCTAGTTCGGCGTGCGCACTGTGAACGACGGCATGATGAGCGCAGAGGAAGTCCCAGCCTAAGATAATATCGTGTGAACATGGGGAAAGCACAACGAATTCGACTACATACAAAATATTTTGGATGACCAGTCGAGCTGCGCACACCCCATAAGGTTAGATGTGATGTGTAGTGGCCGTGCAGAGAGAGACATCGGAAAGCGGCAGCGTAAGCTTTTTCAACTTGCGGCACAGCTCACCACTTAGCACAGACACAGCAGCACCAGTATCAACAAGCGCTTTCGCAGGTACACAATCTATATGCACAGTTATTTCATTAGCAGGTAAAAACGAAGGCTTTGAAAGTTTCGATATGTGCGCAGCTCTTGCAAGCATCGGAAATCGCGGTGGTCAGTTTTGTGTTTGGGCAGGTGGTGATCGAGGAAGCATGGAGAAATAGAACGGCGCCGTGGTGAGGGCGACCGATCTCTGTCGAAGCCGAGGGAACGAAGAGGACTGTGGCGGCTCTGGACGATATGAGTTGCAAGTCGCCTCACCAGCAGTTGGATTGTAATCCCGACGACGGCAGTAGCGTGCTACATGACCGGGAAGATGGCAGAAATAGCAAATTGGCCTGTTGTCCGGAGTGTGCCAAGGGTTAGTTGAAGGTGATGTGGGGTGGCGAACAGGAGGTTAGTGGGGACGGATAGGTGGACTTACTGCGTAGAGAGGACGGGGCTGTCGAGCAAGATCCGTGGCGTTTGGTAGCGACGGCGGCGATCGTCTGGCGGCCTCAGCGTGAGAGAGGCGGAGATGGGCGAAGGATGGTACGTGGGAGACAGGGCGTCAGAAACTTGCTCTTCGATTGCCTTGCAGAGCGTTGGGGTGAGTGTGTGCGCACTGGTCGGAACGTACGGCACAAGAGACAATTGGTGCACCACCTCTTCATGGACGAATTGCTGAATTTGCTGCATTATCGTGCTTTGTTTGGAGGAAACAGCGCCAATGGTTAACGCAGATGTAGAGGTCGTGTCGAGGTTTGGACGTAAAGTAGAAATGCGCTCTCTCCGCAGTTCGTTGAAACTTTGACAGTGCTGAATAAGCTGGGCGACGGTTTGCGGTTTTTTTGCAATGAGCATGTGAAAGGCGTAGTTCTCGATACCTTTCATGATGTGCCGTATTTTGTCAGTGTCAGACATGTTGGGATCGATATGACGGCAGAGGTCCAGAACATCCTCAACATACAAGGTAAAAGTCTCGCCAGAGCGCTCTGTGCGGCAGCGCAAGCGCTGTTCAGCGCGGAGCTTGCGAAAAGTGGGTCGGCCAAAGACTTCTGTAAAGCGCGTCTTGAAGGTTGACCAAGAAGGTATTTTCGCTTTGTGGTTGTTAAACCACAGTTCTGCCACATTCGTGAGATAGAAATTGAGGTAAGCGAGCGTGTCTGTAAGCGCCCACTTACAGTGGGAGCTTACAACTTCATACTGTGACAGCCAGTCTTTGGCGTCTTGGTCGTCGGTCGCGTCGAAAATACCTGGATCTCGCTGTCGTGGCATTCAAGAATAGGTGACAGATGAGATTATGACTGCAGGTGACAGGGCCATGTCGTCAGGCATTGGCGAGGTAGGGGGTTGAGCTAGAGTCCGGGAACAAAGTTCCAGTTTGAGACAACCAGCTATCTCCACCAAATGTAAAAATACTGTTAGACACTACTCCGGGGTGAAGCAACTGTTTAATGGGCCTAACAGCAGCGAGACAGCAGCCAGCAGTTTCAGCAGCAGCTGCAGCAGCACGAGCCTCCGCCACAACAAAAGTCTTCTTCGTCGTTTCTATAGCAGAGCCCGTATTTGTCACTACAGACCATGTTTTCATCTCACTAATGCTTTGGGATTGCACACAGCTCCCTGTGGGTAATATTTTGCCATTTTTTTTATAAAGACATAATAACAAAATTTTAAATTGGTAGGTACTGGTACGAGGTCATTAAAGCAGATATGATAAGAAACAAAAACATTTGAACTTACATGCTGCTTTGTAATAATTAACGACTTTTGATTATGTAGATATAGCTGAAACCATAACCAACGTTTCCAGCACCTCTTTAAAGGAACACTAGAGTCAAATAACAATTTACGTCAGAGTAAAAGTCGAATGTATGACAACATCTAAAATGACAATATTATCAACAAAGGTGCCCTACTTACCGAGAAATTAAGGTAAATGCACAAGAACAGAAGCACAGCAGTAGGACATTTTCAAAATGATACTGATAAGATTAGATGGACCGCCTAGAATTAATCACTAGTAATTGATCTAACTGCACTAAATAAAGAACCTTTCGTGCATCAAGAGACGCAATAAAAATACTGCTTGATCGTTTCCGTTTGATTCATGAAAAAAGAACCGCCGGGCATTACTATGGAGAATGGCACGAGTGTTTTGAGAATTTATTTTTCGCGTGGTTACAAGGAACGACAGGTGGTGCCATCTAGAGGGGCGCAGTTGAAACAAAAGCGTCTGCAATATCGAAGCTAATGGCGGGAAAATGATCAATAGCCGTTGTTGCTGCTGTGGCTTCCACTGCTTTTGGTCTGCTGCTACTAGCGCAGTAAAGCCGGGCAACGTTGTTCACGGCAACAGTGACCCGAGACGGTCCGGTCCGTCCGCTTCTTAAGGCGGGTAATTTGAAGTGTGCTAACCCGGTGCGGAGCACTAAAAAGTGATTTCGTTTCAAAATAGGCCTTTCTTTGGCACGAAAGTAACACTATGAGGTTTCTGGACCACCATTTCAACAATAAACCTCGACATAATAGTTGGCTTTAGTGCCCCTTTAACACAGGGCAAAACTTGATTGGTGAAAAAAAAAATTCAGTAACAGCAAGAATAACAACAACCATTAGATTTTTGGTCTCACCAGAAGGAACAGATGATGATGGACCAGATATTGTGACGCTTGATTCTCTGCTCCCCGATGGATGAAGGAACGTGTTCTGGCTTAGGCTGCCAAAACAAAAAGAAGGAGCGAACGGGGGCAGGTGTTAGGACTTATGATAGCACACAAGTGAACACTTCAGGAAAGAAGCAAACTCCAAGCACGATTTATTTTAAAATACCCAACCCAACCAGGCAGATATGTGCCGAATATTTTGATTTGATTCAAAGTGAACACTTCAGTTACAACAAACAGGACAATAGCGAGAGAAAAAAAAATGGAAACAAAATGCTCTGTACAAGAGCCAGACCAAAAGCAGGCAGTGCATGAGAGATCTTGTGAAGGCACCTTAGAGACGCATAGACAAACAAGTGTAGGTTTTGACAGCACATACCAGCCCTCCACAAAGCTTCGCTGCTGTGACCGACTGTCAAGAAGCTTCCTTAGCAAGTCCTGGTACAGCTGCTCACTCATCTGGATGGCATCTATGACCCTGCAAAGAGTAGTTGAAATATGCAGCCGAATGCACTTATAAGTACCATTTATAACAATATATCTAATATAATGATAAACAACGATTGTACCATCCACTTTTGTATGCTTTCTATGGTAAAATAAACCGCTTATTACGATGCTTCAGTCCCCGATGTCAGATGTAGCGATTGAATATGGCTTACAGCGTGTGCCAGAAATGACTCTCTATGGCAACGACATGCGCCGCCATTTGTTTTGCAGCCTGTCTACACCCTTAAAAAAGAGTCGACTGCGCCTCTTACAAAGAAGAGCTTTCTTTCCAAACTTCCAAAGCGATGCTAGGAGAGCTCGCCGAAGCACCCATCGAAGAAGAGCTGCCAAAGTTGTAATCGGTGCTCAACGAAGATGCGTTGTGTCTGGACCCTTTACTTCATGCAGGCGTTGCAGAAACGTCGGAGGGCCTCAGTGATGAGGCGATTGTTGCCCGTATACATGTTGCCATAGTGCTACATATTGCCATTGCATGAAACAAAGGATGTTCAGTTCGTTTATAACACGGTTTCACTAGACCAGAAGTTGTGAGCCCAGGGTCTTTTTTCTGTTTGTGTCTTAGTGCTATCAAGCTCATTAGTCCTAACCGTTCTTTTGCAGGCTGTTGGACTGTGCTAGGCTAGTGGCTGAGGCTAGTGAGTGTTGAATAATTGATATGTGGGGTTTAATGTCCTGAAGTCGCCATATGATTATGAAAGACGCCGTGGTGGAGGGCTTCGGAAATTTCGGCCACCTGGGGTTTTTTATGGTGCACCCAAATCTGAGGACATAAACCTACAGAATTTTCGCCTCCATCAAAAATGCAGCCACCGCAGCTGGGATTCGATCCCGCGACTTGCGGGTCAGCAGCCGAGTACCTTAGCGCGGGATATGGCGTTTTTCTTTGGCAGTTTGCTGAGGAATATTTATACATATTCCTGTACATTTCGCGTGTATACTTCCTGTATATTTGTCAGTATATTTTATATTTTGTATTTACCCTTTTTGTCTAATAAACTCATTTGATTGACTGATTGATTGAAAAGTAAAGCCAAGAGAAGATATTGCAAACACTAATAGTGGTCTACTGCAATAAGCGCATTCGCACAACTTTTCTTTTTTCCGGAGATCTCCAGGTGTGTAGCCTCACTGTGGCAATCAGCTTATTGCTTATGACCAACCAAAGCCGAACCAAGCACGCATACCTCGATCTCATTAGTCTAATACAGGCTGTTTGACTGTGCCCGATTTAAAAATCGCATTGCCACGAAACACGCAAGCAATAAAGTTTGCCCAGTACCACGCTCAACTGCCGTGAATTGTGGGTTGCACAATCGGACCCTGTGAAAACTCCCAATATTCAAGGGTTTTCAAAGACTGAAATGAAATTCCAGGACTTTTAAGGCCTTGTAAATGAAGTTTTCTATTTCAAGGGTTTTCAAGGATTTCAAGGGCATGTGCACGCATTGATGTTAGAAAACTATGCTCGCAAGCACAATTTTTTTTTTGAAAACCTCATCGCAACCACTCCATGCCCACAAGTTGCACACCACTGCTGAATGGGTCTCTCAGCGATTGCAGCCTACGAATAATATGTGGGCACGGCATGTGAGCACAAAGACAGATTTGTTAAATCCAGAGTTCAAAGCATCATATTTTCTCTATAATTGACAAATCGAGAAAGTGAATGTGGAAAGTAGGGTGAGGTTGGTTTCCGTCAGAACCCTCGCAGAACCTTGAGGTGTAAATTAGGCGGCTCCATTTGGCAAAGCTTAAACCAGAGTTCGCACGCATGCGTCACTTATTCCTGAGCTCACATGCAATGCCACAAGAAGGCAGGCATAACTGACCGTTGGGTCTCTTCTGAAGGGATGGCTAGGGCCAGCTGCTTTTGCAAAGCCGCACTGCGGGACTTGCTGGAGTTGATGGTCGACACGCCAGAAGTGGACTCCGCGTCCTCAATGTCGTTATCTTCTTGGTCTTCCTGACCTGTAAGTACATGAGGTGTCTTTCAATTCATATGAAACTTGTATCGGACCTTCGGCCCAGTCAGGCTGTTCTTGCAACAGCTTTTAGTCTATGGTATACCCCAGAGCCTTTCTAGTTCTGGAAATAAATCTCTATTCTATTGTATTGTATTTTAAACTAGGATTCTGACTGATTTCACATTCCGATCAACTGAAGTAAAGCTTAACTTTTTGCTTCAGTCGGAGTGTTACCAGTGGCTTGTGACACTGCACTTAATTTCGTGTCCAAGGAAAAAGGGCATGCATTTGACGTTTAAAAAGATGAGACAAAAATTTATAAAGTTGAGAAAACTTCTAGTGAAGCATAAGTGTACATTCATGTGGCAGTACACTAACTGCAACTTTTCACGCTTCTAACCAGCAATCAGTCAAGATCATTCAGGAAACGGCATTCGCTGATAGTGTCGGCATATCTTCAGTGATTGATATTCAAGCGATCTAAGCAAGGTATACTTAATAGGCTTGTGCGATATTCGAATGCTTCGAATATTTGAACGAATAGTTGAGTATTCAAATGACACTACAAGCTCAAGATCACTTGTCACAGCCAAGAAGGAATACACGGCTCTGGTCATAGCCATTGGCTGATTAGAGCATGGCACGCTTGTCGGTACCAGGGCTGCCACGGGAGGCCGCCACTTGTCCACGAGTACATGCGTGATCGCACTGAAAAACTGCGTATCCGAAAAAAAAAAAAAAAAAGGCACTCAAAGTCACGAGGTGCGTGCGACGCAATTTCTTTCACCGTGCCACTTCTCCCTGCTTAGCTTCTACCTATTTCGTCGAGACGAGAAGAGAGAATGCAATTGCTGCATGCGACAAATATTTGGAACTCTACTCATACTGGACTGATTCTGGAAACTTTGCGGCGGTACATTCGTGAGGCAACAAGCATGTTTACTGGCTCCATGGCTGCTTGAAAAAGTGTTGCAGGGCCCCTTTAAAGGAACAAGTTACCCTCAAATCAATTCATTTTATTAAGCTTGTTATGACAGCTTATATGCTCCAAGTACAATAAATTTTAAGACGTTAAGTATCTTATAGGTTATCACTCGCGCACTACTGAAACTACTACTCAAGGTTGTTTTGACTTACTTGAAACGAAAAAAAAATAATGGCATTTGCATAGAGCCCCTATTTCAATTCAAAAGAAATATTGTGCAGGTTAGCTAGGTGATGATAAATATTCCCTTTTTATTTATGTGTCATACATACCATTCGAATTCGATTTGAAATGATTCGATCAAAGTCACTATTCGCTTCGAATTCGCTTTTTACCTGACATTCACTATTCGCACAAGCCTAATACTTAAGTAATTAGAAAAAAAAATTGTATGCTGTCACTTGTTACACAGAGCTCTCTCCAGTGATCCCGAAGCTGAAAGAATCCATTCTGAGCTGGCTTGTTGTAGTGACATAAAGTGGCTCATTATAATTAATTGATATGTGGGGTTTAACGTCCCAAAACCACCATATGATTATGAGAGACGCCGTAGTGGAGGGCTCCGGAAATTTTGACCACCTGGGGTTCTTTAACGTGCACCCAAATCTGAGCACACGGGCCTACAACATTTCCGCCTCCATCGGAAATGCAGCCGCCGCAGCCGGGATTTGAACCCGCGACCTGCGGGTCAGCAGCCGAGTACCTTAGCCACTAGACCACCACGGCGGGGCAAGTGGCTCATTATACGCAGCTAATGCTGGTCATAACAAACTATTAATCGCGGCCAGCTGATCCCATTGGTAACGTGGGTAAACAGTTGTTTTGACCAATGACTAGAGTCGATTCAGTAGGCATAACCAATTACACCAAGTTCATAGTGCATTAAAGAAATGTAACTGTAAATACTCAGAGCTAACAACGGTGTTATCAATTTAGTGACAAGTTGGGGAAAAAAAAAGACCCCGCAAATTCAATTCTATGTCGTGGAAAGGAGCTGCCTCTCACCACAAGACAGGATTTCACTGGCCACTTGAGCTGCGTTCATGACGAGAGCATCCAACGCAAACATCCAGTGTGGTTTGATGTTCTGATTCCGAAGCACTTCATTCACCTGCACATCGTTAACGCCCCATAAGGCACAAGGCACAAATTATATGCAAAAGCTCACCTGCTGATATCACGGGTGAGGTGGACAGATTAGTAATCCCAAACCTTGTCCCAACAAAGTTGCATCTTACACAAAAATTAGTTTGTCATATCGGAAAATTCATTATAAAGGTGTATTCTTAACACTGTATCTATTGCAAGACTTGTTTTCATTTACTTCGTTACAACTGATAGTTTGTTATATCTGTGTCTGGTTCATCGAGATTTGAGTGTAGATTGTTCTGAACAAAGAGGTGAACCGGCTCGCAAGCCCCATGAATGAACTATGCACATTTAAATGAAAAACATGAAACAAATGAAAAACATTTTGGTCGGGTAAGTTTGTAAATACATGACCAAACTAGAAGTATCTTTGGCATAGGTGCGAAAGTAATTTTGAATACTGAGGATGCAGAGAGCAAAATGAGCATGCAAGCCAAGAGATAAAAGTAGTACAACTTACGCATGCCCGATCAACTATAGTTTACTCAGATAATTACACTTTTAAAGGCTGAGCAAGAAGGATACTGCTTTCTTTCTGAATGTCTCTTGACTTTTTTTGACTGTGAATTGTACGTCAATGCAAGTGAAGTATTGAAACAACTACATTTCTCACAGAAAATGCAAAAAAAAAAAAAAAACAGTAAATATCCCAACCGACAGTTTACATTTCGTGGAACTGTGCGAAGACTTTAACCTTACCCAACTCGTAACGCAACCAACAAGAATGGGCCCCAATTCATCAAATGTTCTTGATCTGATTCTCACCACTGTACCTGACCTTGTCCATTCTATTTCATATATCCCAGGCATAAGTGACCATTGTTTCGTGCACTTCAATCTAACAGGTTCTTTAAGGCGTCGGTCAAACAATTGCAAAACAATAAGAGACTACTCACGCGGCGATTATGACTCAATCAACAGTGAACTCGAATCGAATTTTGAGAGCTTTGCTGATGGCTTCTTTGATCGCAGCGTTCAACAAAACTGGAACTTGTTCAAAATGAAAGTTGAATCTTTAATCACGCGATACATTCCCACATACGTTATCAAGGGACGCCAACGCCCCCCTTGGTTCTCAACTGACTTAAAAAAATTGCGGAATAAAAAGAAACGGTTGTTCCGTCAGGCAAAGCAGACTAATTCGTTAGCCCGTTGGCACGTGTACAAATCTGTCCTTTCCGAATACAGAGCAGCTATCAAGGAAGCCAAGCGCGTTTTTCTTAATGATACCCTTCCTTCAATTCTTGTAACCAACCCTTCTAAGTTTTGGAAAACTGTTAAACCTAGGGAAAAGATAAACATTTCGCTTACGAACTCAGATGGGCAGCCAGTTCGCTGTGAAGAGTGTTGCATTGCATTAAATGATTTTTTTGTTACTTCTTTTTCAAGTTGTTCTGCTTCTGCGTTGCCGCAAATGCCTAGTCGTGATTTTTTACCCATGTATCCTGTTACCGTTGATGCCGTTGGAGTGCAAAATTTAACTCACAAGCTTAAGTTATCCTCTTCTTGTGGCGTAGATGAAATCAACTCAAAGTTTCTAAAAAACACTGCATTGTATTCATCAATTTACTTGTCCTTAATCTTTTCGCAATCTATTCAGACCTCCACTTTGCCGCTTGACTGGAAGGTGGGGAAGGTGGTCCCTCTGCACAAATCTGGTAACACACAGTCTCCTCTCAATTACAGACCAATTTCCCTAACCAGTGTTCCTTGTAAAATGTTAGAACATATAATTTACTCCAACCTTGTCTCATTCCTAGAATCAAATTCTTTTTTACTCCCTACCAGCACGGATTCCGAAAAAGTTACTCATGTGAAACCCAACTTCTTTATTTTACTAATGACATAGGATCGGCTTTAGATCGCGGCTCACTTGTGCATTGCATTTTTCTTGACTTTCAAAAAGCTTTCGATAAAGTACCTCACCAATTACTCCTCCTAAAAATTAGTGCCTTAAACATTGACCCGAACATTCTTAAATGGATTGAATGCTTTCTGACTAATCGCACTCAGTTTGTAACAACTAATGGCTATAACTCACCTCTTTCTAAAGTAACATCCGGCGTACCCCAAGGTTCCGTATTAGGCCCTTTACTATTTCTTATATATATTGATGATCTCCTAGACAGTATTAACTCCGCTTAAAGGTTATTTGCAGATGATTGTGTAATTTACCGCAAACTAAACAATGAATATGATAACCAATTTCTACAGTCAGACCTTGACACTGTCTCAACCTGGTGCAATAAATGGCTTATGACTCTCAACTCTAACAAATCTAAATGCATGTCAATAACCCGGCGATCTATTTCTCCCCCCTGTACGTACAGAATTAACGCCGTTCCCCTCCAGCATGTCTCTTCATATAAGTACCTCGGCGTTTACATTACCAACAATCTATCTTGGCACACGCATGTTACCTACATCTGTAATAACGCTAACCGAACGCTAGGATACTTACGCCGCAACTTTTCTCGCGCTCCGCTGTCCCTCAAAATTCTATTATACCGATCACTAATTCGCCCAAAGCTTGAGTACGCGTCCGCTATATGGGATCCCGTGCAGCTAAATTTAATTAACGCGTTAGAATCTGTTCAGAACCGCTCAGTTCGGTTCATTTGTTCTAATTATTCCCGTACTGCTAGCATATCAGAAATGAAATCTAACCTTGACCTACCCAATTTAACTGTCCGAAGGAAACTGGCGCGACTGCATTTTTTTCATAAGATATTTTTTCACAATCCATCAATGAAGCGAGACCTCATTTCACAACCATCATACCACTCATCGCGCATTGATCATCAGCATAAGGTTGCCATTCCGTTTTGCCGCACCAAATTCTTTTCAGCAGCCTTCTTACCGAAAACAGCAGCCGATTGGAACCACCTTCCCTCTTCCGTTGTATCAATAACAGACCCTTTGTTATTCAAGACTGCAATTTCTCAGCAATGCTTGTAACTATACGCAGTTTCCATTATCTATCTTTGTCTTGTATGTGCTTGAATTCTTATACATTTTTAGTTGACTTATGTTGCCTTCCTGATTTGCGCATCTGATACTTGTTTCTTTATTTTGTCTTTTTTTCTTGTGTGTTACATATGTTGTACCCACCCCCTCTGTAATGCCCTACGGGCCCTGAGGGTATTCTAATAAAATAAAATAAAATAAAACCAATGCACACGGAACTTGACCCAGACAATAATTCCCAGACCTGAAAGAATAAATGTTTTTCGACCGTGAATTATTCTTTTCGAAGAAACCAAATGTGTTACCACGTATGGCTAATGCTAGTTAAGCGAACGAGTTTTTTTTTTTTTTTCTCTTTATGAAATGGAATAGATATCTCCGTTGAATGTCTTAAGTGTGAACCATTTTAAAGGGACACTAAACAGAAACAATGACTTTGTTTAGATTGGCAAAGTGCACTATGAGATCTATAATTCAATATGTTTCACTACCATAAGTTCATTATGAACGGAGAAAATTAAGACAGAAGTCTCATTTTCAAATCTTGCGTTGAAGTCTCCGCGCGCGACATCAACATTTTCTAATTGTATTTTTCATATTTTCGCAGCATTGGCGAGATGACATTTTCTGAAACTTCGTATGCTAGGCCACAGATGACAATGTACTTCTTTTTTATCGATTAGAAGCTACGTAGGACATCGCAGACTCTCTTTATAATCTAGAACTTCATGGTGTTTGGTGCCGGAATTTCAAGATAAAGTCAACACCAGTATTTTCTTTTTACGAGTTTTTTCGCTTACCAAGCGTCACTTCACGAAAGAAGTAGTGTTTTGGAGATTGTAAAATTGTACGTTACTAATAAGCGAAAAATCGTTTTCCTTTTAAGTGTCCCTTTAAAGCTATCTCTACAGTATCCTCCACGGTGAAAATCAGCACTGCAACAAATAAAAATCAACGTAACACACTTACCGCACTCTGGAAAAGATACAATGCCACTGTAAGCTGGTTGAAGGCCTTTTGGTCGTGGTTGACTTCTTGCTTTATCTTTCCTGCACGTGCCAAAGAAGAAATGAGTGATAAAGCTCCCAATGCGTTGGTAATATGATTAACCCTCGATCATTTACTTTTTAGCTTCCCTGTCAAAACAGCTTTTTTTCAATTATATATAAAGTAGTTTGCTTCTAAAAAGGCTGTTTTTATTAACAAGAAAAATATTCAAGCATACATTAACTCTAATAAGCATAACAATGTTTAGAGTCCCATGACCTATTAGTGTCTTTGTCAATTTGCGAAATGATTTCATCGTCAAGAATGCAGTAAATGCAACCACCAAGTCATTAAAGTAAACTTCGGTAACTGAATAATTAGCACATGAAAAGCCCCATAAAGAAAGAAGTATTATTTTGCAATGATGTACAAGCGACGCACACGTAGTCTCCACTGAACGATGTTTTCTAAACATGACTTCCGGAAACATGTGAAATGCCAGTCATAATAAAGGAAACTGACAAGCAAGTGAAGTGACACATGAACTAGTTTAGCTTGCGAACGAGTCTCATTTAGAATGCTAATTGGGAGATACACTTAAACCTGCCTATAATGAATTTCTCGGTATTACAAAGTTTTTCTATTCCCCACCTCTAAGTAACAAAGTAACAATGGGAGACATCCTTAATATGATTAATTTTCGCCACAGAGGATCTAGGAATTCAGCCCCTGATTTTGTCATTTTGGCACGAGCTTGTATCTTTCCCGTTTGCACTGCCACCAACTAAGCGTAAAACAGTGGCGGCATGCACGGCGCGCTCGTGGCCTTGGCGACCCCCAGGCGAGAGTGAGCGCTCGATTACGTGCAGATGTGCGCGAGACAGGCCTGCGCCCCTCTAGCCGGCGTTGCCACCGTGGGCACATGCGCGGATCTGCCTGTCTTTTAAACCAAAACAAAAAAAAAGAAAACTGCTTTTTCTTTGGCAGTGACACCGTTCGATTGCTGCAGAAGTCTGAACAGCACTTTAAGTGACACAGGTGATGCAACTTTGCGTTGTTACGCTGTTAGTTAGCGCCACATATGTGGGGCCGCGCAGCATATGGACAGCGCTTTACCAAATAGTTTTCTGCGGTGTCCGTGGTCGTTAGCTCTTTCTTTTCAACGCCGTGTGCGCGGGCATGGAGTGGCCCTCGGTGACCTTCAGCTTTGCTTTTGTTTTTTCTTTCTTTCCTTTCCTCATGTTCTTTTTAAATGCGGACAACTACTGCGAAGATGTCAGATTAGGCGCTGATGGAAATTCTCCGAGACCACAGTGACAGCGACGGACCTTCAAAGGTCGACTCATCCCGCGCTTTACCGTCTTGTGCTACCTCGGGAGCTTGGGGGACTGTAGCCTTCCCGATTAGCTAGTTAGCTCTCACAACACGACGGGGCATTGAATGCAATGCAATGAATGTGATAGCAACAAGTGGTAATATTATGCCAAGTAAGGTTGGCAGCCAACTCTTTTGAATCCGATATCGAGGAGCTCCTACGAAATGCTGGTGTAACCAAATATGGCCGCTCCAGCTAGGGAGAAGTGCTCTTTTTACACAGTCTCTTCACGTTGAAAGCGGACTGATGCTTACCGAGATAGCACGTGCACTAGCGACCACGACCGTGCCCTAAAAATTGAAATCTACTGTTGCTTTTTTCATGTTAATTCAAGACGGTTGGCTTCTTTTCTGTTTGAGCATTCGACAGCAGTTCAATCAAGCGAGGGGATAGTATCGTATGCACCCTCCAGGCGATAGAGATGGGACGCCACAACGGCACAAGCTGTAGTTCACTCACCAATAATGTGCTGGAGGCCAGTCTTGTTTTGCTCTGGGATGTAGTTTTTGAAGCCATCAATGAGAGACACAAGTTGTTCCTGCAGGCAAAATTGAACCATGGGTTGCAACACGGTGATGCAGATGACAAAGCAACTCTTTACTTCAAGCATGCTTCCAAAGAAAGAAAACACGGCATGAGAACAAGAAAGAGACTAGTCAACACACTTTTACGGCTCATATGACAAGTTAAAAGAATGTGCAGTTTGAATACGTGGGACACTGCAGCGTGTGATGGGCAAAAATGCCACATAACTTGAAAGCTGAAAAAAATTTTTTTTAGGGCTTTATGTGCCGAAACCCTGATCTGATTGAGCAACATGCCACAATGGATGGGCTCCAGATGAATGCTTGCTCCCCAGAGATAGTATAGTTTTTTTTTTTAAAGGCATCGATCTACGACGATTTATTGATTGATATGTAGAGTTTATACTCCCAAAACTACCATATGATTATGAGAGACGCCGTAGTGGAGGGCTCCGGAAATTTCGACCACCTGGGGTTTTCTAACGTGCACCCAGATCTGAGCACATGGGCCTACAACATTTCTTCCTTCATTGGAAATGCAGCCGCTGCAGCAGGGATTCGATCCCGCGACTTGCGGGTCAGCAGCCGAGTACCTTAGCCACTAGACCACCGCGGCGAGGCCATTTGCAACGATTAATCGTCTTTGTATCCTGCTGCCCCTATTGAAATTTGTCTGCTACAGCTTGGATGGAATGCAAAAATTTGTGCATAGCAATTGTATTCCATAGCTACTAAGCTACCACATTGGTTAAAGAAATGTTGAGTCTGCCCATGATGGACGCGGAATATCTGATGCTAAGGAGATATTTTATTCAGAAAAAAATAAAATGTTAATCTCTAGCCTAGTGCAATGAAATCTTTGTGCAATGAAATCTTTGCTGTATAATAACACACTATGCTGATTTCAAATATGCAGTCACTTTCATAATAGGACTTACAGTTTTTGGGTTGTGCCATGACAATGTGTAAAGTATAGTTTGCTTAGGAAAAACTTTTTGTTGATTACTAAACTTTCATGGTTCTGAGTCACTAATGGCTCATATTGGTCAACATTAACTGTAGAATGCAAATAAGTGTCAAGAAAGTGCACATAAGCTACAGCAGCAACAATGACCATTAAACAATTTTTAGTAGTGTCCTTCGAAATTCCAGGTGTGCTTAGTTCAACTGTGCCCGCTAGATAGCACCACCTGTCCCGCGTAACCACACAAAAATTGAATTTTCGAAGTACTCGCGCCGTTCCCCATAATAACGTCCTGCGGTTATTTTTTCCCCGAATCAGACAGAAATGAACAAGCAGCATTTTATCGCGTATTTTGATGCACGAAAGGTTTTCTATTTAGTGCAGCTAGATCGATTACTAGTGATTAATTGCAGGCAGATTGTCTGACATCATCAGGATCATTTTGAGAATGTTCTACTGCCGAATACGTATTCTTGTGCATTCACCCTAATTTCTCGGTGAGTAGGGCATTGCTGTTGATAGTGTTGTTGTTGTAGACATTGTCATACATTGAGCTTTCGCTTTTATGTCAATTGTTATTTGAATTTAGTGTCCCTTTAAAATGCTCTAAGTGTGATGCTCACACTAGAGCATCACATGTCCCGCACAAGAACTGGCAGCAGTCGAGGTATGGTTATTCATTTAGTATTTGTCACTCTGATGTGTATTCAATCCAGACGTTAGCCTAAGAAAGACGTGATATCGCTTTTGATTAGACAGTCGTATACTAACAATACAGTGGAACAAAGAAATAAATGGTTCTTTTCACAAATGTTTCAGTGGAACAAAGAAATCAAATGGTTCTTTTTAGAAACATTTTCACATGGCTTCACAACTAAAATGGCTGGCAGTTCAGTTCAAGCAGTGCAAAAGTGAAGCAGCTCACCTTTGTAATGACCAGGTCGTCACCACTATCCTGATGCAGCTTATTCATCCATATGTCACAGATCTGATAGATAAAAATGGGGAAAAAAAATAAGATCAATGCATCCACACACACAAAAAAAAACTGCAATGGTAGCCATAACCATCAAGAAAGGGAAAGAAGACAACCACTCTGTTGCAGCACGAAGCTGCAAGGAAGTCCGTACAGATTTCTCAGAAAAACCTCTTCGCCGAAACATTCTTCCCAGTCCAGGCTTCGCGCTACAATCGGCTGGTTGTCTTCTTTCCCTTTCTTAACACTTTTGCCAACTTGCAGGTTTACGCAAACTCATTAGCAGTCATAAGCATTTTGGCAATGGTCATTACTAGGAGCTCACAATGATGCCCTATCTTTTTTTTATACTCGTACTTTACTGCTTCATACTTGTTGTCCAGAAAAGAAGCAAACAAGCAATAAGGTTGACGGATGGGCTAGTTGCTGGTCGATCAATATATTGTAAGGTTAAGTAGCGCACTTTTTAACGTGGACAACAGGGACAAGGACACGACACAGTCCTTCTTGTCCCTGTTGTCCATGTTAAAGGAGCCCCGACACCGAATTTGGAAACTCGAGATGCTTGTGCTGTTTAATAGTCCTGCATGCGGGGCAACCTCTGATCGATTATTAGTGGCGAGCGTAGCCTAAAACATATTTCAATTTGGTTTTAAATAAGGGTGCATGCTCTTCCGAGTATTAAGGTGCAATCGACATTTACTGTGGCTTCACATAGACCGAGACTCCACTTGTGACGTTGCACTTGTGACGTTGCACATTTGTGGGACACGCACAATACCCCGACTAGCACCCGGCGAGGACTATTGTTTGTCACTGCTCTCGCTCTGTTGTTGGGCTGCTCTAAAGTAGTTTTGGCTGCTTACACCAAGAAAGCTTTTCTTTTTCAGAGGGGGACACGCTCTAAGCACCCACATTGTTTCATTTTTCACTGAACGTGAGTCCCCCTATTTGAAAACTGTGCGTTTCAGCCCCACCAAAGCTTGAGCGCATTTAGTCTCATGTGCTGCTCTGCTGTGGGGTGCTACTTTGTTACGGTATTTAAGCAGGCGTTTCAAACTTACAAAAAATCATTTTGAATTAACGTCACTAGTAGTAATTATATGATGTGTTAGAGCATTTACAATATACAAATTACTGAAAAAAACTTGCAAACAATAAACAATACTTTCACTGTCAGGGGTCCTTAAAAAGTGCGCTACTTAACCTTACGGTATAATAAACAAAGAAGATTGTGAGAAGAGTCTAGTATTGACGCTGTCAGTGAAATATCTCTTTTCGTTGCGTGTGCATGGCTACAAATATTACATTGCAATAAAACAGCGACACAACAACTGTTCCAAGGCAAGAAAAGCTGTTATTTGAAGATGCAATGTGCTTTGGTATTGTTTGTTCTGCGTCGTTCCTCATTTTCATCTGTCTTGCCACATCCAATCAAACCAAATACCTAGTCTGCCAGTACATCTTAAGAAAATAGAGAGGTCCTCGAGCCTGCAAGCATATGCATAGCCCTTTCGAAAATGCAGAATCTTCAATGCTTCCAATGACACTGTGGTAAGACCATTTCCGGCTGAAGCTACCAAATACTAAATTTTGATATGACCCAGATGTGATAACACTCGTACCGTGTTCCTTACTGCCACTATATAACATTTTCTTCTGCAGGGGTGGAAGCGGGCTTTAATCTTTTGAAGCAACTGTGGGAGCAGGAATAATAAGGTTTTGGAGCAGCTTTGGAGCAGTAAAAGGGGCGTTTTGGAGCAGCCCTGGACCACCAAAAGACATGTTTTGGAGCATCGAAATTTAGTTTTGGAGCAGATTTCTTGGGTCACACATCACAGTTACCTATAATTATTGCTTTCTCTTTGCTTTCTCATAAACACAAAAATTTCAGTGGCTTTTACTAAGCATGCGATGCTGATCAAGTGACCAGACTTACACCAATATATATAATATAATATAATATATATTACACTATATTATAAAGTAAACATATGAAGCCTTACAACATCAAAGCTGAAAGCACAAGAAATCAAAGAAAAAACATAGGCGGCACTCTGGACAGCTACTCAGATGAATAAAAAAATTTAATGTTGAAATGTTGCAATGCTAAAAACGTGTCTAAAACACCACATTCAATATGAACAGCAACTCAAGACTAGAGATAAACTACTATAATTGAAGTTATGTTCATACTAAACCAATAGGGCTCCATAAACATAAATGTGTCCATTTCATGTTCTAGTCATTGAAGTGCCACAGCGGACATAAGAACTGCAAAAAAATTTAGATGGGCTTGCCCTGTCTTTGCCAGGCAATTAGGCAATTTTTCTTATTATGATAGGAACTATATGGACACTTGACGGGTTTTCGTCGTCGCCGCCATGTTCCACGTAAACTACAAGTTGGTAACAATACATGCACATCCTACGTTATACCAGCCCGAAAAATTGCACAAGCTGGGGTGGTGAGCGCTGCTCAAGCCGTGATCAAACGAGGCAGTCGATCTCCATCGCTCGTCTTGCTGTGATGGTCTAGTGGCTAAGGTACTCGGCTGCTGACCCGCAGGTCGCGGGATCAAATCCCGGCTGCGGCGGCTGCATTTCTGATGGAGGTGGAAATGCTGTAGGCTCGTGTGTTCAGATTTGGGTACACGTTAAAAAACCCCAGGTGGTCGAAATTTCCGGAGTCCTCCACTATGGCGTCTCTCCTAATCATATGGTGGTTTTGGGACGTTAAACCCCGCATATCAATGAATCGATCTTCGTCGCTCGGAGTGCGCTTGTGCTAGCATCCCATCGCGTGTTAGAACTGCCGTCGAATGCTCAAGCAGAGATGAGACACGCCACCAATCTTGAACGAGCGTGAAAAAATATGCAGAGAAAAAAAGGGGGCGGGGGGGACCATTGCTCCAGCAGCAGCAGTGAACTTTGATTCGAAGGGTGTGGTTGCGATCAGCTGGCACGTGTGTTTCGGCAAAAATAAGCACAGGGCTCGTAAACCATTCTACATGGTGCACTCTCAACGGGAAGAGATTGTGCGCATTTCTCCCTGGAGCGGCCGTGCTTTTCTCTTACACCAGCGTTTTGTAGAATGTCACGATGTCAAATCCAAAAGAGTTAGCTTTCAGCCTTGGTATTGTCACGGGGTCGTGAGGTTGACAAAGGCAGCAGCCGCTGTTTTCATGAGTGAACATTATTTGGGTGAACCTGTGCCTGGAAAGCGAAACAAACACTCTACAAGCAATACAAGCTGTAGAGTGATAGCAGCAAACCAGAGCGTCGGCCATCGATAACCTGCCAAGCAGCAAAGTGCGTCAGCATTTATACATGTGCCATCGAAGATTCTAGCGTTATCCCTAGCAGCTGCGTAAGTTTCAGAACAAGTTCTAAGGTACGCGTTACACTCTTAATCTCATCGAAAAGTTTGAAGATTATTTCGATTGTCCGCAATCATTCGGGCGCGGTTTGCGCAAGGCAGTGTTACACGCGTAATGGTGGGGTAGCAAAAATAGAAAGAAAGGAGCGCGTGCAGCATTAGCATTACAACTTTACAAATTATTGCTAAACTGATTCTTATTTTTCTTTTTTCAGTTTATATGGTTTGGCTAATAGCTTAACTGTTAAAACATATGTAGTCGCATAATGAGGTATGCACACAAACGCCACTTTAACAAGATGCATGCATGAACCGAAATACGACGTGATCGAACTGATTTGATATGCACGCAGTTTCATCCTCTGTGTAGCCTACGCGAGTTGCCATTTAGGCACAGCTTGGCACAGCAGGTCAAATTGGCGCAGAATGGCGCAGCATTTCCACCCCTGCTTCTGTCGCAGTAGAAAATATACTGACCAAACTGCCACAGACTTCGAATTCTCTTTTGGTGAGATTATCAAAAGTGAAACAAGAAAATAGGATGCTACTATCAATAAAGTGCTGAATAAACAATTGGCCATCACAGCAAATTGATGACATAGCAATAAAAATAAATTGCCTTAGCATGACAAAAAGCCAATTCTAGTTGGTAAGGACTAATCACGTGCAAGGTAAGGCATGCAAACACGGGCACACGAGGGAAATTGTGTGGTGTTTGTGTTTTCTCGTTCTCCTCATCTGTGTCCATGCTTCAATGCCTTACCTTGTTTTATGATAATTTGCCTTTGTCTATGACATCTATAAGCCTGTAACAACAATGCCCCAGCGATACATAATTATACCGGCTGCGAGCACTTGCTCATCCTCCTATACTAATTTTGGTTGATGCCAAGGTAAAGGGGTGATAACAAGAGCACCCAGTCGTAAGTGGCTAGATAGATAGATAGATAGACATCAAAAATAGTTGCAGTATGCAAAGAAATGCTTTTCATTTAGTAAGTGCTGCGGCATTTAAGAAGAGGACAAAAGCAGCGTCACTTACTGTGCCACCGTTTTCCTCGAGTACGCGCAAGATGGTCTGCCGCCGCTGTGAGTCCTTTTTGAGGAGGTAGAAGCCGCCCGACTCCTGGTCCACGGACGAGCCATCCACGGGCGGGCTCAGTAGGCCAGAGCTGCAGCGTCGCATGCCACCCTCCGACGTTTCAGAACTGCGCCCCGGGCAGTCAACACAGGGTTTATCCCTAACCACAGCTTGACAATGCTGGCCTCCACTGATCAGGGCACACCCATAGAAAGCTCCCGCTTTCTCAAGTTAGCTTACACAAAAGCAAGAGAATGAGACAAGACTAGACTAGGTATGGACTAGGTAATGATGTTGTTCTCCTCAGAATGACATCATTTCCGGTTCGTAAGCCATCCTATGTCACGCTGTTGACAATGAAGAAAACTTATTTAAAACCTGCAGATTAGCAGCCGGGCTTAGGCCACTCGGGTGGTCACAGTAAGGTTTAGCTTTTCCACCGCTTCCCAGGTCTGCTGGATGACCTGAATTCGGCCTTCGAATTCTGAGCTAGCCAGAGCGTCAAGCCAGTGCGTCTCATGGAGGTCCGGGTTTTTGGTGATGGAAAAGCCGTGTAGTGTGTGGGCATTTCCAAAAAATGTGTTCCATGTCTGCGCAGTAGTGTTTACATAGGATACTGCCAGTGTCAGAGAATAGCCGGGGGTATATGCGGTTGAGGTGCACTGGGTTTTGAAATGTTCTCGTTTGTAGGTGTCTCCAGCCTGCCTCTTGTGACCTGTCTAGTTTAGGGTGGGGTTGTGAACGTATCTTCCTCTGTTTTTCGTAGCGAGCCAATGTAGCTGTTTGCTATATATATATTTTAGCACGAAAGCGTTCTATGCCGGGGTCCACCACGGTTTCGTTGACATATTTATGTCGTGGATATTGCGTTGTAAAATATATACCAATATATTGCAAAGAGAAGCGTGAAGAAAAAGTTCCGCGGCGAGGCATCGAACCGACTTTGTGCTCCTCAGCGTGCGACACTATCCAGTAAGCCAAAGTACGAACCTTCTCCAATGTGTAAACAGTGAGCCATTTATCTACACCACATACCGCTGGCCGTCCTCAGAGCTCGGAAACTCCAGCGCGTTCTCGTTATCATTAGCCAGATGGCACGACGAGCGCCTGCATGCACTAAAGGCCGACGTGTTGCGCCACTTCCCGCGTCGCTCTGGGTGCGCGCCTCCACATGACGTGGTCAAAATGCGTATTCTCTAGCGTGGTGGCTCACTCGTGCGCACACTTATCTCGTGATTCAGGTGCTTTGAACCTATCTCTTGTGCTTCCACTGCAAGTTTACTTTGATGTTACAGCAGTTAAGGAGAGCACGAATGTCAATTCACTCGCTGCCATTTACGAAAGGAGCATGCTGCTCACAAACGAAGTAAGGACTGCGACATAAGTTTGTCTGAGCTCGTCTTCTGTACAATCATTTCCTACGTGTTTTCTCCTTGAGGTACATGCTGCAAGTTTCGAGCTGGTTGCCGTTCTTCGCATGACACTGCAATTTGTTGCTGTAGCATTCATTCTTTCGTCTTTGTGGTGAAACAATACACAATGAACGCTTAACTACTTCTGTGAGTAACTTTTGTGTTATACTAATTCCTAAAAAAGGGGGGGATCAGCATCGTTTTTTTTAAAGGTAGCTCTCTTTTTATTATTATTATTCCTTTTCTTTTTTTTCTTTCAGCATTCCAAAGAGCAGTCAACCAAGTTTCAATCATGCTAGGAGCCATTATAAGGAAGCCAATCAACTGGCCAATTGAAATCAGGACACGCTGTCCTATGGTCTAAGCGAGCAAGAAAAGACGCAAATCAATCTGCTTTGGCACAGGGGACAGCACAGTTCCTACAGCAGGAGATGATTAATTTAGAATCACAACGACTAAGCTAATGACCCGAACTGGTACACCGATAGAGCACATGCAGGGAGCCCTCTTGGATGAGTTGACAAAAGAAGAAAGGGCTCTAAAACATGCATGAGGGATATGGTCACAGGGCAGTACTCCTCGTGAATAAAGCGATCGACAGCATTCGAAAGCTAAACGAAAAAAAAAAAAATGTCCATTGTTACTTCAACAAGGCACAAGAAGACTTCATTAGATGATACGTGTCTTCTGAACAGACAAATATTTTGACACTGACTTGCCTCAGACGCTCACAAGCAAACGGTCGTATGCCAAATGTGACCACAATCACACAAATGTAAGCATCAAATGCAATTCTAACAGGCACCGCTACAGGTGTTGTTTACAAATGAAGTAAATTTATAAAGGGAGTAAATTTTACAAAGGGAGTAAACAAGAACTCGGTTGTAGAACTTAGCCCAAGAACAGCTACAGATATGGCACCAAGGAGACTGACCCAATTTCGATTACGTCCATACTCGTTATGCCGGAATATGCCTTTACTATATACAATGACATGTGATTACTAGCCATCTGAGCCTTACTTTCATATGCCAACTAAGTTGTTATATCAGTGCTACTTATTTATAACTAACAAGTGCTAAAAAATGTTATTAATTACAAAGGAGCTTAAATGTTCCTGACCAGTACTAAGTCTTAAAAGTCGCTCTTCGTAGTTACAGTAGCAGAGGGAGCAACCCAGTCATAATTAAAGATTTTGCTATGACAACTTAAAAAGAGAATGAAAAGAAAATTTGCAAGAACAGCTACGTTACCCAAAGGAAAATGTTGAGGGTGACCGTGGAATTGCATCCGTTGGACTTGTGGCCGCTGCGGAGCTAAGAAGAAAGGATGTCCTAGATTTAGGATGGGGGCAGAGGCCGGAACATTTTTTTTTTTGGTGACCATAGAACAGTGGGACAAAAGTTTAGAGAAAAAGCAGAAAGAAACAAAGAGGATACAATCAGGCACCGAAAGCACGGTGCATTCAAGTGAAACAACAGAGGAAGAAAGAATAGGCGAAAAGAGGTGAGGCAAAAAAAAAAAAAAAAAAGAACACAGTAGTGTTAGGGTGCATCTGCATGCAAGAAAACACCCAAGCCCTATTGCCCGCAAAGCACTGCCAACCCGGTTAGAGACACTTATAAAAGCCCGCTACATTGCACACCTGGCTACGTGGAATCTACAAAATGCAGCGGCTCTTGCTGAAATGCCGGCACGACGAAGAAACGCAGGCCAATGCAAATTTACGGCACTTCTCTCTCTTTTGGTGAAGCAAAGTGAGCGATTGTTAGCTCTTTTCATGAATGTGGAAGCGATGATACCATATTTTCTCGCATATAATGCGTGTAAACACTCTCTGGCTCCTATCTTCATTTGCATTAACCAACACCAGAAATTCTGCGAATGAGCTCTTCAACGCTGTCGTGTTAACATACAACAAACTTGGGTGCGAATTTGGGGTGCAATTAGGGCGAACTTCTGTGCGCAAGTTGGCTTCATGGCATGGCTTCACGTTAATGCAAATAAAAATGTCCTCATGTCAATACATAGAAATATTTTTATTCCTGCAGCCTGTAAAAGAGGATTGCAGTCGTATGAAGTGTGGGTAATACGCAAAAGAATATGGCATATTACACTTGTAGAGCTGTATTTAAATGAAAAAGCACATACGTAGAAACAATGCGGAATTACGGCACAGACTAAGAGAGGCATGAAGATTGCACAGAAAAACTGCGCTGAGCTTGTCAAATTTCAGGTGCTCCCATGGTACCCCAAAAGTGAGAAAGTGCCAACTATGAAAGGCAGCGGCCAGCAGCCTCTTGTGCCGAAGCCTTCTTGAGCAACTAGAAAGCAGCACTTCACCAGCCTATGCACCCCTGAGAGAGGCTCTTCCATTGTGCGCAATCATGCTCCCTGCAAACACCCCCCCATGCAGTGGACACATCACACCGCTGCCGCTTTACCTCTGGGACAGGTCAAATCGCTCGGGCCGGGGAATCCGTGGGAGCACCCGCTTTGCCTGGCTTAAGGTGGTCGGGCTAGCCTCGCAGGAGCCGTAGCCTCGATCCGAGTTAAACTCGACTGCTTGCTCATCTCTAAAAAAGAGGCGGTAAGAGATGCGGGACGCCAGCCCGGCCCAGGGGACAATTTTTGTTTGCTGTCTCATTGATGAACTTAACCTAAACACTGCTTTTTTTTCTTTTTTTGCACCAATGAACTCTTTGGCCACTGCAACGGGATGTTTCAGAGAAAGTGGTGAGAGGAGCCTCTCGTCAACAGAGTACACGATACGTAGTTTCAAAATGAATATAGAGATCTTAGGTAAGTCACGACTGGTTGTAAGTAGTATAAATTGATTGGTTGTAAGTCACTTCCTTTTGTCTCGTAATTACTGCAAATAAACTCTGAACATAACATCCCCTACACCTTTCTTGGCTTCACTACCTGTTGGTTTGATACAACTGTGTTTCAACAAAGATGTGCCTCTAAACCTAGTCCCCCTCTTTGAACTGCCCTGCTCCATCATTTTAGGAGTGTTTACTGGTGCCAATCATTCAGCCTAATGTAAACTACTATGGAAGCACATTGTTTTGCACAAGCAACCAGCATTAACATTTTTGAAACTGCAGAATTCCAAATGTTTTATGCTAAGCACCTACCCCTCCAAAGTGCCAGCATCAGCCGAAACAGCCACCCTGTCACGGCCGTCAAGAGACTGCTAGGAGTGATGACAGGAATATTCAATAACTTATGGTGGGAACAGATAAACCGATAGGGCTGCAGGTAACACACAGTGACAACTAGCAATTGTTTAAGAAAACCCAGCAAAACCCAGCAGTTGCAGGGCTTCCCTGATAAAGCGTGTCTATTGCCGCCACTCCCACACTTCTCGTTCGATCCACTGACAGCACGATGTGGGTACACAGTGACCAGGACGACTAAAGTCACAGAGTGGCACCGCGCAAGGAAATTAATGTACGCTGCACCTCCCGGCATTTCTATGTAGATAGAAACGAGTCCGCTTTCGAAATAAATATGGCTTGTTCGATTCCACAGCCATTGCAGCGCTGCCTCAAAGCTTTTCGTTGGCTGCCATCTTTGGTTTTTGCTGCCATAACCAGACAAGCGCGCATATCTCGATGTAATTTTCAGCAAAAATGAGGTGGGGGCTTCCGCGGTACTTTAGAGTGCAGAGTAAAGGCTTCCCAGATGTGTCAAGTAAAATTGGATAGCATGATTCTTCTTTGACACTTTGAAGACGGGGACAAAGTGTCAGCAAATAAAGCCTTACCTTTTCATGCCAACAGAGAACAGAGATAGTAGCTATATGCTAATTTGATCACAAATATGACAAAAACTATTGCAAACGAATGCACACATGAGTGCTGCTTTATGAACTGAAGCCCTGCCTAGCTGCAACTTTATGTGGTACAGACTTGAAGAGGACGGTAGCCTTTAATGCGAGCCTGAGATGACAGCTAAACGTGGCAGCACATTCAAGTATTAAGGAAGCACGAAAATGATATATTAATATTGCTCAGAACAGAGTAACCTATGAAAACTATACTTTTTCTTTTTCTAGGTCTTGCATAAAACTGCATCATCGAAGATGTTGACACATAATGATCTCAGTTTCTATGAAATTTTGGCATATTGGGCAACAGCTATGTAGAGTTGCCAGTTTCATTGTTCAGTCAATTAGTTTCCCTTTTACACGAAAATACTAACGAATAGGAGCCCGATAGTTCTGTCAAAATTTGCATAAACAAAGAGCTCCCATGCTCTGCCTTTATGCAGACTCTGCCTTAAAGGCGATCACACTAGGCAAAGTTGCGTTTTTAAGTATTTTGTTGCTTTGGTATTGACCTACCTGTCAGTCTGGAAATGTACTTTTCAAACACAGCGCAACCTTATGCTTTCAGCATCTGCTTGGCATTTTTTCCTTTTTTGTTACCACAAAAAAAAAAAAAAAAATAGACAGACCGTTTTTGGTATGTCTGAGTTATGAATTTCCTATGCAGCAGCCTACTGGATTTACAATGCCCTGTATATATTAAAATGAGGATGAATAAACACACTTTCGAACGGTGCTTACTCCGGTAAAATATGCGCAACACTTGCATGCTGAAAATATTTGTAAAAAAAAAACGAGGACACATTTTTCGAAAATTGTGAAACAGTCAAGCCTTGTTTTGTCCTGCTTGAAACATTTCTTTTTTCAAGGAAAAACATATAACACACATTATAATTTGATACACCTGAGTGTGACCACTAATCGGACATTCTCTAGGTACATTCTTGCAAAGCAAAAAGTAATCAACACAAGTGAAATCATTCACTTGCCTTTCCATTCACTTTCTTCTAAAATAACTTGACTCATAACATGCTGGAAAGCTGTGCACCAGCTTAGTCATCATTGCATTCCAGCTTTCACAATGTCATGTGACACTGACCTGATTTACAAGATAGGTTGCTTAGCTTGGGGCACCAGTACCATACTTTGTGATGAGACACGTGGCAGCACAACATAGTAGCTTTGCATATAAAACGTGCTGCCTTACATCAATGCTGAGTCCTCGTTACCTTCAGGTCAAGACCGGCATATGCATCATTAGCTTGACGACATTCTCGGCAGAAAAGAAATAAGTGCCGACTTTTCAAGAAAGGAGGCACGAGACAGACTGTGGTCAATATTTAGGGAAGGGACACTTCGGGTGCAAAACGTTATGATATTACTAACTATCATAATGAACACCCAGAGCTATATAAAATTGTCCACACCAAATGAGCAACATTTCCTGCAGCACCTTAACAAAAACAATCGCGGTACTGGCCCTAACTGCTGACGCCTGCTTGTGGAAAATGAACCAGAAGTAAAAAAAAAGAAAAGAAAACATACCCACACGGCCTGGGACTTGTTCCGTAGAACTTTTCGTCCGACAGCAGCAGCAAAAAGAAAAAGCCACAGGCCAATGCGCAAGCCAGCATAAAAAGCACAAGGCCGAAAATTATAAACACCGCATGAAAAAAAAGTATTGTTGTCAATTTGGCTTCACCTAAAAACAAACAAATAAAGCAGCAAAAGAAAACACAACTGGCATGCCTAGTGTACAGCGTATGCTTTTCAGACACAAGCAATGAGACACTGACCCGTCCTCCCCGGTGCTGGCGAACCGAGACATGCGCTCCGGCTTGTCCATCTTGTGTACACGATCGGCCGGAACTGCGGTATAACACACATCTCCCACATCTACCATTTTTGACAAGACGTAATGGCTAGAACATCTTGCTGGGCCAGTTTCCAGAACACAATGAGCACTAACTGTAACAAAATTTCAAGTTGTTTAGGTTTGCGAAGACATAACAAGCACACTAATGTTGAATTTCAATGGGAAAGTCAGAGCAGCCGACGGTATGTGCGTGAGAGCACTAGACTCCGGTGCAGAGCAATGCCTTCGGATCCGCGTTTGGAACACAACACGTGCCACCAAAGGAAGGTGGAAGCTGAAGGTCTATCTTTTGGACGACAATTTATCGAGTAGTACCGTGTGCACAGCCATTCCATTCAGCTGACAAATTAAGTCGAATCCGCTTGTGCGCATCAGTTTCAGTGTCGCTGTCACTATGGAGCATGCAAAGCAATTCCTGTCGTCCGCCACTACCACCACAACATGGGAACACCGACGGTGCCCCGTGCAGGCAAACATGTTGAAGAAGGTATGTCGACCCGAGTTCTGGTCCACTACCCCGAATTTCGCGGAGAAACTTTTTCTGCTGCACGGAGTGACACCCACTTCAAATCCATTCAGACTCACAATGGAACGCTCAACTCCTACGCTCACTCTGTCACTGGAACACACTTGCTCCAAAACGAGCAGAAAAACTTGCTCCGACTCCTCCATTGGAGTTCAACATTAAATGGAGGAATAATATAACATAGACAACTTAAAACACAAACTGGCAGAGTAGTGAATACATATGCCATCCCCTTTATAATCGGTACCACACATAATCGGGTAATTGAAACACTGGTCAGAGGCTGCTTGTGTACAAGGCACATAGAACAAGCAAGGCATGCGAATCTGGGAATCAGCATGCGACCTGGATGTAAGCAACAAGTGAAATTTGAAAACTTTCAAAGGTTAACATACCAATACCCATAGTGCTGACAAAATGAATGTGGGAAACAAAAATGCTTTACTCAAATTGTGATCGGACTGCTAGACTGTGATGTAGCGACAGCAGTCACCTTGATCCCAATAAGGCCTGACAGTGATTAAAAGTGACCACGCATCAGCTCCTAATCTGTAATTCGAATCGGCCTTGATTGCAAACAAAAGTGCTCATGCGACTGTGGTGCAAATGAGCGGAAAATACAGGGACATCACCTGATATGCTTCGGCTGAAGTCGGGAGCAGGAGGCCGCGTTTTCTTTTTGCTACTGGAAAAAAAGACAAAAAGACATCAAGAGAATATCGAAGAAGACAGAAAGATACTCCTTTTTTTTCTAGCTTTACAGCTTATAAAAAATTCTATGCAAAATAAATGACAAAAGGGAAAACATGCCAAACTAACTTTGCCATTCAACGCAATTTAAAGAAGCTTTTCTTGAAATAAGAAATTAAAAAGTCCTTGATTTCCCTCTAACTTCAACAAAGATTTTTTTTTGCCCCAGAAGTGTGTGTAACATTATCATGCTACATCTGGGCACCCAAGTCACAACCCCAGCTTTATTTTGACAAGGCTGCACACACCATGCCCTTGTACACAGACTCTGCTATCCGTAGCACTCTTAAGTACAGGATAGTGCCCAAGAAGGTTGCGATTGCTTTCACTCTTCATGGTTTGTGCGACACACAACACTGTCTGCCTCCCACAACTCGTTCAGTCTTGTCACACGACCACTACGTTCGGGTCTTCGCTTATGAACAGCTTTTTATAGCTTCACGTGACTGTCTACCTGGCTTCCATTAGCCAGACATTGTGCCCCAAACCTCCACAGCCTTCTATTACTTTGACATCTCTCATAATCATATTGTAGTTTTGGGAGGAAAAAACACAGATATTACTATTATTTTCAGACATGGTTCTCTCCAAGTCCAGGAAGCATGGTAGTCTCTACCTCCTGGTCGCCCTCGAGCCACCCTTGCGGACTTTCAACAGACAGGTATCGGTTGGTGGAAAAACGATGTCGTGGTGGCATTTAAGTATTGCTACATTTCAATTTTAGATTTCGAAGGTCCAAAAAATTTCTTCCCAATCTTATCAGCTTCCAGATTTCATTATTTTGGTGCAGTCACCATTTTGTTAAATGGAGTTTTAATTTTCCTTCTGCAATTGGTGAATTGAGAACAGCAGTTAAGGAAAGCTGCTGTTTTTCAGACTATAATGAGTGAGTACAGTTCCAAGCTGTGATTTAATGGACAATCATACCCCCTTTTTTTCGTTCACCTCAAGATGAATTTGCGATATTACTTTTTTTTTGACGCAACTGGAAATTCGTTTCTCAAGTTAGAATTGGCAGGTAACAATAAAAGGAAAACTTCAAAACAAACATAGATTTATCTGAATTCAAGAAATGATGACACAATGTAATAAAAAGGCTCGGGTATTACTCACTCTGTTATGAATGGGTCTTCTAAAAGTTCCGCAGCAGTGGCCCGTTTTGCAGGGTCTGGTTCAAAGCACCTGTACAGCAGCATTTTACGATTGATTATGTCCTTCTTTTATTTAAGTATTAGCACTTTCCCAATCGGCTCCCCTAATGATACACGATGTAAAAGATCATGGTGGTAAAATGGATGCTGACGTTACCGAGAAGTTGGTGATTTTATTCTGGTTGGAGACCTAGCATGTCACGGAGGTGCTTAACATAGACATGTCATAAGTAGTGTGACCAGTGCGTAAACTGTATGTTGTCAGAGATGACCACATCTCCACAGACACGGCCCTAGTCGACAGCCTATGGCAGCCATGGACTGGCTACAAGATGGGACACAGCTAGGCCTTGGTGGGCCCAGCTGTGTCCATAAGTGCTCATCTGAGTCTTGGCCACAAATGCTCGTCTCACCGCACCAGATGTGCACAACATTGAGCTATCTCCTCCACTGTCTCCCTCCTGTGGCCATACGCATAAAGTACAGTGCCTGCGTGCACCTTCAACAATCCTCAATTTAAAGAAAAATTAAAATAACATGCTACATTTTGCATGCAATGTGCACATTGCATGCAAAATGTTCAGGAGGTCCTGGATTCCAATGTGCACATGGAATCCAGGACCTCCTGAAGGCAGTGTTATTCAATCATACGAGTTGCGAAACTTCCCATAGACTCCATGTATGAAAATCCAGACACACCATTGCCCAAGATGTCGGGAGTATGCAGATCGTCACGCCACCTGTTAACCAGCACACCCACTATTAAATGCATTAATTGTGTTTTGTGTTGTCGCTCCCAGATGGCGTGGCAGCCTGCTAATTGCCGAAAATTCGGGCCAATACATGCCCGGGTTTGAAACACAGTTTTGCAACTGGTATGAAAAAATAACTTTGCCTGAAGCCATGTGTTGCAGGGCTTTGAGACAAGGGCTTGTTTGTTTGATGAGCAATAAATGCAAGCACATGAAAAGTACCACAAGCCCCAGGAAGCATAACACAAAAGACACATTAGCGAATTGGTCCGCCGTTCCCTTTAAAGCATAGGGTTGCTTTAAACTTGATGGGACTGGGGGTTTTCAACGCCGGTCATGAACACTTGACCACTGGCCAAAACTTGAGCCATTCCAGTCCACAACCAAAGCCTCATTTCTTCTGTGTGACAAGAGCACCCACTGACATGATTACTAAATAGTACGCAAAAGCTTTACATCTGCTAAGTGGCAGAATGTACAAAACACCAATGCGACACATTACAGACATGGTGTTCTCGATGGGAGGGTGCTACTAAAATTAGTGATACCTCCAACTGGTTCATTAGCACATGAAGTGTCAATCAGAACTTGCTGAAATGTGCACCTTCAGAACGTTATTTTTCTTAGACATAATTCAGCAGAATACACAACTTAGACACAGTGTCTTGTGCCCCTTTATGAAGGCTTTCAGACAGAAGCAACAAACCACTTAACACACAAGGCTTAACTCTGTAAAATCTAAGGCAATATGCACATGCCGCTGTGGATATCAGTGGTTAACGTGTCGCTCTTTCTTTCATAACTACTCACCTTTTTATGAACTTCTGGGCTTTCTCTGATAAGGATGATGGGATCTCAGGATGGATCTTAAAGCACCCCACTTTAAACATAGCTGCCTGTGGTGTGCCAAGCTGCAATGAAAAGAACAAATCCATTGCGAAATTGTGTCTCTTGCAGCATAATGTGAGCTTAAACGCCAGAGTTTTTCTCAATGGGCCTGCTAATGGCAGCGAATTCACAAAGAATGTAACGAAACGAAAAAGCTTGAAGTGATGAGAGAACAATCTAATGTACCACGCTTCGTAAAAGTGAGGTGCACTTCTCCTTATTAGTAGCTGGGGATCATTATAGCACGCACAAGGCTATAATGTCAGCGACGACACCAGATTTCACACAACTCGCACTCTGAAATTTTCACTTTTCAAGCCTGCCATAGTAATTGTAGTGAATGGCATATGGTTCAGCTAAATTTGCCTTCGGGAAGAAGCTTTCATGAACTACAACCCTTTCTATTAGGTTCATTCATGCAGGCTAAAAAGCAAGAACCCCATTTGAGCAAGAAGCCATACACTGCTAGGGTGAATCCTATACATATACAAAAATACCCAATAATGCTAGAAGAAGAGTTTTTGTTCTACTTGCATCACTAGTACAACACCACACACATGTGATGAGACGTGCGCGTGTGTCATAGCGGAAAAGCCGACATGGACGTAGCAGATGAATTCACCAGACAGAAGCGCGGTGGAAAATTTGGCGCGAAGAAAAAGACGACGAACAGTGCGGATAGAGGAGGGGGTCACGCGGTTGGCAAGCCGGTTTAATGGCCTAAACCCCATAGTGGGTACGAGCCAAGGCAGGGAAAGAAAAGAAGAAGGCGAGCAAGCAAGGTGGCGTCGGATAGGGCGGCAGCGAAGACGACGGTTCGCCAGGGTCACGGTCGTGGATTCGTCCCTAGTGCCTGGCAGGGCTTAAGTGTCCGAAAGCATTGCTTCGCTTGGCCTCAAGTGTCAACGGTACTTAGTGTACGCATCCTGCTCTGTCGGCGCATCTGCTTCAGCGTTGCCCTGCTCTTCCCCGAACTCCTGGTGTGCCGGCATGCCAGAGTTGCATCGTGCTTACGCAGACGTGCCCCGCAAACATTCCAAACTCTCGCCGGTGAGACGTTCACATGTTGGAACTCGGTTTAGCCTGGTGTGTTACTTCTGCAGCTTTGTCTCCATTATATAACGCCCTTGTCATGTGTCCTTTATGTATGTGTCTGCTTAAAGTGAAAAGAAAACGAAAACAGCCTTGCCGGTTCCTTTAGAACGTTGCTGTCCCCAATGCAACTTGTTCTCATATCTTTATTATTTAAAGAACCCCGTAACAACACATAATGCAAAAGATGCGGGTTCTGCAAGCTTTTGTTGCAACCCGTCACTGTCTAAATGCAACTACAGCCAAAAGGTGGCGCAAGTGCTACTTATATAATGCCTTGCGAAGCTCGACAAACGAACATCACCGCTAATAAACTTCAAAAGTCGCAGTGCTACAGTTAGCACAACTCTGAAAGCTGACATTCAGATAGGCAAACTTAGCAGATGAGCACCCAAAAAAAACCTCAAATAAAAAGAAACTAGGGCAAGTACTGCACAACACCATAGGTGTGTAATATGTCCACCAGTGACAGTCAAAATGAGGAAAAAAGACAGACCTCGATGAAGGGAGTCTTGCCGGTGGCCATCTCTACGACTGTGCATCCCAATGACCAGATGTCAGCCTGCACAAGGCATGCAAATCGAGAACATCAGCCGAAAGAGAGACGGCAAGTTTCACACTTCATTCTTTTTAGAAATGTCAGGCACAGTTAGAAGTTTAGCAAGTGATGTGAATACTCACCGGTGCACCGTAACCTCTCTGGCCATTGTCAATCACTTCAGGTGCCATGTATTGAAACGTTCCTGGGCAGAGATATTAAAACCAATCGTTACGAAAAGGTGTTCAAACAGGGCTACGGTGTTGTGAGACGAACACTTCTAATACCCAATTAACGTGGACGTTGGAAATTACTCTGAGCCGGACACAGGCTTCAAACACTACCCCTGTAAAAGCTTCTAGAATGAGTGAATTTGCAGTGTGTAGCGCGTAAACACACATTAACATCTTGCCTCTGTGGCTTTCCAACCATTCAAGGTCTCAAATGCCCCCACAGCTAATAATTGTCTCGACCCCACTTATTAGGAGCATGAGAGCTGCAACGCGGACACGAAAAGGTGCTTCCTTTGTGGTGTCGTGCCTTCTCATGTGTCTTTCCACATTACAAGAAACTGGTTCAACCTTAAATCACAGTGCATTTGCCACTATGCTACCATGAAGGGCACCGGAGAGGTGAAGACTCCCTTTCAACAATCAGAGATACGGAAACAATCTAAGAAGATACACCGATGTGTTACAGAAGACTGTTACTGTCAAAACTAGCATGTGCCAATTACCCTCTGTACAACCACTCCCTTCTATTTTCTTTTAATGCACTTAGTACCACAAAGAGAGATTAGAGCATCCATGTTCGATAGCTTCTAGACAACTTCCGTGCAACAGCTTTCATATGTCTGAGCTGCACTGAAAGGTAGGCTATATGAATATTCAAAATTTGAATATTTTTCAAATAGTGTTTGCTATTTCATACAATTAGCATGAAAATTTTACTATTTGAAGAATTCCACCTTTTGGAAAAGAGACAAAATTGTTTATAATAATGAATACTGTAAATAAAAAAACACTTAATCGGCATGCAGCATGCTTGGCCCTGTGCTTTCGGGAATCGGCTTGTCGAATTTACTGCTAGCCATTTCCACTGATGTTCTGAGCGGTGGCTACTAAAAAAAAGCTGCGCTTACTAAATATACCCTGATATACAACAAACCCAGACATAACAAAATGTCTGATATAATGAAGTAAATGAAGAATAGCCTAGCAAGAGATATAGTGTTAGACTTTTATAACAAATTTTCAGATATAACGAACCAATTCTCATGTTCCAAGCAATTTCATTATAATGAGGTTTGAGCGTAGGTCAATCTTTCATGGCCTTATTTTTCAACTAACTGTCACCCACATTTGATGCAGAAAAGCCACGGGTTAACGACGCAAGCAGTAAGTAAATGTGCACAACAAAAGGCACCAACCATTTCTTTGTATTGAAACCAACCTGTGAAGGTGCCCGTCACCATGTTCATGCCTGCAAGACGCTTTGAAGTGCCGAAGTCTGTAATCTTGATGGCACCGCTATACGTGTTCACCAGCACGTTGTCACCTTTGATGTCACGATGTACTATTCTCTGGTCATGCTAAGATCACGGAAATAGAGAAAGAGACAACTCAAGTTCCAATAGTAAGCGAACGTGCAGAAAAGTGACGTTTCAAGTACAGTCATGCATTTTGAATGAGAGTCAGCCAATTGCAAATTATGCGAAAGCGAGGGCCCACCAGTTTCAAATATGCATTTAAACAGGAGGCACAACCAACAATTTCGTTACATTTGTAACCTAACACACACACACACACACACACACACACACACACACACACACACACACACACACACACACACACACACGCACGCACGCACGCACGCACGCACGCACGCACGCACGCACGCACGCACGCACGCACGCACGCACGCACGCACGCACGCACGCACGCACGCACGCACGCACGCACGCACGCACGCACGCACGCACGCACACACACACACACACACACACACACACACACACACACACACACACACACACACACACACACACACACACACACACACACACACACACACACACACACACAATAAAAGCAAGGTCGTGTCATTGTTAGGTGCCACAGAGTCACTAATCGCTCCTACAAATTCTAGACTAACAATAAGTAAAGCAACACTGATGGTTAAGCGAGTTTGTGATACCCAATAGGAAAAATACAGCATGCAAATGGATGGGGCAAAGAAAAGTAACAGCACACCATTGCTGGTGTTGTTTATGTTCAGGTAGCGCTTGAGTTGAGTTACTTTCCTTTATACCGCCTGTCTGCGCATCATACTTCTTCCCATAATAATGGATAACGATTAAATGAGGACGATCTCACCAGGTACTTGAGACCTTCCAAGATCTGCTTGGTGTAGAAGGCAATAGCAGTCTCGTTGTTCAAAGGACCCCACTTTGACCGCAGGAGCTGGGACAGACTCCCTGCAAAGTGGACCAGCACAAACCTGCAGATCAATACTAGTAAAGGCTTGTTTAAGTAAACCTACCTGGCAAATCTTCAGGTACACTTTTAGCATGCATGCATATGCATAATCAAACAATGACAACGAGGTGACAATGACAAAGCACTGTTCATTTTCTAGCTATGTGCTGGATACTAACACTGTATGGACCGCTTATAACTTAAGTAACGGGAGTCATGAATATACGCACTATAAGTGGGGCCGCACTATAACCAAAACAATCTTTTTCAAGAGCCGCAAAGGCACACAACGTGTTGAACAACAGCCACGCGTGTCTGAGAACTGAAGCATGCAATGTGTGGTGCTTACAACCTTTTAAATTTAGAAATGTTAAAAAAAAGTTGACGTCCACATACACGTGTTGCCAGCGAAATGAACACGAAAAGGTGAGGGCTGGGTGTCTAACAAAAGAAAGTACTATTACGGAAATTTGCCAACTGCTTCTTAGACCGCCTCAATTAGTATGCACATTACATGAAAACTATGTTGATTCAGGTCTGAAATTTCGTGTGCTGAAAGATGCCAATAGCTTGATTTTACGGACAAGCTCCCCATTTCAAGACGTCACAATCGAATCGCGAAGCACCATTGGAGTGCTACACGTGCCATCCTCTTTGACGATATTCATCTCTTCCCATCAAGTGCAAACACCGCACGCAGAGAGTTTCCTTGATTCCGCACGAAATTGCAACTTTGATAGCACGCGACCGATCACGCAAACAACGCCGGTTAGGCCTAACCTGCCGTTTGGTATGTTGTCGCGGAAAGTTTGTCCGATACATGAAAGTCCCATGTCGAAAAGACCGCACTCAAGTACTGAACCAAGAACAGCATGTGTGATACGAAGTTCACATTTGCGACTGGGAGATCAACGGCGACGAAAACCCACCAAGCTAGACTGCGCACTGATTGCAAAGCCAAAAGCTCACGTGATAAAGCCGTAAAAGGTTTTAAATTTACGATAGCAAACTCGATATCTCTTGCAAGCACGATAAGGACTATGCTTTTCCCGGCCAGAAACTGTTAAGCACAGTTGATAAGGAGGGTATCGCACATGCCATGTCGTGTCGCGCACATGCCATGTCGTGTCGCGCACGTCCAGGGCCACACCAACAATGATAATCCATGGGCATCGGTTCAGAGACTTATCTGTGACCGATACTTGGCGAGCCCACACAGCGTGCCGGCGGTCTTTTTTCCTTTTCTTTTTCTTCTCTCCGCCCTTCGTTCGTTCACTTCATGTCCCACCCTTTTTCGTAACGACCTCATCGCTCACACCCCAGCGGAACCGCACCCAGTGCACCTCTTTTCAGATGCGCACTTGCTACCGTGATTGTGACAAAGATTTTCCGGCAACCGCATTATAACCAGTCTCTCATCTTGAGGGACTGCACAATATACACATGCATGTACATGTGGTTCTACGGGAGTGTGAACGAGAGTCGAAAAAGACCGCATTGTTAAAAATGACTGTTCAATGTTTAAATACTATTCAAAAGGTAATCAATATTAGATTTGATTTGACTGGCTTCTGGATCTGTTCATTTCATTCTCAATTTGGTCTTAAAAATCAGCATTTACCAGCCCCCGAAAACCAACATAACAATTTGACAGGATTTTGAATTGCTGCTTTTAATGTTAGAACTGTAAATACTATGACGTAAATATCCCTTTATATTAATGGTGAAAAGGCTCCTTCGGTGAAAATATCACTATATTAACAGTGAAAAGGCACATTTCGAAGTTATTCAAAAAGTGCTCAATATTGAATTCAGTTCAACTTAATCCTGCATTTAATCGGTTGATATTCTATTTGGTCTCAGAAATCATCGTTAGTAACCCCCCTCCGTCCTCCTGCCCCCTGAAAACCAACAACCAAACGTCCCCACACTGTTTCGTACAATAGACTCTCCGTAAACAAAGATCTCTTACAACAGCTGCTTAAATAGAACACCTACGTCTTATACGATTGGTATTGAACTTCGTATTCTGCAATCCTGTTTGATTTACAGTAAATGGCACACTCGTGTTAAATGAAACATATTTTCCTAATCCATTCAGGTTCCGTTCAGCAAGAGTTTATTATATACTGAAGAATTCAACAAAGCAGAGCGCATACTAACAAGAATTTACAGTAAGCGAGAAATTCGATATAGCGGAGCTCAAGTAAATGGGAACTTAGGATTCAGTTCAATGGCTGTGTTCCAACTATAAAGAACTATAGTATAGTCTAGTGTCGCAACGAGCAGGCTGCGGCGGCTGTTTCGGCGGTCCAAAGCGACACGGACGGCCGCTAGGATTTTCGCGGCGCCACTGCGCCTTTTCATGTCATGTGCCTGAGGAGAGGGCGCGCCAGCGGCGTCTTCTCTGGATAGCGCGGGCAGAGCAGGAGTCAATCAGTGCGTGAGTATGTGTGTGAGTTTGGCGCGTTGAGCCACCGCCACCTGTAGGAACTTCATCAAGGCCTGCAAGCTGTACCGCATATGTCAACGCACTGAAGACGCTGGTTGTGTAGTGCGCTATGGTGAATACAACGCAGCCGACGCCAGAATTCGGCGGCGTGTTTGCATCGGCGTTGCAGTCCCTGCAGCATCACTGCGTTTCAACGAGAAATTAAGAATGTTGCATCGTTCTTTGTGTGCCGTCGGGCTCTTATAAGTTGTGATGTGTGCTGCTTGTGGTTGTGCTAGTGTTCGTCAGTGAGTGACTAGATTGCGAGCAGCTGTGGTGCCAAGAAAGTGTTGTGTCCACATTTCTGTGGAAATTGTGAATCTGGGCCGCGAGCGCAGTACCGTAATTACTCGAATCTAACGCGCAATTTTTTTCGGTGAAGCGAGTTTATAAATCGCATGCGCATTAGAATCGAGTACAGAAAAAAAAAATGAATACGGTCATTCTATTGCCATCAGCATTTCCAAAATGGCCGTCCCTTAGAAGCGTCGGCATGGTGCGTCGGCCATTTCTGCCTATGTGTTTCCCATGTGCGGCATTTCGTACGTGTTCTGAGGAGTTCGTCATCTTGTAGTGCATTAGCATCGACGGCATGGAAGGACCGACTCCAAAAACTCGACGAGAGCACCACGATGCCGTTCTTAAAAAAAAAGTCATCGCGTGTGTTGAAAACGGATGGAAATCGGGCCGCATCGCGGTCGTTCGAAATTCCCGAAATGTGTGTGCGGGACTGGCAGAAATAAAAGCAGAAGATTGTCGACAGCAAAGATAAAGGCTTCAGTGGACCACAGCAGGATCGGTTTCCGCAAATTGAAGAGCTGCGCGGCGAGTATGTGATTGAGCAGTGAGCGGCACAGCGGCCTGTGACGACAGAACTGCTCCATGTGCAGGCTATCCAGTTAGCCTTAGAAAAAGAGCTAATGCGGAGCCAGTTTAAAGCGAGCAGGTGCTGGATAACTAACTTTATGAAAAGGAAAGGCTTTTCCCTCTGAAGTCGAACGGGCATATGCGAAAAGTTTCCGGAGGAGTACGATGAAAAGCTTCACAGTTTTCAGAGGTTCGTCCTAAACTTGCGGCACAACAACGGCTACCTGCTTGGGCAAATCAGGAATGCCCATCAGACGCCTCTTTACTTCGACATGCCTGGCACCACAACCGTCGAGAAGAAGGGGGCGAAGCAAGTTCGTGTGCTGACATCGGGCCATGGTAAAACTAGGGTGACGGCAATGCTCCGTTGTACGTCAAATAGGCACAAGCTTCCCCCGTACCTCATATTTAAACGGAAGATGCTCCCGAAAGGAGTCGTTTTCCCGAGAGGTGGGATAGTGCGGGCCAACGAGAAAAATGGGTGCGCGTTGCAATCGATGTCTTACTTTTTTTTTTGTCGTGGAAACCGGGTGCGCGTTACAATTGAGGGCGCAGTAGAATCGAGTAAATACGGTATTTGTATTTTGCATTGACTAAGGCGCGTAGAACGCACGGATACGGGCCATCTGCATAGGGATAGTGTTAGCCCAACAAAACATGAAAATGTAAATGTCCTGCTTTTCTTTCATTTTGTGTACTGTGTTATATCTAGTACCGTGTTATTACGTGTCACTTTTATCCTATGCGCGCGTATCGAAGTACGCGTTAAGGCCAATACAGTCGAACCCCGCTGCAACGAAACTCACGGGGATCGGAAAATATTTCGTTGAAGCGAGAATTTCGTTGTAGTGAAATCGAAAAAATATACCTGATCTGAGCTAGCAAAACAAAGGAACGTTTATTTTTAAATTTAAAAAGTGTCCGCTGCTTCCTATTCTTTCCCAGCAGCGTCACGACGCGATTCACAGTCGTGCATAGCGAGGCCATGGTGAAAACCACACAGAAACAACGCCTACAAATACTTTCATAAACGTACCCCAAACACTTGCATTAACACGTTAACACCAGTAGCCGTACGCCGTCATGTCTATCCAACAACGCCGAGATAGAGGCAGGGTATCGTAGAGCGGTGAGTTTTGCCTTGATTTATACCATTCTTATCATCCATAACTCGCGGCTAGCTGATTTGGTTGCTAATGTGGACGAACAGCCGCTATGATTGGGTACAACACTGGCTAAGCGTGAATAAAATGATAAGCATTGGAATCGGAAGAGGTATCGCTCCGCAGTTGCACGCAGCAGCTGCGTGAAGAAAATCATTAATTGAGCAACTGAGCTTCAGCTTTGGATAATCTGCGGCTCGAAAGCAACCCAGTGGCTAAAGCAGGGCTATCCTCCATGCAGCAGGGCAGTCTCATTTCCATCACTATCGGCAATGGCGGTGCCCATGCTTGCTGAACAGCGGCGGTTTCTGGTGGCGCCAACACGTGTTTTAAACTTTCTCAACATACTTTCAGGTTCTCAAAATGCACCAAAGTGTTAAAGATTGGGTTTTCTGTATAGCAATAAATATCTGAGCCTGCAATTGCATCGTGAAATTTCGTTGAAGCAGAACGGCAGAAGAAAAAGTGTTCGTTGTGGCAACAATATTTGTGCATTGACTCCTATGGACTGCTGACAGGAAACCGTGAATTTTTCGTTGTAGCGGAAATTTCATTGAAGCGGAGTTCATTGTAGCGGGATTCAAATGTACCATAAATGGGAAGCATAATGCTGTCGCTTTTTTGTCATTCGCAGATGTTCGAAATTATTTTTAGCCACAGTCATATAGACGAGAGGGCCAGCAACGGCCAAAAGGAAATCCCAGTGCACATGAAATGCGCCTTTTATTCTTTCGGTCTGTGTGCATGCTTCTCAATAAGTGTTCTTGCGGGACGCGTACCGTGCTCTTGTGGGCCGCGGGCCCCGTAAGAGAGCGAAGCCGATGAGCGTCTCTTGCAGGCCGGATCATTGCATTTCCAGTTCTAACAAGCCACTGAACTGCACGTGTCCCAATGCAATGTGCTGCATTCTCTCACCGTTCCCGAGGTGGAGTCTGCACTTTGTGAGATATTCCGCAACAAAACATCTAGCTCGCGACATGTCGAAGCAGAGAACAGATTCTCATTGCTCTGCGCTGGGTTGCCCAATCGTTTACCGGGGCTCTCCGAAGGCGTCGCTGTTTGCAGCTTCCAGAGATGAAGATCTCTGCAGGAAGTGGGAGTGCAACCTCCGGAGGGCTGACAAGCCTCTGACCGAAACTTCAGCGGTGTGCGAACATAATTTTGAGCCAACATACACCCTGTGCGAATATGTGCACATGATAAACGGCAGTGAAGTGCGCATTCTCCGAGAAAAACCGTCACTGGTTCTGGATGACATGCCAACGCTTTTGCCAGGTTGTCAACGCCGTAACTACCGTATAATGCGGAATATAGGTCGAGGCGGAATATAGGTCGACCCCCTTACCTTGACCAGCAAAAAACAAAAAGAAAACGCGGAATCGTTCACTGCTTCACTTTAGTCAGTCCTCACAGTCCTCCGAGCTGTCGGAGCTCTCCGACGACGACGACTGCTTGTCACTAGCCGCCTCCCACAGCATGTCGTCCTCGGTGCCGTCGAGAGCGTTGCTGATGCAGCACTTCTTGAATGCGCGCACCACCATCTCTTCAGGCAGAGACCTCCATGCCTCGGAGACCCAACCACAAACTGTCGCGAGAGGTGGCCTGCGCAGCCGGCCTGTCGGGGTCCGCGGGTTGTCGCCAGCCATCCATTCGGTGTACAGCGCACGCACACGGTCTTTAAAAGGTTTATTGAGGACGACGTCCAACGGTTGAAGTGTTGATGTCATTCCTCCCGGAATGACGACAAGATCCGTCCTTCCGTCGCGAAGGCTCTCCTTCACCGATGCTGTCAAATGCCCGCGAAATGCATCCAACACGAGCATGTTCCGGCGCTGCAGGAGGGCTCCGGGCCGCCGGTTCCACACTGTGCGGATCCATTCGCGCATTAGGGCCTCGTCCATATACCCCTTCTCGTTGACGCGGACGACGACATCCCGCGGGAAGGCCTCCTTCGGCATCGTCTTCCGCTTGAAGATTATGAAGGGGGGCAACTTTCTGCCGTCGGCCGTGCAGCAAAGCATAACGGTGAAGCGCGAATGCTCGCTACCGGTCGACAAAAGCCTCACCTCTTTTGCCCCGCGTTCACAAACAGTCGTGGACGACGGCATGTCAAACCACACCGGCGTTTCGTCGGCGTTGCCGATCTGGCCTAGCATGTAGCCATGCTGCCGCCGGAGGTTGTTCACATAGAGTTGAAACTCTATCAATTTGTCCTCGTACATCTCCGGCAGCTTCTGGCATATCGACGTGCGCCGTCGAAGCGCAAATCCTTTGCGTCGCATAAAGCGACGGACCCAATAAATGGATCCCTTGAAGTCTTCTTTGACAGGCCGGCTTCACGGGCGAGCTCGACGGCTTTTGAGCGAATGAGCTCCGCATTCACGGGAAGGGATTGGCACGGTACTCGCGGACGAAATCCGCCACTTTGTCCTCGAGTTCCGGGGTGCACAGCTCGGCGACCGCGAAACGACGTCTTCCCTCGCGTTACACACTGACAGTTGGATTTTTGGTTGCGCCAGTATCTGACGCTTTTCTCGGACACTCCAAACTGCCGCTGTGCCGCCATGTTGCCATTCACTTCCGCGAATTCTATAACTTTTCTTTAAACGCGGCGGTGAACTGGCGCCGCGTCCCGGTATTCATAGCTGGTCGCAGAGTAAAGTCGCCACTCTCTACGAACACGAAATGAACAGAAAAGAAAATGGCGTCGGCAGAGCGTCGGCCCATGGAGGCGATGTCGATGCTGATGCCCAAAAAAACATGCGACAACTCCCTGTTGCCAGACGATCACTTTGTTTAGCCAAGGGCCGGTATATAGGTCGAGGGGTGACTTTTTAGCGAAATTTTTTGGAAAAAATCTCGACCTATATTCCGCACTATACGGTAACCTCGTAATTTTAGGTTTGCATAAGCCAGAAAGCAAACACGCTTTAGAAGTAACAGCATCCGCAGCTCCGCAGGAGTCCGCGACAGCTCGACAACGCAGCCGAAGGTGGCATGAAAAGTAGCAGCAGCGCCACCTGGCGGCATCCGCAAGAAAGCTGACGCCAGGGCCCAGCCGGTCATGCCACTAGATCATATTCTAGTCCACTATAGTTCCAATTCTATGACAACATCGTAGATAGTCTATGGTATCGAGTCCATGTCGTCTGAGAAATGGAACACGTCTGGACGACTTTTACGCGATGACGCGCCAACTCACGCCGAGAAGAGAAAGCTAAAATAAACATTGGTATTATCTTTTTAGCCTATTTTGTTTTAAAAGAAAAATTGAACATTACTGACATTGAGCATCTGGAGAAGCGTTTTCTTGAGTGCAGACGACAATTAGGGCGACATCAGACCTTTCCTAGGTTTCTGAGCAGTTCGCTGAGCCACCATCTTGTTTGGACAGCAAAGTAGCCTGCATTTTATTCGTCTATGATGCGGAATTTTCGAACCTATCTTGCTGGCTACGTGAGAACTGGAATCGGACTTAAGATGGCCGCCGTCCACTTAGCTGTCTATTTAGCTGTCTACGGTGAGTTTTGAAATACATCCAATGTTTGGATTCTTTTTTCATACCCTCGGGCCTCCAACGATTAATAAAAGCAAGTAGCTTGCTGTTGAGGCTCACCTCCGGGCACACGCTCCATGCAGATCTTGACAAATCCATTTTCGCTGATGGAACCGTAGTAGCGCACTATCTTACGATGGTGCAACTGGGAGTGCAGCTTGATCTCCTCGTGCAAGGGCTGCACTTCACTCAGGTTCTCCTCCGGGATCTCTTTGACGGCAATCTTCACCTGGGTGGTCAGGTCGCGGGCCGCATACACCACCCCGTACGTGCCTTTGCCCAGGACAATGCGCCGACCCTGGTCATCCATCTCATACTCAAACTGCATCGGAGGAAAGTAAAAAGAGATGACGAGTGCTGATGATAACGAGTGAGTGATTTGCAAAATTTCAACGTCTGAACATTTGAGACAAGTAAGGGGATGGGAACACCGCGTGATGCATGGGTGTGAGCCTTCCTGAAGCGAAGCACATCAAGCCTGAGCTACCTGTACTCTTATGCTTTACATTTCTTGCACTTGTAAGCGACTGCCTTCATTTGAGACCCAACGAAGGTCAAGAACTTAGATGTGAGGCTTATATATCCGAGGTGTTGGTCCAGCCAGATTAGGGCCTGGAGCAATTTTGAAGCTAAAAAAAAGTCTCTTGGAGCAGATACGAAGCAGGAGAAACAAGGCTTTACAGCAGATTTGGAGCAGACAAAACGAAACTCTTGGTGAATATCCTTATTTGTGTGCGTACTTAACATAATGCTGCAAAAGGGCAAGGCTGACACTTAGAGAAAACGAAAAATGACAACGAAAAAAGAAAACGAAAAATGCCATAAAACCATCAGTCTAACAATTGAAGAAAAAAGGCGAAGAAACTCACTGCAAATGAGAATGTACCATTTGAAACTGCCTTCCTAGATATTGAATTCAATAACCACCCCTACTCACTACGGATCAGTTCCATCCTACTCAATAATTTGTAGAGGCGTGAGCATTGAACAGCATTCTCCTTTCACTGCCAAGGACTTTGGGTTGAGCGCTTCTGATATTTCACATACTCAGAAAAAGTCTTGTAGAACAATAAAATTCGCATAAAATGAACTGATGCCAAGCTGGAGTCATTGATCAATCCAAGTATAAAGTGGAGGGATGCTCTTCTTTAAAGCACCTTGAATAAGCCAAGTTCGGTAGTTAAAACGTTGGCTTTAGCAACTACCCGTGTTAAACAATGTTTCTCCTCAAAATGCTATCAAGCAGCAATCGCTTGGTACGAGTCCTCGTGCATCACAAACGGTTGGCCGGACCCCTCCCCTCCTTCCCCCTGGGACCGCTGTAACAGGGGTCCTAAGACTGGGTTCAGGGTTCAGCAAGTGCCGAGGACTAGTGTGACTAGACTTAATCCCAGTTTTGCCATGCAGTTCACACTTAACAAGTCCACCACACGACTCATTAGGCAGTCCACGCACAGTGAGAAATCTTCACTGCAACGCCGCTCAACACTCGCCAGTGTGCGATTTGCGAACAAAAGGTGGCATCAGAAGGAATCAGTTGGGAACACTTGCATGCCTGGATGACTTCTTTTGTCGATTCATAACAACACATTGTTCTTGCGGCCTTTATGATGCATGTGAACACTTGTTCGTTATTTGTGCCCAACTGCGTGGCTCAGTTCTACATGATCGTGCTTACCACAGCATTAAGTTGGTTTCGCGATCGAGATAAGTCGCGCGGCAAGCTCTAGGATGTGTGCGAGTAGCAGCTGCACTGCATCGAGTCCAACTTGCTCAACCAGCGCCTTTCGGCGTGGCTTTACCATAGGCATAGAAGAATGTTGGAAAAGCAGGCTTGTGCGAATAGTGAATTATAGGTTTAAAGCGAATTCGAAGAGAATAGTGATTTTGGTTGAATAACTTCGAATTTAATTCATATAGTATATATGGCATATTATAAAAAAAAATAGGTATATTCTTCATGACCTAACCTGCAAAACATTATTTATAGATTGAAACAGCAGTTGCGCAAATGCCTTTTTTTTGTTCAAGTGCAAAAAACTTTCAATAGGAGCAGAGCTTGACTGCAAGTAATTATCTGTGAAATAAGTAATGTTTTAAAATTTACTATACTTAGAGCATATGGGTCAGTATAGTAAGCTTTTAATCTTAATAAATGAATCGATTTGAGCGTAATAGTATGTTCGTTTGACCTTGAAGTGGGGCTTCGCGATAGTGTGAATTTGTTTTAAAAAGGTGTTTTCACAGCTCGGCGCCTCTTTACTACAGTGAAGACACCTTTACGAGAGTTACATGGGGCTAATATACACCTATTTGTTTATTACGATTACTTCGAAATTTTCAATTTTTCAAATTCGAACCGAATCAAATTCAAATACTTTGCTATTATTTGAAATATCTGAAGCATTCGAATATTCACACAAGCCTATAGAAAAGACATCTAGTAATAACAGTGATACGACACTGATTGATACGTAGGGTTTAACGTCCCAAAACCACCATCTGATTATGAGAGACACCGTAGTGAAGGGCTCCGGAAATTTCGGCCTCCGTGGGTTCTTTAATATGCACCCAAATCTGAGCCCACAGGCCTACAACATTTCCGTCTCCATCAAAAATGCAGCCGCCGCAGTCGGAATTCGATCCCGCGATTGCCAGGTCAGCTGCAGAGTACGTTAGCCACTAAACCACCACGGTGGGGCTGTGATATGAGAATGTTGCGACATTCCACGCACCCGAATACATCCTGATCCGTCGTCGAGGTCTATGTCCATGACCACTCCTTCCTGGTTTTCTGTCAGGGCCAGGACGAGGTCGTAGAAGCGGTTCTTGAGTGCCGGTGTCGGAAAGAACATCTGGAAGTCATCAGAGTTTTGGTGCACGTACAGGAACAGGCACCGTTCCTCTCGCTTGTACTGGCTGCAACGAACAAGTTCTCATTTGAGAATTAGCACTATGCAGGCAGCACTGAGGAAAAATTACGCAAAATGCAGTGCCGGGCCGACCCACAAAGTATCCACCAATTCTAGAATCCGAAGAGTCGTTAATGTAAGCTTAAAAATGCCATAAAAAATGCTGCAATGCTGAGGAGCTGTGCTATATTTGAGCGCTGAAAATTCGTGTTCCTTTTCTTTGTGCTTACATGTGCAAGGCTCGCGCTCATTTCAAACGTTGTAGCATTGTATATGTCATGAGGAAGGCTTGTGGCTGCTATGAAGTCTTGCACCGAGTTTAAACAGTTAAGTGAAAAAACACAAACACCACATGCTGACTATGATTGTACTTCCGTTCAGACATCCTCATTGCTTCCACTGCCATCATTTTACAAGCTTGCTGCAGGGGAACTTAGAAAAAACTGGATGTATTTTTTGCCATTCATCACGCCTCTGGCTTTCAGTCTTCGAGCTCTTAGTGACAGTTTTGCATTAAATTGTACCCTTGTTCCAGCAACACCATCTTTGTGCATTTAAAATCACAATGTAAATAAACCTGCTGAACTGTGCCTCAGCGAGCCAGATATATGCCAATGCCTTGTGATGTCCGTGATTGTGACCTGTGTAATGATGACATGTTATCATTGACTAACGAATATGAGGTAGTACAGTAGCTAGCGCCACTTAATAAAGGCTTGTGGAAGTTTAGCAGCATTCGGACATGGCTTTCAAGATCGAAACAATACGCCGCGACGAAGCACTGTCAGCTTAGTAGAAACCCTACAAGCAGAAACAATTCTGAGATCATTCGCATAATGAGCTATAAAATTCGTCGCTGGGCTTTCAGTTAAACCCTAAACAATAACACCCCTGCAGCAATTCAAGGCGGCCGTTTCTCTAGCAGTTCAAGATGATTTTAACTGGAGTGCAAACACATTTACTTCCACCTCGCTTCTCATTGGTCCAAGCAGCAGGAAGAGAAACCACAGATTTCACCGCTTTTATGATTATGATATACGGTGTTTTATGACACAAGGACAATTCGATGGCTAAAGAGCGACAGGTCCTAGGAGAAAGGAATGCAAACAATGATCACAGTAAGAGGCTGTGAAGAGGCCCTGAAATTCTGCACACTAAGGCATGTAAAACATACTCTAAGTGTCAAAATCATGAAAGCGACGTTGAATGTGTCTCGTGAGGATGACTACAAGTGGTCGTGATAATCAAACTATGAAGATATGTTCAGAGCACGAATGCCTCGTCAATGCCCTCGTGTCTACTATTTACCTCATAGTATGCTGCACCTCGGAGATACACAGACATGGCTCACTCACCTAATACTGCGGATGGAAGAGGCGGTGAAGAGCCACTCGTGAATCTTGCGGCACTTTCCCTTAAGCGTGTCAAGGCAGACGTTTCTGATCTCGAGAGACTTCTCTTCGGCACCCATGTTGACTGTCACGTAGCTGGGCATCAACACTTTGGTCGGTTCCAATATCAAAATCTGGAGCAGATTGGAAAAATTGATGTGCGTGTGATACAGAAATAAGCACAATACACTCAAACCTCGGCATAACAAAATCTGACCTGCCACGACAAAACTTTATTACATCTGAAAATTCATTAAAAATCTACCTTTCTAACACTGTATCCATTACACAACTGTTTTTCATAAACTTGGTTATACCCAATAATTTGTTATATCTGTGTTTGTTATATTGAGGTGTCATTGTACTACCTATGCCTTCGAGGCAACTAATGCAATGCATGCCAAATAACTTACAGGAAAACGTATGGTGTTCTCCAAGTCTGCTGAGTAAGTGGCAACAAAAAAATCCACCCAGAAGTCAAACACCTGCAAATGTTAAACGAAAAGCACACAGGTGAACTGAGAAATCTAGCTCAAACTAAACAAAGCCATGATTAGCAGAATGCTAGTGCCACGAGCAGCAATGGCACCCTTAGACACACCAGAAATCAAACATTGAAGATTAAACACAACAATCTTGAGAAAGATGTTCATTGTAACTTGATACAGGAAGACAGTTGGTGTTCTGAACGCTCTATGCAACAATAACACACGGTAAAACTCCTGTAGTGACTAAAACTAAACTCCTGAAGCAGAGAGAATGACTATACTCAGCGACAACATTTCTTGACAGCACCGTGGAAGCTACAGAAGCCAAATGCAATAATGGTACCGCACCAAGAAATACTGCACAAATTTACTAATAACTTTCTTATTTGCCTTGCTAAAATAAACGCTGCTTCATTTATATTATGAGATTTAAACAGTGGAGGAAAGTTGTAGTAAAATACAATTAATGTTCAATTTGCAGGAATGCCTCCCTTTTCTTTGCGTTTCTTAGACAGCACCACTTCTTCAGCACACAGGTGTGTCGAAGTAAACATGGCCTCTATGACATAGCTGTTTAGTGTACCGCCACAAATGCACTGTTTATTTCTCCAAGAAAAACTTGTAATATGATATTAAAATACACAAACTTGTAATATGATATTAAAATATACACTGAACCATTGAAATGTCTCTCCCGATCTCGTTTCTGTAGATATAATTTCTTAAATGCGGTAAAAATGTGAGTGAAACCTAAATCAGTCGCAAGCTGCCGTACTACTTGTGTAGTAACACAAATGTGTTTAAGCCCTGCCTCCATAGCCTTCGCTCCAATGTCAAAAGAAGTTGTCGCCGAGTATTGTGCATCCACTTCTCTTATTGTGGTCGCCTGCAAATGCTGTGAATATTGGTAAAGCTAGGCACGGACTCCAATATCGCATCGGTGCAGCATCAGTCTTGGAAACTACAGGACAGAAAAACCAAGTAGCAAGGTTGAGTGGACTACAATCGTGAGTGTTGTTCCGCAGCAGAACAGGCTTGAACAACAGCGGAAATCGATGCGCTTGTTTACAGCTGGTATTTTTTTGTACTTGCCTCACTTTCATCGCATCCCCATTTTGCTGTAACGTGAAATGCCTGGTGTTACCACGCAAAACGGCACGAGCAGTTAAATATTCAGTTCGTGGCTAGATAGGCTGAATAGGTACTGCCATTTAGCGGTGCCCAGTTGAACCAAGCTAGCAATATCAGGGCCTCTGAGATGGCAAAATATTGTTCAATGGCCATTCTTGCTACTGCAGCTCCCGCTATTCTCACTCTGCTGTTACTGGTTTCAGTTGCCTCGTAGTAAAGGCGGGCAACTTTGGGCAATGAAACAGTGACATCTAAGAACCCACTTTCTCGCGCGGTTGTTTGAAGTGCGCTAACATGATGCGAACCATTATAACGTAACCTTCAAAATAAACACTTCCTTAGCACAAAACTAGCACTACAAGGTGTCTGGACTGCTACAGTCGAAACCCGCAATAACGAAACCCCGCGATTACGAAATGCCCGCGGGAATGAAATATTTCCAGATCCCCGGCGAACGTTCATAGAAGCCCATGTATTACGTATCTCGCGGCAACGAAATGTTTTTGGACAGCGATCCCGCATTAACGAATTTTCTACCACGGTGCTTCGCGATGGCGGGGCCGGGAGCCGGCTTCTTGGGCTCATCTGAAAGAGCATTTCTCAGTGTTTAACTTTCCCGCCTCAGCTGGCTCCTCCCTTTAAAAACAAGCGCACAGAAAGCAAATGTTTGAAGGTCGTTTCGAGGCCCTTGAATGGCTGCGGCTGCCATGTTGCCTCAGCTCGCCTCGCCATGGGCCCGATGCTCGCTCCGGGAGATCGATGTCTGCTCCTTGTGCGTCGCGAGGACATGGCTCTCGAAAATTCCTACTTCGTGACGTTTTCACGGCTCGATCATCACTTAAGATATAATTACGCTTTTGGTTAAGATCAGGTAGTCGCGCTACGCGCTCGTAGTCGTACGTTACTACGAGCGCGGCGCGTCATCAGAGTCGTCTTTAGCCCTCACTCCGCCGACAGCAAGACTGCAGGCAGGAACGGCGCGCTAGCGCACTCGTGGCAACGTGCGTCGTCGCAAGCAACGAAGCTGTAAGCGGGGGCACAATCAGATTACTACGAGTGGTCGCACCGGATGCACGATCAGATTACTACGAGCGGGCGCGTGGCCTACGAGCGCGGCGCGTCATCGGAGTCAGCCTTAACCCTAACTTCGCTGACAGCGAGACTGCAAGCAGGAACGACGCGCTAGCGCATCTGAAACAACCCACGGGTTGTTTTTGATGCGCTGGACATCCTTCGCTCCTTCGGCGCACATGATGACGACGTAGCAATGGAACACTTTTTCCAGTGCGAAGGCAGAGCTTTGAATTTGCATGGCAAGGGTCGGCAAAGTAAGTTGACCGACTTCTGGCAATAAATTTTCGTTCTGCTGGCCGTATCACTGTTTTTATGTTTCATACTCGCGAAATTCTCGTGAAAACGAAATTTTTCTGTTTCCCCGGCGATTTCGTTATTGCGGGTTTCGACTGTATTTCAACAATAAATGTCGACCTATGTTTGCCTTCAGAGTCTCTTTTAAGCACAATAGAGCAGCCTCGTGTTGAACCGAATGTGAAGGGGCCAGGAATATATGTACCACTTAACGAAGTTTCGTTAGTTACTAAGAAATGAGCTGGGGTGCAAAATACAAGTACTAAATGAATCATACCAGAGACAGCTGTTCCATTTGAGCAGCAATTCAGTTAAACAGATTTCAGTTTACAGAAAGCTTACTGTATTATGAATATAACAAAATAGTGACTGTAAGATAGTATGCAACATTAGCTCCTTTTCCAAGTACATTATAGTAAACGAGCATAAATGAGCACCATGTAATGCCGCATAAAAGCATTGGAACAGCAGCAAAAGCGGAGGAACAAACCTGCTCTTCCGCACTTCTCTCGACGTCCTCGGGCCTTTTCCGGAAATGGCTGATGAGCTTGATGTTGTTGAATGTTGATTTCAAGAACCTGAAAACAAGACATACCTTTATTAGTTTGCGTTTTTGCATTCTTGCAGCCTAGTCTGTGCCACAGTGAGCACAAATTTTTGTGCACCTTGCATGATGAAACCCAGTAAGTGAACTGTTGCGTGTCCATGCATGCACTATCTAAGTCATCTTTATGTTCCCTCTTTCCAGTCGTGCCTGGTCATCCTGGAATGGATTAGGATTCTCAGTATGGATGGTCGAAAATTTGAATTAACGAATAATATTTTAAGAAGTGGTTGCTGTTTGATGAGATTTGCACAAGAATTTTACTATATGATCTATTCCGATCTCCCGAGGCAGTACAAAACTGTTCGAAGATCGGGCTGCTAGCAAAAATAGATTCTTTTTATTATTTAAAGCAGCGCAAATGGCAGGACAAGAATAGGAGAAGACGATGATAGGAGTCCACTTGTTGCCTGTCGTTTGCGCTGCTTTAAATAATATGGAACTGCACCAACTAGCCCAGCTGTCAACTTTGCTCATGCAATTCTATTCTGTTGAAGCAGTCGAATTGCCATAAGTACAGCCGCAGCCACATCTGTGTAAAGTGCGCGAGCAGCCGGTTTTCACTCTACGGAGCGACACCTTGAGGCAGTTTCGGGCTCTGATGTGGTGTGTCAGGAGCATGCGTCGCCTAGTAGTCGGGCTGGCCATGGCAGAGCCCTAAACTGCCTTAATGTGCTTCTCCACAGGACAAAAACCAGCTGCTTGAGCGCTCTACACAGACGTGGCCAAGGCTGTACATCTGAAATAGCTTTAGTTCCCCCCCCCCCCCCCCGCCCCGCACACTTATCAGGCATTTCAGTGCACACCTAGGCTGTCGTAAATACATAAATACATTGGATACCTTATGCAAGCTCTGCCTAACTACGTAGATAAATTTGCGTTTTGTAATGAGCTCTGCTGATACCAGCAAAGTGTGGAATAGATTACCCTCTCTCAGGGAGTGTTTGGATTGATGACTGTGGCAGACGAGTGGACCAATCATCCAGCTTTCCACCGATGCGCGTGCGCATAACTGATTGCCGAATTTCCAGCGATACACAGCGTTTGCTGCCTCGTAAGGCCAATCGATCCTAGTTGTGTACAGCACTTCGCCAACTAAGCAAACCCCATCGTGCATGCCTAGGTGCTTGCAGTACCGTATAAACGCATTTGCCAGGAAAGTGTTCGTGATGCCCACACAGCTCCTAACTTACACGGGCGCAGCGATGGGGAGCTGCTTACGTTCATGAAGGTGGCACATCTGTGCAGCCCACCAAGCGGTATCGCACTCGGCATGAACGGCGGTGCGATGTGTTTGTGATGTACGCACACCACTAGCAGCGCTGGAACACATGCACTACTGAGCACTTTGCTGGAGATACTTGTTAAAAGGGTGGTCGGTTATTCAGCCACACTAGCACGTTTGCTGCCTGCCGATATCTCGCCACCGTGCATTTCTAGTGCTTATATATAAAGACACCCCACTGACAGTTATGATGGCCCTCTCATAATTTTAGTATACCACATCACACACTGGATTTCCGGCAAAGCGGCCTTTCGGGCTCTGCTACACCCACAAATTGATCCGACTCGCAAAAGTATAGTAAGTTTAAACAAGCACAGCAGTGGTGGTGGCCTTAATTAATGCCGTACTGGACCAGAAAGTCCAACAAGTTGGTGTAAGATTTTCAGCATCAGAATTTTCGAATGATTTTATACAGTTACGTTTATGGGGTCAATTAGGTCGGCTGGACTCACAGGGAGTATGCTTGTAGTTAAGAAAGTATGATTAGCAAGGGGAAACAAAACCAAACAAGACAACAGGGTGCACGTAAGGGAGGTCGACGTGAAGCGCGTGAGCTTCGGAACACAGACGAGTGAACCGAAAAGCACAGGACGTTTGTACTGAGGAGACCAAATGGACTGACATGGTATCACCAGACCAGCTGGAATGAGCTTGGCGGTTTCGTGCGGTGAATGAATGTTCCAGTCTAGGCCATGTGAACTGTAAAGCATGCGGCTCTTGCGATAGCAATTATATGAACACTATCATCGGAATTTCGTGGTCGCCGCTAATCTGTACAAAGTCCAAACCGATGACATAGCTTACCCATCGTCTGCTTTACGTGCGAGTAAAAGCGCGCTAGTTAGGGACAAACGCGGCTGAAGCAGAGATGAAACGACCGGACAGTCACCGTGACGCGAAGGGCACATGCGATAACATCGCTTCGTGTGTAAGGCCCGTCATGAGTGTCGTCGCTTGCTTACGAGTTATTTTGTCGTGTAAAGGACAATGGTACAGTCCTGCGGACCACTCGCCTTCCCTCAGCTCAGCCTTCTTCACTGGTAGCCCGGACCCGGACGCATTAGAAAATTACACAGGCACTTTTTTCAGCAACCCTTGCGGATGATTTAAAAAAAAAAAAAAAAACAGCACGAAAAGTTGGAGGGAAAAGGTAAGGATATGGGGGAGGAGCGCTTGATAAGGGGGATGGGGGTAAAAGAGACAGTGAAAGGAAAAAACAGTCGAATTAAAAAAAGAGAGAAAAGTAAAGAAAAAGTTCTGACTTGCAAAAAGGAGAAGCGCTGGTTAATCCTGGCAAGCGGCTTAAAAAAGCCCTGCCATTAGGTTCGATGAACCCTTGCGGAAGCACGGTTCAGCTTAGCTCGTTGAGGGAGCACAGAAAGGGGATGCATAATGGAAAGGTACAGGAAGTGTGTGGTGAGGGGTGGACATAAGCATATGCAGTTTCCGTTCGGGGTACAGGTGGGAGAGAGTGAAGGGCCATCACCGCGTCGTTCCCCCCCTCCCTGTCCGTCCGAATTGCCGTGCCCCTCCTTCCCTATTATGTCAATGTAAAGGGTTGACTGTGCGCTCCCCCCACCCCAAAGGTTAACGTTGGCATGCCTAAGGGCGTGGGTGCGTCCGTACGATGGAGCAGCCCCAAAGAGGGCTGCGCGTTCGTCCGTGCGTGTGCCCGCTTGCAAACGCACGCTCACCCAGCCGCTCAAGAAAGCGCTCCTGCCAGAAGCACTGGCTCTTCCTTTTTTTTTTTCTCTCTCTCAGGTGCGCTGTGGCACCGGCAACGCAAAATATGCAGCCCGCATGGTAAATGTGAACTACGTCCCAGTCGGCATTCTTGGAAAACACCAGCGTGAAATGAGTACGAGGTGGGTTCTTTTTTGTACGCTACAATCTCCTCTAGTGTGTCATATCAAACGTAAACATTGGGCAGTTGTCGGCCTGGCACGAAAACCAGGACCATGACGGGACGGGGCGTTTTACGGCTGCGTGAATGGCCGACTGCTCACTTCCTACATAGGGAAACCCAGAATTACCAAGAAATTGATTGATTGATATGCGGAGGGCTCCGGGAATTTTGACCACTTGTGGTTCTTTAATGTGCACCCGGATCTGGGCACACGGGCCTACAAAATTTCCGCTTCCATCGGAAATGCAACCGCCGCAGCCAGGATTCGACTCCGTGACCTGCTGGTCAGCAGCCGAGTACCTTAGCTACTAGACTACCGATGCGGGGCAAGTTTCCAAGAAAGCATGCGGCACAGAAATGACCTCTGTCAGTTGAGCAGTGAACAGAGTGCACAGCACTGCGAGCAGTCTGACCACCATCACTTCCTGGAATGCTGGCATATTCAACAGCCAGCAAAAACATCAACCCTACCACGGGGTAACTACCCTCTCTCTAATACAATAGAGTTTTCTTTTTTTTTTTTTTCGTTGATGTGCGTGACCTTCAGAAACTGCACAGCCATGCCCGCTTTCGCTGCTCTTACTTGACGGGCCACATGTTCTGGTGCTATTTTCGCATCTCGAAAACGTACATTGAGCCGAGTTGAACCTTGCTACCATCGTTTAAAAAAAAAGATTCCTTTTTACTACGAAGCCCAACAACTTTGCTCAAGTGGCCAGACAAACCACTGGAAGCGCGGGGCAATACTGGATTTCCGGGAGATTTTCCTATGACCTTTACAACCGGGAGAAACGTTCAAAGTCCGGGAGTCTCCTGGGTAATCTGGGAGACTTGGCAGGTATGCTTTGGGTGTTGTGGTGATAATTTATGCAAACTGTGCGACCATTCAAACCTACCCTTTGATGTTGGATTAGCCCAATCACTATCTTCTTACAATTCAGAATGTGTGTACTCTACAATCCTAATCAACGCCTCTTCTAGAAGATGCCTGCCGTGCAAGCCGAAAACCTGCAGCCCTTTTTCACCCCTCCTTTCTCCTTTCTGTAAGGGCAGTAGCTGGAGATCCTTGGTGTGACCGCTAATAAAACGAAACTGACGGGACGCACAAAACAAATTTGGTTGCAGTGGAATAAAAAAAAACATAGCTGATCTGAGCTAGCAAAGCAAAGGAATGTTTATTCTGAAAATCCAAACAGTGTCTGCTGCTTCATTTTCTTTGCCAGCAGCGTCACGACGCAATTCTCACCCGTGCATAGGGAGGCCATGGTGAAAACCACGCTGAAACAATGCCTACAACCCCTTTCGTGAATAAACCAAGCAGTTGCATTAACTTGTTAACACCAGCAGCTGTCCGCCGTCAAAGTGTATCTGACAATGCCAAGACGGAGACAGGGTATGGTAGAGCGGTGACTTTTGCCACATTCTATGCCATTCTTATCACCAATCACTCGCGGCTAGCTGATTTTGTTGATAATGCGGACGAACAGCCACACTAATTAGGTACCATACTGGCCAAGCTCGAATAAAATGATAAGCATTGAAATCGGAAAAGGCATGGTTCCGCGTTTGCACCCAGCAGCTGTGTGAAGGAAACTGAGCGACTGAGCTTCAGCTTTGGATCGTCTGCGGCTCAAAAGCAAGCCAGTGGCAAAAGCAGGGAAGTCTCATTGCCATCGCTGTCGTGCAATAACGGCGCCCGTGCTTCTTGAACAGCGACCGTTTCTGGTGGTGCCAATGCGTGTTTTAGACTTCATCCATGTATTTGAAGGTTCTGAAAATGCATCAAAATGCTAAAGATTGCGTTTACTCTACAGTAATAATTATGTGAGCCCGGAATGGCATCCTGAAACTTTATTGAAGCGGGACTGCAGAAGAAAAAGTGTTCGCTGTGGTGACAATACTTATGCATTGACTCCTATGGACTGCTGACGAGGAACGGTGAATTTTCCCGTTGAAGCAGAAATTTCGTTGAAGCGGCATTTGTTGTAGTGAGTTTTGACTGTAATAATTCTTGGAGTTTAACGCTCCAAACCACCATATGAGCGTAGTGGAGGGCTCCGGAAATTTCGCCCACCTGAAGTTCTGTAGCCTGCACCTAAATCTAAGCATACGGGCCTCAAGCATTTTCGCCTCCATTGAAAAATGATGAGATTCGATCCTGCGACCTGTGGGCCAGCAGCCAAGTGCCCTAGCAGGTAGACCACCGTGGCGGGTTTGCAGTGGCTACTTGCAACACATGTGCACACACAGACACACTACCGTCCATGACGCCACATGCCCCCCCCCCCCCCCCCCCCCGCCCCATAAAAAAACAAGGGGGAGAGCGTGGTGCCATCGTTGGTAAGTAGCCGCAACTAAAGGCAGCACTGCTACGATGGGATAGCGCCGCACGCATCTTTCTACCAGAGGCGTTGTCCTAATATTAGCTGCAGCATTCCTGAACAAGAGGTGCGCTCTGCACGACTCGACGCACCACTCGGGTATCTTCAGCCTGCTATAAGAGACATGCTCTGCACAGTGCGACGCACCATTCAGGTGGCTGCAGCTTGAACATGCATTCGGCTGCCTGGATGGCTTTGGTGTAGTTCTCAGCCAGGAAACTAATCTCGAAGAAGGTGGCCACGTCCCAGTAGTCCAACAAGTTGTCCAGCGAGCCCTTCAGCCCGATGAGGTTGTTGAGCCGCAGGCTAATATGTTGCAGCTCTGTTGACTCCGACAGCTCGTGTCCGTCGATGACTAGCAGTGTGGCCAGGTTCACGCCGGCATACTCGTTGGGTTGGACCTCGAATCCTCTGCGATACCTGCGATGAATGCTGCATTTACTCGATTGCAAAGCGACTACAACTGTGACTCAAGGGGCGACTTTTCACTGTGTCTAAAAAGTAGAAAATAAAAAAAATAATGAAAAATGTGTGCATAGTTCCCTTTTCTAGGCAATTTGAATTTCGTTATTCGACTGTAATGCAAAGGTCGACTTCAAGCTGCAGTAACCTAGAAAAAGAAAAACTCTTGTTACATGTGGGTGAATACGGTAGGTTTCGATATGGTGAACTAGCTGAAAAATATAGAGGCACTATGCTGACAGCGTGGTTGTGCAGGCACTATATAAATTAATTTACCTATTTAACGATTGAATTTATCCTGAATTATTTCACTGAAAGTTTGTTGTGTTCCAAGCACCCCTGTGTCACGAGCGAGCCTCCGAACCCGCGAAGGACCGGATGCTGAAACTGCTTCCAGATGTTGACTCCTCCCCTTCCCCCGCTCGGCGCAAACGAGCCACCGTTCGTTTCCCCCGGGAGTTCGGCCGACATCGTAGCAGCGCTACAAGAGCACCATGACCCAAGGCCATCGGAGGTCTACTGTCGAGCCCGCTTCCAACGGCGAGACCAACTGGAAGGCGAAAAAGTGGCCGAATACGTAGCGGCTCTCAAAAAGCTCGCTGCTGACTGCAATTTCGGGACGTTGACTGCGACAGCTGCAGCTACTGCGCAGGAGGGAGGATCGACTGCCACACCTGCTAACACCACTATGCTCCCCTTGGACGTTATGTTGCGTGACCGTTTTGTGTGCGGACTGCGTGACGCAGGCCTACAACAACGCCTGTTCGCGGAGACGGGCCTCACCTTCTCCAAAGCCTACGACATCGCCCAACGAGCGGAGAGTGCCGGTCACCAGCAGAGGGATATTCGACGGAACGTCGAGCCGGTGAATCACACCAATCAGCAGTCAGGTCATTCCACGTCTAAGGCGAAATCAAGCAGAAAGACACAGCGCTGTTGGCGATGCGACGACATGCACGATCCCCAGGTATGTCGATACAAGACAGCGACCTGCAATTTTTGCCAAAAACTGGGGCACATTGAAAGGGCATGCATCTCGAAGCGCAAACAGCTCGGACCGAAGACTTCAGTGCAATGGAACAACAATGTCGACGCACAGGAGGGCCAGACGCAAGATACAAGCCAAACAGCACTAACGTTATCGGCACTATATGACTTAAACGCCGTTGTGAACCTCGGAACGACACCGAAGATTACAACTGAAATTATGGTACACCAGCGCCCTATCAGGTTTGAGGTGGATTCCGGAGCAGCATGTATGCTCATCAGCGAGGACACTTTTCGCGCTACTTGGCGTGAGAACGCGCCAGCTCTCCAGCAAGACGACACGCAGCTCAGAACGTGGTCCGCACATTCCCTTCCACTGCTGGGCTGTGCCAACATAGACGTGTACTACAACGGGCAGATTCATCAGCTCCCTTTGCTAGTCTTCCACGGTTCTGGATCAAGCCTTTTAGGACGAAATTGGTTCACCCCCCTTGGAGTGGTCATTGGCGGAGCTCACCACACACTCAGTTATCCGTCAGTGGAGCAGCTTCAAGATAAGTACAAACTAATTTTCTCCGAAGAAATACCAGGGAACAACGGACCTCCAGTCACACTAGAGCTGCGGGAGGATGCGACGCCGAAATTTTTGAAAGCTAGGTTGGTGCCTTTCGCCCTACGAACGTCAGTCGAGAATGAGCTTGACCGACTGCAGGAACAAAGAATCATCGAACCGACGCAACATTCAGAATGGGCGACACCACTCGTTGTCGTCTGAAAGAAGAACGGTACCCTACGCCTCTGCGGAGACTACCGGAGCACTGTCAACCTGGCGACAAAAGCATCTTCCTACCCACTGCCGACACCGGAAGAGGTTTTTAGCACGCTTTGTGGTGGAAAAATCTTAAGCACCTTGGACTTGACACAAGCCTACCAGCAGCTGAAGTTGAGCGAATCAACGTCTGAACTGCTCACAATAAACACTATTAAGGGTCTTTACAAAGTTAAAAGGCTACCATTCGGAATATCTGCAGCGCCAGCAATCTTCCAGAAATTTATGGAGTCTACACTTAGCGGGATCCCAGGTGTTTGCGTCTACTTGGACGATGTTATTGTCGGTGGCACCTCCAATGAAGAGCACACAGAACGCTTGGAGCTCATTTTGGAAAGGCTAGCAAATGCTAATTTGCGCATCAGTAAAAAAAAATGTGTTTTTGCGGTGCCTGAAGTAAAGTTTCTTGGACATCAAATTGACGCGCAGGGTATCCATCCCACTGAAGACAAAGTGCGTGCAATCACCGAAGCACGAGCGCCTACTAACAAGCAAGAACTGCAGTCGTTTTTGGGGCTATTGACGTTCTACGACCGGTTCTTAGAACATCGAGCTACAGTGGCCAACGATCTATATCAGCTCCTGCAGAAAGAAGTCCCATGGACTTGGTCGCCACGCCACCAAGAGTCATTTGTTGCCCTTAAGCAACTACTTCGCAAGTCTACTGTTCTGCGACACTACGATGAAAGGAGACCCCTACTGCTAGCCTGTGACGCATCACCATACGGAGTGGGAGCAGTCCTCTCCCAAGTTGACGACCAGGGACGGAAAGCCCCGATCGCTTTTGCTTCGCGCACCCTATCGCAGGCAGAGAGGAATTATTCCCAGCTAGATAAAGAGGGACTGGCCATCGTCTACGCAGCAGATCACTTTCGGCAGTACATTACAGGCAGGAAAGTGATTTTCATAACAGATCACCGGCCCTTATTGGGTATTATGGGTCCCCAGAAGCCAATGCCACAGACATTGTCGCCGCGAATGACACGATGGTGCATCAAGATGTCGGCGTACGATTACGAACTCGTACATCGCAGTGGGAAGAAACACCAGAACACCGACGCACTAAGCCGCCTGCCGCTAGACACCACAATAGATGAACCATCCCCGCCGGGTGATATACTCATGTTCGAGGCGCTGCCGAACCCTCCACTAACAGCTGACACGATAGCAGCATCAACGCAGGAGTGCACTGTCTTGAAGGAAGTCTACGCAACTATACAAGAAGGCAACGTGCAGAAGCTAAAGGGTGAACACTTCAACGCTTACCGCAAGCGAGCTGCGGAGTTGAGCACTCATCGCGGTTGCGTCACCTTGAGATCAAGAGTTGTAATTCCAGCGGCACTTCGCAAACAGGCCATGTCGCTTGTCCACGCAGGTCATCGAGGCATTGTTGCCATGAAAAAGTGCGCCAGAAGTTATATGTGGTGGCCTGGTATCGACCATGATATAGAATTAACAGTTCACCATTGCCAGCCTTGCCAAGGCAACCACAGAAGCCCGCCAAGAGCCCCTATTCCTGAATGGGAAAGACCAGACACGCCTTGGCACACCCTGCACATTGATTTTGCTGGACCTATCGAAGGGTGTTCGTTCCTGGTGGTTGTAGACGCATACACCAAGTGGCTGGAGGTAAAACAAATGGCTACAATGACATCGGCAGCAGTTATCGACGCTCTGCGGTCGTTGTTTGCAACGTTTGGCCTACCGCCCAAGGTGGTCTCGGACAACAACACTCTGTTTGTGTCCACGGAGATTCTCAAGTTTTACAGCGACAACGACATCTCGTCTGTTACATCAGCTCCTTACCACCCGGCTACGAACGGACAAGCCGAGCGCTACGTGGCTGAGCTAAAGCGCGCCCTTACTAAAGACCAGACTGGGACAATGCAACGCCGCATCGCGCACTTTCTCTTCAGACAGCACAACACTGTTCAAAGCACTACTGATCAAACGCCAGCGAAATTGATGTTCGGACGAGAAATGAGAACCCAGCTGACAGCAATTGTCCCGGAGCCCTCAGCGAAAACACCGTCGGAGGAAGAAAAGCTCCCGCATAGCAGGAGAATTGAAAGTGGACAGCGCATATACGCCCGCCAGTTCCACAGAAAGCCCGGCTGGGTTGAAGCGACGGCACTCAAACGCATAGGTTTGCGGTCATGGCTCGTCGACATTGGTGGAAGGGCCACACGCCGCCACCTTAATCAGCTACGCCGTTCAGGTAATTTGCCAAGGGAACCTCCCATTCAAGCAGCCACCTCGACGGAAGCTTCGTTCCACTTAGCCTGGCATCTCGCACCAGATGAGTCGGCGCCGCCGCCCGCCGGCCCTCAACACAAGAGAAACGACACCTAGCGAGCGGAGGCTTCTCTTCCTAGTGCGTTCAGAGCGTCCACGCGCCCACGGCGGCCCCCAGATCGCTTCAAAGCGACAATCTAAGGAGGGAGGAGATGTTGTGTTCCAAGCCCCTCTGTGTCACGAGCGAGCCTCCGAACCCGCGGAGGACCGGATGCTGAAACTGCTTTCAGATGTTGACTCCTCCCCTTCCCCCGCTCGGCGCAAACGAGCCCCCGTTCGTTTCCCCCGGCAGTTCGGCCACCGCCTCCATCCGAATAGGAATAAACTTGTTTTTAACCGTTCGAGGCTGTCTGAGCTTTTTGGACTACCGCGACCAATGCAAACGTCTATGGGCCGACGACAACACCGGACATAACAAAGTTATAAAGTTTAATTGAGACAGGACATGCGTAGTATTGCAATTAACCCAAGTGTTACAATAGCAAAACACAGAGCATATGCATGTTTCAGTTGTTTTACAATGCATTGAGGCCGAAATATTGAGCAGAACAAGTTTTCAATATACAGTAAAACCTCGTTGTAACAAAGCAGGATATAACAAACTAATGGATATAACAAAGCAATTGTAAATCCTCTTGAAATTCCCATAGACTTCCATGTATTTAAGGGGAGATGCGGGTCGAAAAACGCGAGTTTTTTTCAAAATTACCAATTTTTTTATTTTCACTTGTTTTGGTAAGGTTAGTACCTCTACTGTTATGAAAAAAAAATGATACAGGTCGAAACTCAACTGGAAATGCTTTAAAATTGCATCTATAGAGCAAAAGGTGCCTGTTAAAAGGTCGAAAGTGTGCAGTCTTCGAGCACCTAGCCGCTGATAATGCGCCGCCGCTCGCCATTGTTGATTGCATGAGTCGAAGAGTCTAGCCTCACTCTTCGAATACCAGCAGTTTCTCTCGCTGATGCAGTGCAAGAAATAATAAAAGAAGCACTCTTCTGCGCGTCTTTCGAGCGCCGCGACTGACTTATCACATGGTACGAATCGGGGACCGCAATTGGCCGCTGCGCGCCTGTATGTGCTGTGAAACCTATTTGTGGGTTCCATGTCTTGTTAAGCAGCGCAGCTGAACAATGCTTTTTTCCTGCAATTAACTCCGTTATGAATAAAAAAAAAGTCATTGCTCGCAAGTGAAAGCCGTTGTGCAGCGCGCTCTGTAGGAATAGGCTACGAGCAGCTGGTCCGATTCGCGGCAGTTGTTGGCTTGCAAAAGCCAATGCATCGAAAGTCATTCACACCCGTCAGCCGGAAAGTTCGTGATGCGGCAATGGATGACGTGAGCGTCGATCTTGAGAGGTCGAAAGAGCTTACAGTGAGAAAACTTAGCAGGGACGACATTGCCATTATGTACGACGGTATGTGGCACAAACATGGCTGCAAAATGGCATGACACTGGACTTAGTTTGAATTTCGCAGTTCTGTCGAACTTTTTCCTAGCTTGCAGTTGGCACAAGGCTCTGCCAAATGGAGTGGAAGTTTGGCAAGCGGTTCATGGCCCTGCCTGTGAGCGAAATGTCTGTGAGGAGCCGGCTCGAAAAAGCCGAGAGGGACAAACTTATGGTACTGGCGTATTTTAGTCGCAGTGGCCACTACAAGAAGGTTTGTTCTTTTTGGTGTGCAAATTTGATCTGATTTGATGATATCTTTCATAAATAAAAACTCAATTTTAACTTTCAAACTCGTTTTTCCTAAACACAAATTTTGCCATTTTTTCCAATGTGCCCCTACTTTTTTGGGCACTTCTAATGCTGGGATCTGCATAAAATTTTGCCCAAATTTTTTCCAAAGTATGACAAATGCAATTATCTAGTTTAAATTTCAATATTTTATTGTATAATAAAAAACTTGTATGTATACCTTTACTAAGATAGGTGAAATATGGAATTTTTACGTCTATTATTTTTCACGCATATTACATATTTTGTATGTGCTTCCTAATTAGTTACTTCCACTCTACACTTTATTTGAAGTATTATGAACTATAAATGGTAAAAAATTACTGAAATTTAGGAATGAAAAGAGGGGGGGGGGGGGCAAAAGGGTTAAGGTTTTCACTTTGCCATGTTGCAGAGCTAAAAGTGTGTAACTTGCAAGAAAACTAATTATATATTTGAAATCAGCATTAAAAGTTCCATAAACAGCTCAAGTTTCATTGCTCTAGAGTGAATATTAAAAAATGTGTCTTTGAGTAGCGTCTCCCCTTAAAACCTAATTTTAACGAAGCAAAAAGTTTCTCACAATGACAATAACAAACCATTCTTTGATCAGCATTTACTGATAATTTTGGTATACATTAATTCAATTTATTATAGCGCGCAATGGTGTACGTCTCATCACACCTGTGGTAATTCAAAACTCGCGCCCTGCGCTCCCCGAAAGCCGCCTGCAGCCTGCCAACAAGCATGTGGGAACGAGTCTCCCCGACTCCTCTTTCCTCAGAAACTAATGAACTTGCCCGCACAGCAACACTGCGAGCGTGCGTGTCAGCCGACCTCCCCTCTCCTGTAGAACTCGTTCACCCGCCCGTGCATCTGACCTCCTTCTCCCCTTCAGCTCTGCGCTGGGGCCTCGCACGTCGCCGGGGCGGTGGAGATTGTGGGCATCGCTTTCATCCTTGTAGTTTTGTACTTGTAGTTTTGTACTTGTAGTTTTGTCCTTGTAGAAGCGGGCAATGTTGAAAGCCTGGCATCAAGAGAAAAAAAAGTGGCCGAAGATTTCGGCGATGTCACTGGCTGCCGCGGGCGACCAGGCCCAGACGTCATGGGACGCTCTCCTTGACGCTGACATTGTGCCTGACTGTGACACTTCCTGCATGTAGATCGGTGCTGATGCTGACACTGTGACAACTGAAGAGTTGTCAGATGCGAAAATTGTGCTCACGATGACGAGCGTGTCTGACGACAGTGAGGAATGTGTCGACACCCCGAAGGCTAATGTTGGCAAACCCGACACCCGCGCAAGCGCTAGGTGCGACAGACCTGTCGCTTCTTTGGTGCTTACGATCATGGCGAGGACGGACTCGAAATAGTTGCTGCAGCTGATAAAGCAGTCATCCGCGTGAAGAAGAGTCGGCAAAATACAATAATATTAAGGACTCTTTTTCTTTGAAGTGATCTGCCAGATGGTGTGCTGAATTTGGTGGAAATAAAGTGCATTGTTCTTTGTTATATTGCTATTTTTAGCCATCCGACGGCTGTTTTTCTCTGCGTGGCGGGCTGCTGTGATATTCATTGGTGTGTACATTCTCTCTTGCTGGCTAATTGTCGGTAAAAATGGATATTGGCTATAATAAACTAATGGTTATAACAAAGTAATTACAACTTGCCTTTCAACTTCATTATAACGAGATTTGACTGTAAACTTTTTTTGCTGGGTTAATGAAGCCCGTTTGAATGACTTTTGACTGTAATGCAAGATGTTGAATCGACTATGTGCACATGTGGAACCCTATTACTATCTTGAATAAAGAAAGAGATTTTTCTGCATGAAGGAAAGTTTTCATTTGGGATAGTTTGTACGGCACTATAATGTAATAAACAAGAGGACAGGCCAGGCGGTGCGCAATTGTTTTGTTACTCATTTATGCATTTTGCTCAGCGCAACAACATTAGAATTGCTGCATGAACAGTTAGAAAGTTAAAAGGACACTACAGAGGAAACCGATTTGTCAGTTATGAATACACACACACAATTCCAAAATCACCACACTCGCCACTAGAAGAAGCTTGGTAGTGTGAAAACGCGTAAAAATAAAATGTGGGTGGCGACGCCGCCTTGAAACTCCTGCATCAAATTCCGTGACGTCATAAATTTTGACAGTATTTCGTAAGGCTTATGTAGGTCCTCATGGGTAAAAATAAAAAACGTGATCTGCTGCAGGGCCAGAGACATAACGTACCAAGTTTCATGAAATTTTGTTGAGCCAACTTAAGCGAAATACAACAAATACATTTGAAATTTATGACCTCACACGTGTAAATCTTGGCGCGAAATTTAAAAATGAAACTTTGTCGCCGATTTTCTCCTCTAATAATGAACTTTGGAGTCCTCAGGGAACACTTTATTAATCTGAGTCCATTCATTATTTCCCTTCATTTTTTTAAAGCCCACAAGAATAAATTAACGCTAGTTCACAAGAACATACAAACATTAAGACATACTCATAATTTCTAGTGCAGACAAAAGACCCTGCTGCCATATTTATCTTAGGCAATTCTAGCAATTTTAGCAATAACGTGAATAATCCAAGCCACCAAGCATCAAAACAACGCAACCCCACCTGAACAACAGAAGTGTGGCGCACCGACATACAAAACAAAATGAGGAAGGCCAACCTGGCAATGATGACAGCTTTGAAAAACTGAAAATTGTTTTTGTTATGAAGCTATTCCAGGTACACTAATACTGATATAACAAATACAGATATAATAAATTATCTGCTACACAAAAATAGGTGGCTCATAGCTTTGCCATAACTGCATTTGCAAATGATCGTTTATAATGCATTTTCGTGCATAACGAAGTATTTTTGTGGCAGATGTGAATTTGTTATAATGAGGTTTTAGTGTTGGTAAACAGGGGCAGGTGCAGTTGACATACTGAGGCCGTTGTAGCGACGTCCCCGCGTGTAGGCTCCACGCCAGCCCAAAGCTTGCCCCCACGCTCCGCAACCACGCGACAACTCGCGCCGCAGCTGCAAAGCTGCCTCCAAGCACAGCGCTCGGGAAGCTTCACACGCGAGCTTTGAGCTGGGCAAAGCCTACCACCACTACAAGCACCTCAGTTTGTTGACGGCTTCGAACTTTGTTTACTAACCTGGAATAGGTCAATAGAGTTACATGAAAGCGCCAAAGTGCAAAAGGAGCAGTGGAAAATGCAAAAAGGTGAAGCAGACTGGGAGAACCTTATATGATTATTCATCTCATCTGCCCAAGCCCCTTTGTCTGCGTTTCTTTAACACTTCAGTAGCATTGTTGATGATCACTTGAATTCCAGCAATCAGCTAAGTGGTGCTGGTGTCTCCCACGTAATCTGGCAGTAAGAGAGAGAGAGAAAGCAACAAATTGGGCTCCATAAAATGGTGTTGCAGTGCAAATCAGGCATCTTGGATTCGCTTCAGTTTCGTCGGACTTTTGTAAATGCGTGTGACCCACCAGTGAATGGCGTTTTTGAGGCTCTCCTGGTCCGCGTAGTCTGACTCGACAAACTTGTCCTTGTAGATGCGCCCGCATAAGCACAGGATGTCCGGCACGTGATTTTCCTTCTTCTGCAGTGCAGACTTAATCACCTCCAAGGCAAGCTCGCGATCACCAGGCCGGTTACGCCTGGAAGAAGGCACACAAAGTAGACCCTTAGTAAACTGAAGTCTCTTAAATGGCACTACAGCTTAAATGGAGCAACTGGCTTTAGTACAATTGATTTTGTACTAGTGTTTTGCAAACCCTTCTTTAGCTCTCAGTAAATTGAAGTATTTTTGAATATAGTTTCCTAATCTAGCCACATTCGGTTATGTGACAGTCTACTGCACTCTCAATACATAACTCATCCTAGGAGTGAATTAGTTAATAATTTACAATTACACATTTATTGAGGATACTAGATGGCTTATGGCACAGCGCAAGAAATACTTCAGGTGAACCAACTATCTTAAAAAAAAGAAATTTTCCTACAAGACAGAAAAACTGCTTACACATACCTATTTAATGCAAATGCATATGCATGCTGGATGGCTGCTGATGACAAGAACTTCAAGTTTGGCACTGCCTTTAGGTCATCCACCAGCTTTACCATCGCATCGTAATCCTAGAATAAAGAATGAAAAAAAAAATCATAGGTCAGGCACTCAGTTGGCCAGAACCCTTGCTTTTCTACATTCCTAAAAAAAGTCGCAGTTCCTCTGCAAGAGCGTAGCCATGAATGTGAGCGCAACAAACTGGAATGCCAGGCGAAGAACAGCAAGCAGCATGAAACTTGCAGCGCACTGCTCAAGCACAAAAGACACACGAAAAGAACACATACAGGAGGAGCGCGAACTAATGTTGCAGCTGTTACTTTGTTGTGTTTGAGCAGCACAGTATGTGCTACATGACCATACTGTTCCATTTTAGCAATACAGACAGATGCACACCATCTTATATGGACATGCCAAGTGTTACAACTGAAATGCTCCTGCCACCTTTCGCAAGTCAACCTTTGCAACAGTGATGCAACTAGCTATGACCACTTGACTCATGGAAACAGATTCCACAAGGAATTCCTTCACTTCATGCACAACATTAGGCTATTGGTTCACATGTAATACACATATACAAACAAAATATTACACAATTCTGTGTCACAATATTAAAAAAAAGAGCAGCGCTCCTTCTGCGATGTAACCACTACATAGAGAGAAGTGACCTTTGTGTGCTCTGTAGCTTTCAGCACAAACTTTGCATGGAAAGCATAAGACAAGTCCACTTCCCACATCATGAGACAAGCATGCACATACGAGCGACCACGCGCTGTTGGGCGAAGTACAGGTGGGAGGAGCATGAGCATCGCAACGAACTAGGTGACAACCTTCAAAGCATGCGCTTCACGCCATCTCGGCGGCGATGCAGAGAATACGCTAAAATACCCACAAGCTGTGTGTCTCGGCACCAGCAAACGGTGTACATAAATAGCTTGCTGTCAGCATGCTGAAGGGCGTATGCTTCGTGGCCGAAGGTTCATATCTCCGAACACACACCCCGTAAAGTATTTTTCTGAAGCATTTCTCTCTTTGGTGTTCATGCATTCACACATGCATATGCGGGACATGACGGAAATTGCGACGTCAATGACAAAAACCAGCTGAGAGTCCATATAACTGCTTTCACAATAAAAGTACAAGGTAGCACAACATGATCGGCACAAATCACTGCTGAACAACTTATGACAGAGTATAGATACAAGACACAGAAAGCTGACAGTACAAAGAAAAGTCACCTAGCAATGAATGCCTCTAAAACAAAGATTCAGACAAAAATTAGCTGCAGAGAATACCATATTTATTTGAATGTAAAGGAAGTTTTGCCAGATTTTTGCTACCTAATGTCGACGGAATTTCTATTTTTTCTTGAGCACAGTGAAAGTCACTCCCAGCGTTACACTTTAGTAAATACGGCATCCCTGCTTGATAACTTCTCACAACTACTTCAATCCTCCATGGTTCCGGGAGCTTACCTGTCATTAGCGTATGTGTTGTTCGTAAGAGGAATACTTGACTTCACATGTTAAACTTGATTTTAAAAGAGCTTTCGTTCCGTTAGTAGTGTCAAGCTAATACACTCAAACTTCATTATAACGAATTTGTATCTTACATAAAAATAGGTTTGATATATCCGAAAATTAGTTATAAAAAAGTATATTACTAACATTATATATATTGCAAGACTATTCTAAATTTACTTCGTTATAACCAATATTTCTTTACATTTTGATTCGTTATCAGAGTCATTTATTTCAGATCAAACAAAGGAAAAAGTACATTGTGAAAATTATATAGTGGTTTGAGCGTAAATACAATGTTAGTTCTGCAAGTCTATCTTTCACTAGTCTCCTGAGGTCAAGCGAAACCAGAAACGAACCTGAATGTCTCTCAAGGAAAGGAGCATGCTCAGCACAACATCCCCGGATATGATGTGAGGGTCGTCCAGCCGCTTCCTGAAGCTTCGTACCACCTGTCAGAAGGGGTGAGAAAGAGAACAGCCTGTGCAACAGTGTCACTAACATATACAAGACTGATTAGGTGAACAGACACTCACGACCCACAACTTATATTCCATTCATCTCCTCTCCCACAATCTGAGTTTTCCACACCATCTTTCGCACCAAGTAGCACTTCCGTAAATCAGCCGTGTTCGGTGGAGTTAGATTAGCTCTATTTCAGCCTATGCCAGTTTATCAAACATTCCTTCTAGGTGCCTAATAAAGAAACACTAAAGAAAAATAACAATGTACATCAGACTGAAAAGACCAATGTTTTGGAACGTCTAAAATGGAATTATTTATCAATAACAATGCTCTACTTATCAGGAAATTAAGGTAAACATACAACACCATACACATCACGCATGGGACAGTTTGAAATGATCCAAATGACATCAGAAGCCCCAAATACAATTACCCACTAGTAATCAAACCAGCTGCAATAAAAAAAACGAACCTTCTGTGCATTACTACATATAAGAAAATGCTGCCTGCCCATTTATGCTTGATTCATGGAAAAAGGAACCGCTTAGCATTACCGTGGGGAATGGCCCAATTCTTTCGAAAATTCCGTTTTCACCTGGTTGGGCTGGATAGATGATGCCATCTAGCAGGGCACTCTTGAACTAGGCAAGCACAAAATTATTATTGCAGAAACACTGTGCATTCTACTTCTGGTGCAAATGCCTTGCAGTGACATAATTATGAATGAGCCCCCTTTTTAATCCTATTTCCCCCAACAAAAAATGCTAGGCAAATAAAACGTGTCTATGACTGTACAAAGCGTTACTAGATATGGATATCATCGTCCAGTAACCATACATTACTGCAACCCTTGACGTACGTCGGTGACCCCGCAGTAAAGACGGGCAACATTGGGAGAGGCAAGGCTACATCAAAAGGCCAGTTTTCAGGCAAGTGTATTCAAGTGTGCTAATGCCGTGCGGACCACTGAAATAAGATTTTCATTTCAAAGTATGCATTTCCTAGGGACGAAAGTAGCACTACCAGGTTTCTGGACCGCCATTTCAGTAATTAACGTTGACTTAAACCTCTGACGTCCAAAACTTATACTTGCTTTCTGGCTCTACCAGTTCGAAACTATTTTGCCAGTTTCTGACACAGCGAAGAAAAACACAAAGAGTGGAAGAAAAACTCACAGGATATTTATTTTTGCTCCTGCACTCTGCAGGCAACTCCTTTAGTGCTATTGGGGCAGTGCATGATACCGCTCAAAGCATTCTCCTGAATGCAGGCCAGGGTTGTTACTGCAGGTTTTGCAGAAAAGTAGTTTCCCTCCTGCCTCCTTTTGTTTGTCCATTGCTACAAATGGTGCAGTCCTTGCTGCTTCAACCTGGGAGCTTATAGATGAGAGGGCTCCTTCCATCTAGCCCTTCTTCCAGCTCTTCCCTTGCAGACATGCCCCGCTTTCAGGCTCCAGCCCTCATGTTGCCTACAAGCTGTTGGATGAGGTTGCAGCAGTACTGCAGGTGTCGCTGTTCATTCTGTCCATGATTCTGCAGCCATGTGCACTATAAAATAAAGCTGTTGACTACGAAAACTTTCAGAAGACAAAAAAAAAAAAAAGCTTTCTCCACCTTTACATCTCGCGACAAAATGCGCAGCACACACAGTAGTGATTTGCATGGCCAACTGCACCCATGTTTATTGAGTAGTCTCCATCGCCATCGCCATCGTCTTCGTCACTCGCTTCTGTTGAATCACTGCCATCACTGTCTGGTGGAGGCACGCTATTCTCTTCCACGCTAACGTGATCGCCGCTTTCACTAAGCACTGTAAAATGTGTGCTGTGAAAACGTGACCAGGCTTCTCAGTGAACAGCGCGCCAAGGAGTATGTTCTAGGCTTCATGCTGAACATAGTGCTGCACCCCCGTGTGAAAAAAGTAAACCTCAACAAACAAAACCCACTAATTCCTCAACAGATGGTGCTTTATGTATTTAAAGAAATCAACGCAACTTACAGTGAGAAAACCGCGTAATTTAAACCACGAACACCTTTTTTGGGCGGTATTGGACAGTGGATCACTTCGGCCATGCTGCTGCTGCCCGACAATGAACCACAAAGGGTAATATTGTTACAGAGAAGAAGTGAAAAAAGACGAGGGGGCGAAAACACCAACCCTGCAACAATATTTCTTTCAAGTAACTTATGAAAACGACATTACCATTTCACTGCTGTCGTCTATCTGCAAATCATGATGCTGCCTGCCATGAACCCAGAACACCATATGTCTGAAATGTTCATCTGTTTTAGTTTGTGTACCCACTCCTAGGTTATGTTCTGAAAATGCACCAGAATGTTCAAGATTTTAATCGCTGCCCGGCAAGAAATATCCATAGATAAAGCACAGAAAGTAGCCATTGTTCGTGCTCTCACAAATTACCACTAGCCGAGTCTACCACCTTACATCAGCTCTTCTAGTAGATTGACTCTGACTTACCAACCACATTGCACGAAATATTATGAAGCAAGAATCAGTCCTGCTAATGATGTGATGCTGACTCATTTGCGCAACTTAATCATTATCAATGATTCCTACTTTTACAGACCCCTTAATGTAAACTTCATGTATTTACTACATGAAGTATTAAAACACTGCAAGGAAGTTGCATACATCAATATACAGTCGAACCCTGCTACAACGAAACTGACGAGGCACCGGAAAAATTTTATTGAAGCAAGAATTTCATTGTAGTGAAATCGAAAAAGATATAGCTGGCCTGAGCTAGAAAAACAAAGGAACTCTTATTCCCTGAAATCAAAAAGCGTCTGCTGCTTCCTTTTCCATCCTAGCAGCGTCATGACGCGATTCTTACACATGCGTAGCGACGCCATGTTGAGAAGCACGATGAAGCAACAGCCACGACGGTTTTCGTAAACGAAACTAACAGTTGCACTAACACGCTAACACTAGAAGCTGTACGCCGTCAAAATCAGACACCACCGAGATGAAGGCATGGTATCGTGGAGCAAGACTTATGCCTTCTTCTATGCTATTCTTATTATTCGCTAGTTGCAGCTGGCCAATATTGTTGATAACATGGTGAACAGCCTTTTCGACCAGTGACCACACTAGCCAAGCGCGAAAAGTACTAAAAGCATTGACATCGGTAAAAAGCATTGCCCGCGATCACACCCTGCCGCAGCGTGTGTGGAACTCAATAAACTGAGTAACTGAGCTTCAGCTTCGGATTAGCTGTGGCGCAGAAGCAGTGATGGAAGTGCCTTTTTACTTTTTTTAGCACATTTTAGAGCAGGAAAAGTACTGTTTTGCAGCCATAAGTGTTTTCAGAACAGAAAAAGAAAAGCTAGTTTAGAGAAGCTATTGGTGTTTTAGAAGCAGATATTAAATTTGCCATACAATAATTGAAGTGCAAAGCATTGTCAAAGCATCTCATAAATATTATATTTCTTATGAAATATATTGAAGGTGCAACGATCAATATAAATTTCATGTAGCAAACAATGGCAGGTTGTCGAGAATGTGCTGTGAAATGAGCTACAATTTAAAATACTAGTACAGATGACATCCGATTTCCCGGACCCTCAAGGAACTGCAAAACATCTGGAAAAGCTGGCTGTCAGGAAAAACGAATGCCAGCAAAAATGCACTTTTTAATAGGTACTTTTCACTGACGGAGAGGGCCGCAGCAGAACTACAGGGTTCTCATTGCAATTCAGCAAATGAGTCGTAAAGGTGGCTCTAAAGAAGAGCCGAAAGAAAGAAAGAAAGAAAAAAATCCGATATGGCCGGCACTATTGCATTTCTAAACACCTAGGCGAAAAAAGAAAAGTTGCTTATTTTTGTTTGCACAGCGTTCCGCTTGCCCGCGATGATTTCTGCCTCAATTTCAGTTAACGTCATGCTGTCGCTATACACCGATGATAGTGTCAGTGCTCGCTAAAGCTTCGAGCTCGATGGATGTACAGGCGCTGCCTCGTTGATCTCATTGTCAGAGTAGTCCGAATCGTCCATAACTTCACGAATAATTTCATCATCATTAAATTCTGCACACAGCTCGAGGTATTCGTCAGTGTCAGTGAAGCCCTCAAAGGTTATCCCGGCTGGAATAGAAACACCGGCAATGTGCAGATCGTCGAAGGCAACGTCCGTGGGTGGATGTTCGTCGGACACGCTGTCCACTCTAGGCGAGACGGCTGTCTTGGCGTACAGTATGAAATCTTGCGTGGCGAAAACAGTTCCAGAGGGTCTGTTGGGTAACCACCTTCCCCGAGTCTGCAAGCATGCTTACGGCAGACTAAAAGTCAACAGCGCAGCTTTTTTGCAATTGACGGCGCACAGGCTGCACAGCATTATGCGGCCTAAGCTATGGCCAGAGGCTACGGCTGGCAACAGATTGGCATGCGCTGGATTGCGGCATTTTCGGTTTTGAAGTTACAACAGCCACAGCAATATGAATTTGAGGGTCTGAAAAACCACTAAGATGGCGGCATTGATAATGACTTCGAGGCTGCGGTTAAAAAAAGCCGGCCACCGGATGACAAAAGTTATAATAGACGTGCGGAATTTTAGACTTCTTAATATATTGATTCAATGGGGAACTTGACAGTGCCACAGATGAGTCCACGAAGTCAGGCCTGTCCAGAATTCCGGGTGTCCGAGAAATTGAACATCCACTGTATTTGTGGCAGAAATCAAATCAAAGCGCAAAAGCTGAGTGCCACAATTTTGGAGTAACTACAATCCCATATCATCATCATCAGCCTGCCTCGTCCACTGCAGGACAAAGGCCTCTCCCACGATCTGCCAGTTAACTCGGTCCTGTGCTTGCTGCTGCCATTTAAAACCTGCAAACTTCCTAATCTCATCTGCCCACCTAACTTTCTGTCTCCCTGTAAAACACTTGCCTTCTCTGGAAATCCATTTTATTACCCTTAATGACCAGCGGTTATCCTGTCTACACGCTACTGCCCAGCCCATGTTTATCTCTTTTTCTTGGTTTCAAGTATAATATCCTTAACCCCAGTTTGCACCCTGATCCACTCTGCTCTATTCTTGTCTCTTCAGATTACACCTACCATTTTACATTCCATCACTTGCTGCATCGACCTCAATTTAAGCGGAACCTACTATGTAAGCCTCTGGTTCCTGCTCCGTAGGTAAGTACTGGCAAGATGCAGCTGTTACATAACTTCCTTTTGAGGGGTATAGTGACAAACTACCTGTCATGATTTGAAAGTGCTTGCTGAATGTTCTCCACACCATCCTTATTCTTCTAGCTACGTCAATCTTGTGGTTCGGCTCCGTGGTTTATTACCTGTCCTAAGAACTCATGATTACTTAATTAGACGAGGGAAACAGAAAGGTAGGTCTTAAAATAATCTGCAGAAAATGAAAGTGACGTACAACCACCTCGTAAGAGAACAGCGCTTCGAGATAGGCAATAGTGCACTTGAAGTTGTTATAAGACAATCCCACATAACTGTTCCTGAATAAGCATAGATAATCGGTATGAGATAAATGCAATTCTGTCCATTTTCACATTTCACTAAATTAGCTTGCATGTCCAACTGAAAAACAAACAAACAAACAAAACCAGCCAAATGAGCTATATGCTTATAATGCCAATTCTTGTCGCACAAATGAGATCAGAGCCGATAACGCTGCACACTATTAGCACACTAGAATGATAGTATACAGATTCTAGTCAGATGCTTTATGACTTATGAGTAAGTCAAACAATAAAAGTTTGTCATTCTCATTTTCTCAGGAAATGATGGTTATAGATCGTCTCTCCACATACCTCGAGCGCAAGGGGTGGGCAAGTAGGTAAGCAACTTTATTGAGTCAAGATAGAATCATTTGAGGGGGGTGTGACAGAGAGAGTTGAAGTAGGATGACGATGGGCTAACGAGTCCTCAACGTCTTTATAGACGTCCCCGTGAAAGGTCTCGGGAATTTGAGGCTGCTCAACACGTCGTCATCCTAAGAACAAACAACCAAGAACAAACAAACCAAGAACAAACAAACAAACAAACAAACAAACAAAAACATCACAAAAAAAACAAAAGGGGGGCAAGAGGGGGTCTCAATCGCAAGGGCTAACATCAGCATTGCGGTCTCATAGTGGCTAGGAGTGGCTGAAAACACGAGGGTAGACTTTTTCACTATGGTGAAAGTCTCAAAGGATCAACACAACTAGCAGAATCTATTTCAGACAAAACAACTTGTGTGTGTGTCTTTCTAGGACACACGTGAACGGACGGGACGGCACAGCTGGCTGCCGCACAAGCGCGGGCCAAAGCTTTGCTCACTGCTAGATTCTTTTGACAGGAACGCCAAAACGCGTCTGGCCCCTTTTTACAGCAGTAGCAATTATATGGACAGTCCAGGCTGTTTTTTTTTTTTTTTTTTTTTTGCCGTCGCCACCGTCGTCGTCCTTCACCGTATATGTATACGTATACAGTAAACCCTCGTTAGCTCGAACTCGCATATCTCGAAATCTCGGTTAAGTCGAAACTTTTTTTTCGCCGTGCATTAACCTCCCATAGGTGCTATGTATTTGCCCCCTCTTATCTCGAAACGTTTTCCGGAGGGAACAGTGGATATCTCGAAATCTTGACAGGGAGGGCAGAAGGCAAAGTCTACTCCCAACAGGAAACGAGGGCTCCGTGCGAACGCTTAGCTCTTACTATACGTGCCGAACGCAGTCGTGAAGGGCGAATTTGAAATTCCCGCGGACGCAGCCGTTTCCTATCAGCCTTGTCAGGCAACTGTGGGAGTGATCACGTGTGCGCACCTGCGCGCGACTTATGCGCGGTGGGCGGCGTGTGCTGCATGCGCCCGTCAGTACGCAACCTAGCCCTTGCATGTGCGAGCTGGTATTCTTTGTTTTTCTCGCGATCTGTGCACGACGCATCTTGAGCTCAGTTTTGCCGAGTAGTGAGTGGTCTGTGCAACGGACGCTTCCGTATCGACCAAGATGTCCCGCCCAAAGCAGTGCAAATCTCTGACGTTGGAGAGAAAAGTCGCGCTAATCAAGGAAGTGGAAAAAGTAAGTCGAAGCAAGTCGCGCATCGCCAAAGAATTCGGCATCCCTTTGTCAACCCTCTCGACAGTGCTTAAGAACAAACAAAAGGTTTTGGAAGGCTTCGAGCAAAGCTTCTCAAGCAAGCGGAAGCGCATTCGAGCGTCCAAATTCCCGGACGTCGAAGCAGCACTTCTGTTGTGGCTCCAAAACGTTCGAGCAGCCAATATTCCCGTGACAACCCAAATGATGATGGAGAAAGCAGACGCTTTGGCAGTGCAGATGGGTCACGCGGATTTCAGTTGCAGCAATGGCTGGTTCAAGCGCTTTAAGACGCGAAATAACGTGTCATCGAAGCCTATCCACGGCGAAAGCGGCATTGTTGACGAACAGGCTGCAGACGCATGGCGCAAGCTACGCCTAGCCGAGCTGCAAAAGGAGTACGCGGACAAGGACATCTTTAACCTAGACGAAGCCGCTCTCTTTTACAAGATGCTGCCTAACCGCACATACACACCAAAAGGCGAAGCGTGCTCAGGCGCTAAGCAACGAAAAGACAGGATAACAATTCTTTTTGGTGCCAACGCTACCGGCGATGAAAAGCTGTCCCTCCTCATCATTGGCAAGTCGCTGAATCCCAGGTGTTTCCGAAATGCACGGCTCCCGAGGGATGTGACCTACCGCGCAAATAAAACAGCCTGGATGACGGCGGCGCTTTTCGAAGAGCATGTCCGTGCGCTTGATCAGAAGATGGCAAAGGACGGTCGGAAAGTGTTGTTTGTTGTGGATAACTGCCCCGGCCACGGAAAAATCGACAACTTGGCAGCTGTTACGCTGGAGTTCCTGCCGGCGAACATGACGTCCGTTCTCCAGCCAATAAATCAGGCAGTCATTGAGATGGCCCGCAAGTATTATAGGAAAAGCCTGCTGCACCGAATTCTGCTGTCATACGACAATGGGAAAAAGTATGAAATTGATCTGCTGGGTGCAGTCAATCTGATGGCCGATGCCTGGCGCCAACTACGCCCGCTGGCGATTGCTAACTGCTTCGCACATGCAGGGTTTTCTCGCGCTCCGGAATCGATCGAAGAAGACATTGGCGCAGAATTCAGCGGCTGTGATGAGCTGTGCAATGAAGTGCGCAAGGCAACTGGCTGCGTGAGCGATACTGAAGACGGCGAGATCGCCTTTGAGGAGTATGCGCTCTACGAGGCCGACGTCCCCGTTACCGGAATGCTGTCGGACGCCGATATCGTTGAGATGGCCGTGAACGACGCAGATGACCATGCAGATGAGGAAGAGCCTCGAGAAGTGCCTACGACGACAGAAACACGTAACATGCTGTGCTTGCTCCGCAACAAGGTCGAATGCAGCGGTGGCGACCAACGGCTCATGCGATGTGTTGAGCAACTGGAGAACGCCTTTCTCGGACCGAACGCTAAAGCGAAACAGGCGAGCATCACGCAATTTTTTTGGTCCTCAGTAATAAATTTTTTTCCCCTCCGAATTCTTGTGCCTTTACTACGGTAGCTGTTTTGTGCAGTGGAGCTTTTCCTAGCAGCACTGGCTTTTCTTTTACAGTGACCTGGGCGAACATTTTCGGCGTTTTGCTTAACTCGAAATATCGCCTATCTCGAAATTTTTCCCGGATTTGATGGCTTCGAGTTAACGAGGGATTACTATATATATATATGAACACTCAAAGAAAAAAGCCGCCCATGCTTGGCGCCAAGCTCGTCAATATGCGCCAACACGTGCTTATCTCTGACGTGTACTTTGCCCCATGAATGAATGCCTGTGCATCCGCGCTTATCCTTTGGTGGGGGAATCGTGTGCCTTCGGCTTTCACTGAAACGAAAGCATTAGTTGCTGGGCCTACAAAGATCTCTTCCGTCTCTGCACAGGCCCCTTTTGCGAAAACAGTGCGTTTTGCATACACAGCGAGGTATAACAACTGAGTTTGTACTAATCTGTACCTGTGATTACGTATTGTGCATCGTTTTTGTTTAAACAGGGCGTTACGTGTCGAGCGGTAAACGCTGTTAGTTCGCTCTCGTCCTGCGAGTATCGTTCTCGTGCGTCATTTGTGTGTGAGCAGCGCACTGCAAGTTTCGATTTGCTTGCTGTTCTCAGCATTACATTCCGAATTATTGCTGTTGCATTTATTGCTTTGCCCTGTCGGTGAAACTGTACCTTTTTTTAGATTTTTTACATATTTATACTGCTTTTAACCTACCGCTGTGTGCCCTTGGAGCTCGTAGATCGCTATCGCGTCGCCGCAACCGCGGTTTTGTGCGCGACGGTTGCGGAAAACGGTACTCGGAAAACGGTTACAATCCCCATGCGCTTGGCTGCGCACGCGCCTTCAAAACTAAGTCGTTTTATGCCATCTACGATAGCATCTGCCGCAGGTTTATCCACAGAGTTTGCGGAAAGCAGCGTTGCTTTGACAGGGCGAGGGTGCACTTTGGGGGTTTTCTCAGTTACATCGTCGCCATACATGATCGTGTCAAGAGCGACCGCGGTTTCGTCCTTAGCGGTTGTAGCAACGACAATCTTACGCACTGTAGTGTACCAACCAATCTTACGCACTGTAGTGTACCAACCAGTCGCACGCGTACTTCCGAAGCTTCGAGTACGCTGCTCTCAACCTTCGTTTGACGGTTTCCATACTAAAGTTCTTATCACCCGCCGCAATGTGTTTGAAACATTCGAATTGAGGCCCAATGAACATAGTAAAATTTGGCTGGGGAATTTAAGAATTCGTATCTGCCGCGGTTTCGCATCACTGAGATTATACTGTACGATTACATGAACGCCTCATTTATAATAAAATAGGGTAGGTTCGAAAAGCGTCAATGCGGCCAGATCAGGCACAGAAATTTCAATTTCCGAGAGATTTTCATGACAACCATAGAACCGGGGAAAAAAAAACAATCAAAATCAGGGAGTCTCCTGGCCAATCCAGGATACTTGGCAGGTATGCCATCAGTTCTTCAAATCAGAAACTCTCTGCATTGGGAGTCTTTAACTCTATACAAGAGCTCCAAGAAGCCAACCTCACAAATCAATATACACGTCTTACGCACATGGACCCTGGCAGCACCTAGCGGACCGCCTCTTGATTCGGTACGAATTCGAAATTAAACACGCGGAGCGTATTACTGAACTTTGGAGAACAAAACTCTGGGTGTCCCCGCTTCCCCGTAATACGCCCAGGGAGACACGCCAGGGTAGAAGGCAAATGCGCGTTGAGGCACTCAAAAAACTGCTTGGCTCCCGTAATGGAGTCTATTACGTCGATGTGGCTGGGCTGTCACCTAGGAGTTCCTACACGGTGGCGGTAATACATCAAGAAACGCAGGTGGACGGCCTTACTTTCAAAGCCACAAACTCAAGTCAGGCGGAGGAGGTGGTCAGTGCATTGGCAGTATCCCATCCTAACTCAAAACAAATAGTTACAGTCTCGAAGAGCCTGCGAGAGTTATCTGGCAGGGGGAATCTCTTCGTTGGCTCATAGACTTTTAAAACTGAGCATCAGGAACTGCGATCCTACCCCAAAACATCTTATATGGACTAGGGACATCAGGGTCTCTAGGGTAACGAGGCTGCACATGCAGCGGCCCGCATGCTTATTTCCTGGGGAGCTCCCCATTGTCCTTATAGACCTCAACGTCCCACATCTTTAACACGGTTTCGAGAAATCAAAGACATCGAGCAACGCCGCTTGTATTCCGCACCAGCGAAGGAACTCTCGAAAACGACGCCTACAGACAAACACGCTGCTCTGTCTAGCTATACTCAAATATTACAACCCGAAAATAAGTGGGCAGTGGGGAAGTAGCCAACATTTAACATATGATCTGGGCCTGCCAAATGAACCCAAAACTAACCCCCATTCCCAACCCCACCACTGAGGACTGGGAGACGATCCTACTCAACAGCTCTACACTAGAGGAACAGCAAACTCTTTTCCAGCGGGCTCGAGTGGCGGCTTCGACTAATGACGTCTTGGACTAGGGATGTCGACCAGCCCGGTGGGGATAGGGGTTATATGGCACAGCCAGCTTCAATAATGATTTTTCGTCCTCCTGCTCATTCTTTCAGTGATTTCGGAGAAGGTTTGGAGCAAATACTATGGAAAATTACTGTTCGGAGCAGTAATTTTCTTTTGGAGCCATTTGAAGCAGCATTTTCACCCCTGCAGAAGCAACCAGGTGGCGAAAGTAGGGCAGTCTTAATGCCGTCGTTATCTAGCGACGGCAGCCCCCATGCTTAGTAGACAGCTGCAGTTCCTGGTGGTGCCAACGTGCATATTAGACTTAGTAGATTTATTTATATGTTCTGAAAATGCATTGAAGTGTTCAAGATTCTGCTTGCTGCATAGCTATAAATCTTCGAACCTTGAATCACATCGTCAATTTTCGTTCAAGTGGAACAGCAGAAAAAAAATGTTTGTTTTGCCAAGAATATTCATGCATTGACTCGTATGGACTGCTGACAGAGGACCGACAAGTTTTCGTTGCAGCAGGAATTTTGTTGAAGCAGCGTTCGTTGTAGCAGGATTCAACTGTAAACAAAACAACTTCTTATCATGCAATTCGACAGGGAGTCTCGGATTTAATGCCTTAGTATTAGGCAATGATGCTAACCAGCTCAGCATTCCAAAGCACCCTGCATATGTGCTATTGTAAACCAACTTAACTTCTTCCGTAGTACTGGTGGTTAGCACACGCCAGGTTTAGCATTATGCTAAAGCATTAAATCCGAAGCCCTTCAATACATCACTCTGAGTTTCCTATAAAAAGCTTCTGTTGACATGGCTTATCCCAACAGTGTGACCTATAAGGATGCTCAATTGCTGCTAGAACAGAAATAATGAGCGACTGCATTGTAACATGGCAACATTAAAATCTTTTCTAAGAGCACGGCCACTGTGGCCATGATAGCAACAACTACAAACATGGCCTTATGAACTGGAAATGCACAACTGCAGTGAAGGTAAGATAGTCGAGAGTGTAAGCATGGTCCAAAAAGAAAATAACACAGATTCATTACTCTTGTTCAATAATTGCCTCTCCGACAAATAGGAACGCAAACTGGTTGATAAAATGTTTCTAAAAAGCTTTTGATGATAAAAGACTATTGATTTCGCACAAAAATAATGGTAATGAATGGTGATTTATGAAACGTTACAGATGTGTCTAAAATGACTTACTGCCGACTCGTAATAAGTTTACGTGCCACGTGACACCAAAAATGCATATAACGAATATTGCACACTTGCAGCCTGGCTACAGGTGGCACTGACTGACGCTCCTACATTTAATGCGCATTTATACCCTCTAAAGTGGACGGGGCGATAGCGGCCGTGGTAGTTCAGTTGGTAGAGCATCGCACGCGTTGTTCAAAGGTCACAGGTTCGATCCCTGCCCACGGCAAGTTATCTTTTCGTCAACTTTTACTTCACATTTACACAACAATTAATTCTAACAAGATACCCTATACTTTTTTGGGCATGACTGTCTGTTAGATCTTATTAATATTGTGTCTGACAAATTAAACAAGCCCTTAAGTGTACACTTCTTACCTTAGCATATTCTTCAGGATCAGGGTAGATCTCGCGTGCTTTCCGCAGGTCGACAAGAAACCTCTCCCTCATATGGGCTCTGCATAACAGTACATTGTCCATTAAACCATACGCAACACAACACTGCAGCCTGAAACTGCAATATACCACTGCAGCCCACAAGGTACACATCCTCGTAAAAGGGCAAGTAAACAACCTTAAAGTTCAAATATTGTTATGGAAAGAAATGTGTGCACTTTTGCTATGTGAACATGCTCCTGCAAGAATTTTGCGAATGCATGCTATAATAAGAAAGTTACAACAGTTAGAAAATTTGTTTCCTCTGGTTTCAAATTTTTGCGCGGCCTCGCCACCTTTCTTTGCCACAGAGGGGAGGAAGGCATAGCCCATGATCATGACTCCGCCCGATTCGGCAACGTGACACGACGTCAGCGATACGTCATCGGCACACAGCCAACGACCGAGCAGGGCTTCACACACATGAGCACATCCTTCCCTTGGCGGTAAAGCACTGAGATGCCCCTTCATTTCGGTGGCTTTCATTCTGGTAATACCGCTTCTCCCAGCAATCTCCGGCTCCACAAAACGGCAGAAGGCAGCACAGAAAAACGAAAATGCAGACTGCACGGCCAAACCGCATTACCTCAAGACCAATGCGCCGTTTTGTAGGACAAAGGGCCAATCGACAAGCTCAGAGATACGTCAAGTTACCCACAGTCAAGTTTGCGTGAAACACTGTGCATACGAAGGGGATTGGTCAGAAAAAAAGAGGCATGGGAAGTTTTTCTAAATAGAGGGTCTGCGTGGCACGCAGTGCTGTAATATTCAAAGAATGTGATTTCCGCAGTCTATCGCACGATTTGACAAGCTTGTTTGGGGTTAAAAAAAAAAAAGAGAAGCCTGCTTACTGGCACTTTAAGGCGTCAAAAGAACACTAAAGAAAAAAATGATTTTTTGGGTAAATCATACGTTACCCTTTCTAATGCCAAAAGCACAACTTCTGACATGTGCAGGCGCTTGGTAAGCTAGAAAATTGACCAAACTTAGAAGGTCGGTTGAATTTAGCCTTTAAGAATAGAATGCAATAAGATACTCGGGCCACGTGTGCATCAATGACTAGCCCAGATTCGGTTTTAAATGAACGCTTTTACCGTGCCCCTAGAAAATGAACATCACTGCTTGTAACATTGGCCGTTTCAAACTATCTTAGAATGCCTACCACAAATGCAGCAGTGAAGTGCCTACTACACCATAAGTGATCCTTTTCAGGCACAAAAACTTTGCAGACAGAAAAACTCTAAAAAAACACAAAACGGTTAAGAGGTCAAATGTGTTCCAGCACTTTGTAATGGATGGGCCTTTAAAACACCCCCTCGTGGTGCAATTCACAAGTTTTGACACCTGGCAACATTCTACGCTTCTGCTAAGTGGTATTACATGCATTAAAGACATTGCCCTCACCAAACAACGTTAATGTCGCATTTTTTACCCAAAGCAGTGGTGTTTTGTTGTTTATTTTTATCAAAGAAAAAGAAGTTCAAAGTAATGGCACTGCTCTGTCTTAGAACACCTGCTTACCAAGTAGAAGGACTAAGTTCAATCCTTACTCAAACCAGAGTATTCATTTTATTTGGATCTTTTTCGAGTTTTTTTACGTCATCATCATCATCATTTATTTTACCCTTAAGGGCCTCTCTCGGGGCATTACATAAGGGGGGGGGGAACAAACCAACTACAAATTTCAATGAAAATGCAGTTCATGGTTACAGTTTTTGAATTACTAAAACATACAGGTAGCAACAAAAAACAAAAAGAAAACAGAGCATGTCAAACAAAATATTCAACAGTCAATTCGCTGTCAAAAATATACAGGCTGCAGAGAACAAACAACAAAGAAAGACAAACAGCGATTAAGAGTCAATAGTAGCTAGTAATAAATCTCTAAATTTAACAGCAACTTGTTCGCTGACAATAGCATCCGTCAAACCGTTCCACTCATCGATAGCCGTAGGAAGAAATGATTTATTAAAAGCGTTAGTAGAACCAAACAGACGTTGGATACTCAGGGAATTAAATAGGCGACGAGATGTTCGGACAGGCGGAAGTAAAAGTGAACCATGTAGGTGAGGAAAGCTGTAGTAAAGTTTGTGAAAGAGACAGAGACGTGAAATTTTGCGTCGAGCTGACAAAACAGGGAGACCGAGGGATGATTTGATTTGACTGATGCTTGCTCGTTTGTCGTAATTTGCGGAGATGAATCTGGCGGCACGATTTTGGACGGATTCAAGAATGTTAACTAGGTATATCTGATGAGGGCTCCAAATTGCAGATGCGTATTCCATTTTAGTACGAACAAAAGTTTCAAAGGCCAATTTGCGAAGGCTTGCAGGTGATAATGACAATGATCTCCTAAGATAGCCAAGAGTTTTGAGGCATCGGCAGCTAGTTTGGTAATATGCTCGGTCCAGGTTAGTCTGCTTGTAATTACAACGCCCAGGTATCGGTAAGAATCCACTTGGGATAACACTGTTGAGTTTAATGAATACGGATGGATGACGTTAGTGTGTTTTCGTGAGACAGACATGAACTTACATTCGGAAGTATTCGGCCTCATCATCCACTGAGCGCACCAGTTATCAATGATGTGTAAATCTTGCTTTAGTATTAGCTGATCTTCGGGAGTTGATATGCGACGGTAGATGACGCAATCGTCAGCAAAAAGCCGAACCGTTGATGAAATGCCGGAAGGAAGGTCATTTACGTAGACTGGCACCGGCATGGCTGTCAGTCACTCACGGCTCGTCTTTCTTCAGGTTGCGCAGATGCTGGCAATTTTCCTTGGTTCTGGAGCAACAACGTGTCCTATCTTCGATGACGGCACAAACCCGGATATCTGCCCGGCTTTTCAACTGCTGTCGGATTGCTCCTCACCGCTGGATGTGCTAGCGCTGTCGGCACCGTCCGGCTACCGTTACTTCGTCTGGCAACCCGGGACGCTACAGGACGGCGCAGGGCTACTTAAGCGACTACTGCAACCACCCACTTTGGGATCTGGCACCGGCATGGCTGTCAGTCACTCACGGCTCGTCTTTCTTCAGGTTGCGCAGATGCTGGCAATTTTCCTTGGTTCTGGAGCAACAACGTGTCCTATCTTCGATGACGGCACAAACCCGGATATCTGCCCGGCTTTTCAACTGCTGTCGGATTGCTCCTCACCGCTGGATGTGCTAGCGCTGTCGGCACCGTCCGGCTACCGTTACTTCGTCTGGCAACTCGGGACGCTACAGGACGGCGCAGGGCTACTTAAGCGACTACTGAAACCACCCACTTTGGGATCTGGCACCGGCATGGCTGTCAGTCACTCACGGCTCGTCTTTCTTCAGGTTGGTTATTCTTATCGCCTTGTTAACGGAAAGCCGTTTAAAAAATTGGTGCCAGATCCCAACTCGCTGTCGACTACGATTGTTCAAAATGTTTTCCTGCTGGGTGCAAAATTTTTGTCATGCATGCGTGTTGCTCGAATGTTGCTGCTTCTGTCTGGGGATGTAGAACAAACCCCGGGCCCTCTGACATCCCAACAAGAAAAAGAAATGTTTGATGTCATCATGACACTACCATCAATGCAACAGCAACAGACTGAAATTCTTTCGGAAATTCGTTCCATTCGAGCCGACCAACAAGCACTCGAACAAAAGCTATCGCAACTGGCAGAAAAGGTCAAGCTCGTGGAAGATAACGTGTCCCCTTTACGGGATGACGTAACGCAACTACTCGCTCAAAATAAAGATCTTGCTGATACCTGCGCCAAATTACGGGACTCGTATGAGGACCTAGATGGCAGATCTAGAAGAAACAATTTGATAGTTTATGGCCTTCCAGATACTGTAAATGAAACGTGGGCTCAGTCAGAGGCTCGAGTGATTGCCTTTTGCTCCGAAAAACTGAACGTGGCAATCCGCACTGCTGCCATTGAAAGAGCTCACAGGCTAGGACGCTACACAGCGGTAAAGACAAGGCCCATAATTCTGAGGTTTTTGTCATTTAAAGACAAAGAATGTGTGCTTGCTGTTGCCTCAAAGCTGAAAGGAACTGAGTTCGCGTTGAGTGAGGACTATTCCAGTAAAGTTCGACAGGAAAGAAAGAAATTGATTCAGTTCGCCAAAGACCGTAAAGCAGAATATAAGTTGCATTTTAATAAAATGAAAATAGGCAACCAAACCTTCGTATATAATGCTGAAACCGACACCGTGACCAGGGATACTCGATAGCCACTAACGAATGCAGCTTACCGTAAAAAGAAACCATCCGGCAAACACGATCTCGTATGTATTGTAGTAAATTGCAGAAGCCTCAAAAATAAAACTATAGAGTTCAGTTCCTTGATAGAATCAACAAATCCGCACGTAGTCATTGGTAAAGAATCATGGCTCGACAACACAATTAGCGACAGCGAAATGTTTCCCTCTGGCTATACCGTATATAGGAAAGACCGTAATTGCCATGGTGGTGGTGTATTTGTTCTCATTCAAGATAGCATAGCTAGCAATTCTATAAGCATCGAAGCCGACTCATGCGAAACTGTCTGGTGTAAAATTTTGCTACAAAACGGTTCTTCCGTTGCCATTGGCTCATTTTATAGGCCGCCCGGTATAAGAACTGCCCATCCTCTCTTTCAGTTGAGCAACGTTTTATTAAGTTTGCAAACAACGCACGTAATTCTCAGAGGCGATTTTAACTTCCCGGATGTAGAATGGAAGTCCTTTAAACCCGTGTTAAACACAACGTTTTTTCTGTATACTACCTTTAGGGAGCTGATTAATGCCCACTCATTATTTCAATTTGTCGAAGCGCCAACAAGAATTGGTGGTGACAGTGCAAACATTCTTGATTTATTTTTGTGCAGTGAACCGGATCTTGTATCCTCTGTTGTCACGGTCCCTGGTATCAGCGACCATGAAGTTGTTGTCACTAAAATGTCTTGTAGTGCTAAAAACCGCCGCGCTCAGGCACCCCGCAAAGTGTTCTCATATGAAAAAGGTGACTACCCATCACTGTCGCGTGAACTGGATGCATTTTTTCCTGAGTTCCAATCGTATAGTTCATCGTTAGACATGAATGCGCAGTGGAATTTCTTCAAAACAAAGATAATGTCCTTGACCCAAACTTTCATTCCTTCGTGTATCATTTCGGCCAGGCGACGCAATGATAAACCATGGCTCAGTAGGGAACTCCGATCAAAGATAAATAGAAAGAATCGATTGTATCGAAAGTATTGCCAAGTGCCTGATCCTGCGTTGCTTTCAAAAATGAAAGAGATAGGCAAAATGGTGACAAAAGCTATGCGCAGAGCACAAGAAATGTACCTTTGTGATCTAGGCGAGAAACTTAAAACCAACCCCAAGGAAGTGTGGAAATACGTGAAAAATAAAAGTAATTCTAGATCCACTATTCCTGACATCATGGATGGGATAAATTACAAATCTAACACGGAAGCCAAAGCTCAGGGTTTCAATACATACTTTCAGTCTGTGTTCTCGCATCCAGTTAACACATGTAGTCTATGCCAGAATGATGGCTCACTCCCGCAAATGAACGGCATAGAAATTTCTGAACGCGGTGTCGTGCTCTTGTTGGAAAAAATAAATGTTCACTCTGCTCCTGGTCCTGACTGTATATCCAACTTCGTCTTGAAAAACTGCGCAGTGTCTATCGCCCCTTTTTTAACCCTCATGTACAAAACGTCGCTTGAACAATGCGTTTTACCGGCTGATTGGAAAAATGCCAACGTAACCCCAGTATATAAAAGCGGAGATAAAACAAAAAAGTGTAACTACAGGCCCATTTCTCTGACAAGCGTGTGCTGCAAGACACTCGAACATATCATTTACACAAACTTAATGAATCATCTTCAAAGTAATAACTTCTTTTCCCCATTGCAACACGGTTTAAGGGCGGTTCAGGTTGACTGTATATTTCTGGATTTCCAGAAGGCATTCGATTCCGTGTCACATGTGTTGTTGCAAAAGCTTCATTGTCTAGGCATACCTAATGCCCTTCTCATGTGGATTGAGGCGTACCTTTCAGAAAGACAGCAGTGCGTGATTCTTGACGGTGTGTGCTCATCAAGCGTCGGTGTATTGTCAGGAGTGCCGCAAGGGTCAGTTTTGGGGCCCCTGCTTTTTCTTATTTTTATAAATGATATCTCCGACAATCTCTCTAGCCATGTTCGATTGTATGCTGACGATTGCTGCATTTACAGTAACATTACCTCTGAAGCGGACACCGTTCAATTGCAGAATGACTTGAACTCCATAGTTTCTTGGTGTGATTCATGGAGAATGACACTAAATCTGTCGAAGTGTAAATTGGTGAGGTTTACGAACAAAAAACAGCCTCGGATTTCAAATTACGTCATGGCCGGGGCTACCTTGCCGGTTGAAACAGAATATAAATACCTAGGGGTCATTTTTTCTGCCAACCTATATTGGAACGCTCATATTAATTACTTAACATTAAAGGCTAGTCGAGTGCTAAATTTTTTGAGGCGCAATTTCAGACAGGCACCAACTAAGTTGAAAGAAACACTATACATATCCAATGTGCATCCCATATTAGAATATGCTTGCAGTGCCTGGGACCCCTCAACAAAATCAAATATAGAAGCCCTGGAGCGTGTACAGGCACGCGCAGCACGCTTTGTGGCAAGCAATAATAACTTTACCATAAGATCAGCTGACATTCGTTCAGGATTGCAATGGCCTCTGTTAGCTGACCGGCGAAAATACCTACGACTGTCCCTATTTTACAGCATATTCATGAACAAAACAGGCATCGACAAGGATCAGTATATAAGGCCACCTACCTATGTGTCACCCCGTACTGACCATTCTTTAAAACTGCGTGAATACACTTCCAGGATCAACGCATTCAAATACGCCTTTTTTCCAAGAACCACGCATGAGTGGAACGGCTTGCCAGAGGAAATTGTCTCTGCGCCTCCCTTATCTTTTGTTAAAAATTTGCACAATTTTTTGTTGAACTAATCATTACTGTACATTTCTGATGCGTTCCGTACTAATTATTTTCTTTTGTTTTTATTGCCCTGTGTTACCAATAGCACTCTTCTCTTTCAACGTTTGCTTTGTATTTGCAATTTGATGCCTTATTTATGACAGTGTTGTTTCACTTTGTTATGACTATGTTCTTTCAAACGATACAGCCTTTTATCCGCAACCATCTTTTTCGGTATATCGACTGTACTGTATTCTTTTACTTGTTCTCCCCCCTACAATAATGCCCGTAAGGGCGATGTAGGTACGTGTATAAATAAATAAATAAATAAATTAAAAAGAGGAGCGGGCCGAGAACCGAGCCCTGAGGGACGCCAGAGATTACTGGAGTAGTATCAGAATGGGCACCACCGATAACAGTGAATTGCGACCGGTGGGTTAGGAAGCACTTAATCCATGATAAGGTCACGGGATCGAGGGAAAGTGAAGAAAGTTTGTTGATTAGTCATTGGTGAGGGACAAGATCGAAGGCCTTTGAAAAGTCGACAAAAATAACATCAGTCTGAAATGACGAATCAAGGTTGAGATGAAGATCAGTCGTAAATTCAAAAAAGTTGAGTTTCGCATGAGAGCCCTGAACGAAAACCATGCTGCTTATGAAAAAAGAAAGAGTGATCATCGAGGTGACGAGCAACATGTGAATATATTATATGTTCCATAAGTTTGCAAGCGATGCACGTTAGTGAAATGGGGCGATAGTTAGATGGGTCAGATTGCTTGCCAGACTTGAAAACTGGTACAACCTTCCCAAGTTTCCAATCATCTGGGATGAAACCTTCAGAAATGGACTGTTTAAAAATTATCTCCAAAAATTTACTAGAAATGCTATTAGTAGCCTTTAAAACTTTGGCAGGAATATTGTCAGGTCCGGGGGAGCTGGATATTTTTAATTTGTTTATCAGACTGCTGATGCCTTCGGAGGTAATGTCAATGGGCGGCATTTGTGAAAAATTAGATCTCGGCATGACTGGAATACTATGAAGTGGTTCAGAAGTGAAGACTGAAGTGAAGTAAGTATTCATAACGTCCGCCCGCTGTGGGAGAGGAACGTGAGAACCATCGGAGTCGGTTAAGGATATATTGTGCGTGTTATTTTTTAGGGTTGAGAAGTTTCCAAAACTTCTTTGGATTAGTTCGGGCAATGTTAAGCAAGTCATTATGAAAAAAATTTTTTTTGGAGCGCTTCAGCAAGTGAGTGTATTCACGAAGGCATGCGAAATATCTGTTCCATTTTGTTATTGACTCAAAGTTTTTAGCAGCGCGAAAAAGACGTTTTTTCTTTTGAGATAGTTTCTTTAGGAGATTAGAATACCAGGGTCGCTGAGCATCGCCTGGAACACGAATAAGGGGGACGTGGTTATCGATAAGGGTTAATAATTTCCGCTTGAACAATAACCAGTTTTGGTCAACTGTTCGGGTAGAAGCAGACAGGGTGAAGGAGACCAAAAATTTATTAAGTTCAGAGTTAATCGTCGAGAAGTTGGCGTTGTTAAAGTCGCGTATTAATTTTTTCAAAGGTCTTCGTGAAGGTAAGGCAATGGACAATGAAAACAATACAACATTATGGTCACTCAGACCGGGAATGCATGACACTGACTGAATTAAATCTGGGTTGGAGACAAGAACAAGATCAAGAGTGGTTGTGCCACGAGTTGGCATTGTGACTGATTGCGATAAGTTAAAAAGGAGACACAGTTCGAGGAAATCTCTGGATTGTCGTGAACTAGCACACAAGTTGTCCCAGTCAATATCAGGGTAATTAAAGCCCCCCATAGCAAGAAGTTCGCGTGAAGAAACCGGGATGTCAGATCAAAAAGAACATTTTGAAGGTCATCTGTGAAAGAGTGGTCGCAGTCGGGTGCGCGGTAACAGGCTATAAGAATGTTTTTGCACGTGGGAAGGATTATTTCAACGCAAAGAATTTCAAAGTTCGTACTGATTGTCACAGTTTGGGAGGGTAGGCTGTCTTTCACGAAAACTAAAATACCACCCCCTCTGCGTCTGTTCCTATCAAGTCTGTAAGACGTGAAATGGGTGTTGCTGTGACGTAATTCATTGTCGTGAATATCAGGGGTTAGCCATGACTCAGTTAGGATTGCGATGTCGGTGCTGGTGTCCTCAAGGAGAGTTTGCACAGCTTCCTTTTTGGGCATATAGCTACGGATATTCGTAAGCAGGATAGATGTAGTTTAATAAACTGGAGGAGCGATTCTAGTTGGGATGGACTCGAAAGGAGGGGAGGACGGAACCCTGGAAGCACACAGTGAACGCTATGCTTTCAGTTCTATAACTCTGTCCGATTCAGCATCATAAACGAAAGGCTTTTTGTCAACGATAAGCTTGTCGAAACGGATTTTGAAGGACACGAATTTGCTTTCCTGCGCATACAAGAAAAGCTTCTTCCTTGCCAATCTTACACGCGCTGAATAATCCTCGCGTACAGAGAATAACGAGTCCTTCAGTTTCGGGCCAGCGGAAAGTATTCTAGCCTTATCCTTAAATCTGGACAGGGTGACTATAATCGGGCGGTTTTTATTGGCTTTAAAGCGGCCTAGTCTGTGTGCTCTTTCAATATCTATGGAAGTAATTGGAACTTCCAGTTTTTCGGTGCAAAACGAGATTATACGCGATTCTGATTCGGCCCATGTTTCGTTAATGACGTCGGGTATTTCAAAAAATAGCAGGTTGCACCGGCGGAGGCGATTCTCTGAGTCGTCGCATTTTTCGGCTAGCGTTTTAATGCTGGAAGAAAGGTTAGATAGGGTATTACCATTCTCGGTAGTGGGATCAGTGGCACGGGCTGCGTTAATTTGCTCAAGAGCGTCAACACGGGAGGAGAGGCGATCGACCAAGCCTTCCATGTTTGATTGTGTTGCTCGGATAAGGGCCAATTCAGAGAGCACTGTGTCTTGCGATTTTTCAACGCAAGCGATGGCTTCAGCAATACTTTCAAGTATGGGGGAAGGACCAGGGTTAGATTCAATGTCTCCCGCGAGCATGAGCAGAAGGCAAACTAAATGGGCATTCACGGCGAAAGAACACAATGATTGACACAATATTCTACGCCACCTACGCCAGCAATCAAGGATGTCAGGGGGGCACGACACCGCAAGTAGAAAGGAATCACTTGATCGAAAGGAATTAGCGTGTTGCAAGTAACTGACCTGCATTAGGAAGGGCATTTTCATGATCGCGTTCGATGCGGTGGCATGCCCCCGTAATGACAATGCTAGTTTTTTGGTCTCAGCCAACGGTGCCAACGCCGGAATTGCTGCAAAATGAGCACCTTATTGATTGTCTTAAAAAATAAATGAAGGCGGTGACAACATATTCAAGTTTCTACACCACCTCGCTGTGAAATCAGTACCCACTAGAGCCTACACAGTTCTCCAAGTGGTACTAACATTAGATTTCACGGCGTAACAGCCCGTGGGATTGATTCCTGTGAATGCTCGCACAACATAATCTGCAAAACATCGACAGCGAATATGACTTGGAAGCTATTTTATACGAACTTTAAAGTTTGCGCCCACAACCAAGCGCTATACGTCGCACCTCTCGGCATTGACACCCTCGAAGGCGACTCGACAGTGACCCCCACATTACCCTCTTGCCACCACGTTGCAGTGGATACATCAAGTTATGATGACACTAAAGGCCCCATTACTCCTTTGCAGTGTTTTCGCCAGCAGACTACTACTTGGGCATGTGGCGCCGGCGCACGCATTGAGAACTTCCCATTTCGCGACACTGCTGTCCGACTTCCTGTTCGAAAGGACTTTTTGATGCAGACCTTGCGAAAGCACGTCACCGTTTTGTGTGCGTACGAGGTCGAGTGTTTCACACTAGGTGCTGATAGTTGCACCTGGCGGCTTGTTTCTGGAGCTCTCCCGAATTACAAGCGACGCTAGTCAGTAATGAGGGACCTGTAATTAATTATCTGCTGCATGCTGCAGCAAACAATGCATGTGCAATGACACACAGGCCACCAACAAAAAATTGTAGTAAAGAAAATGCGAGGCCAAAATTTTTGCGTCACTGCAATCAAGCGAACATTAAGTACCTTGTTCTTCTAGGGGGCCAGAGACTTAATGTGCCAAGATTCAGAAAATTTTGTAAGGGCCAATGCTGCCAAAATACAGAAAAACAATTTGAAATCCATGAAGTGATGCTGACATTCATGCACGCAGATTGAGGTGCGAAAGTTATGAAATGAAACTTCGCAGTTCATTTTAATCTCCAGTTAATAAACCTGTGAAGTGAAAGAAATAACAGTAGAGCTTTCATTGCACAATTCACTGTCTAAATTGATTCACCGTTACACTTTAGCATCCCTTGAGGCATAATTTGTGATCCTGCACCTCACAGCACAATGATGTACATGTTAAGCGATCACAGTGTACTTTTTAATGTCCAACTAAGAGTCGTATGAAGTCATGATGAGTGTTCTATGCTGACTCTTGTGAGTCACTGTGAAGGAACAGAAACATACAGTCGAACACAGATATATTGAACCCACATATATCGAAATTTCGGGTATATCGAACTCGTAAGTTATCCCCCTGAATTTCCTTTGTAAAAGTATAGAAATTTGCAAACTTATATCGAACAGTATTTTTACCCACCTTCGGATGGATATATCGAACGCCGTGCAAGCTGGAAGGTGCGCTTCAGTACTCGCCGCGCCCCGCAATATCGGCGGCAGCGCGGCTGCACGCGCGACTTAGAAGGTGCACTTTTGCACTCGCAGCGGCCGGCGTCTTCCGCGCCGCAACACGCCTCTGCCAAAACCCAAAACGCTCGAAAAAAGGTAAAGGTGAGTGGGCTTGGACTGCACGATAACTTGCGGAACGGCTTTCTTTTTCCTTTCTCTCTCTCTCTCATTCTTTCTCTGCGTACCCGTCGGCAGGAACGAAGGCGCCGGCGTTCTCCTTTTTTCGCCTTTTCTTTTGCTTTTTTTTGTTGTTGTTTTGCGAGTTTTGATCAGCCACCCACAGCTCTCCCTTTTTACTGTTGACCTCGATAACGCCTCCTCTATTTTATGAAACGCTGTCCTCGCAGGTGACCATCGCCTCGCGAGGGCAGTGTTGCTTCCGTTCACGCGTCGCCGCATGTGCAGCATTTCTTCTTTTTTTTTTTTTTGCGTGCGTGGTGTGCAAAGCCACTGCTGACTTCTTGAATTGTTGACTTTTCGTCTAGCTACGGCCAGCGTCAGGAAGCGCAAGACCCTTGACTTTGCGACGAAGTTGAAAGCTGAATTAATTAGCATGTTGAGGCGGGCGAGAAATATTCGACCGTAGCGAACGACTTCAGGATATCACGGAGCACTCTGAGTACCCTGTTGAAAAACAAAGCAGATATCAAGGCAAAAGCGGCGAAGCAGCGAACTTCGGGAGCCTGCCATGTGCGCGCTTCTGCCCACGGGAATATAGAAAAGGCACTCAACGCCTGGTTTTTAGAAGTGTTCGTGAAGAACATTCCGATGGACGGCCCGATACTGATCGCCAAGGCCAAATGGTTCGTTGCTACACTCGGTGAAACAACTTCGCTGACAACATTGGATGGCTTCACCGATTTAAGCTGTGCTACAACATCGTTGGCAAAACCATTTCTGGCAAAAGCGAAGCTGTCAGCATCCAGAACATGCAGCAGTGAAAGATGAAGGAGTGGCCAGAAATCTCCGCTAAGTTTTCTCTCGCGGTGATCTTCAACACCTGGCGAGACGTAAGACGGACACAGTGGTCAACTGCACCGCAAGACAGGCTTCGAGAAGGCGAAACTAAGGGAACCGGGCTGTCCCACCTGGACACTCTTGATGAGATTGAGACTAGCGTCTTCGCAACATTGCAAGTCAAAGCAGGCCAAGATAAGCGATTTCTGTCATGCAAATGAATAATTCTGTTGCGGCGTGTGTGCAGAATTAGTTGTCATTCTTGACTGTGCCTGTTGTAGGTGATGATCCACTACAGGTAAGTTCTCAGGGCCTGTATTTTTTCATATATCGAACTAATTCACGATCCCCTTCGAGTTAAATATATCCGTGTTCGACTGTATAAGGTATACACTAAGTAAATGGAAATCTGTTAAATGAAACTGCTGTTTATGGTCATTTTTCAGTAAACATAGCATATTTTTCTGGTACCTGCAGGTTCCGTTTAATGATAGTCACAACAGAATCCTTGCAAAGATAAATCGCTTGCAAAGTTAAAGTGCCTCTAAACAGAATGACCGGCTTTATTCGGTTGCCTTCATATTGACCACTTTACTGATATTAGTACATCCATAGAGATGAACAATGCACCTATTCAAGAGGAAACATTTTCTCTGTCCCTTCAGGTTCAGTTCAATGAGATCCTACACAAAAACAGTTACACAGCGCATGTGGGCTAGGGGGCTACACTCAAACCTCATTATAACGAACACAGATATAACAAAACATCAGTAATAACGAAGTAAATTGAAAATAGTCTTGAAATAGATACAGTGTAAGGAATAACATTTATACCGAATTTTCGGATGCAACGAACTTATTTTCTTGTAAGATGCAAGTCTATTATAATGAGATTAGAGTGTATACTGTGTCAATACGGCATAAACTCACTTGGTTTGTACTTCAACATCTTGGAGGAACCTTTTGAGCTTGGCAAAAAGGGTCTGCTTGGACTCCACCGTTTCCTCAGAAACAATGGCCATCCCGAGTGTTTCAGTGACGACGCAGACACCAGCTTCGTTCACCTTGTAAGTTGTCAGTGGGTAGCTCGGGCAGGCAATCTGCAGTCAAATAACATTTTAAGATGTCCACGAGTCAAGGAAGCAAAACAAAGCACCCTGTGAGGGAATCAAGGAGTCTGTCAAAGTTAGACAAGCGGACACTACAGTGAAATCTCGGTAGAACGAACCCCACAATACCGAACTTTTCAGATTAATGAGCTCTTAAAAAATCCTGCGCCCATTGCTAATAGCTTTAACGTAAAATTATTTCACTACCACGTACTTTTGGAATACCAAACTTTTCAGGATAACGAGGGTTAATTTAGTTCCACATTATATTAACAACGCCTCAGTACTACAAGTTTATGTTCTGAAATCCGTCCCGACCACTGGAGCGGTAACGCAAGCAGACGACAAAGCGAACGGACGCCTTGCTTCTTGGAAGACGCGCGACGATGTGGAGGGAAAAAAAACGAAAGAGCTACTTTTTTTCTTTCTTTTTGTTGAAACGCTGACACTGCAGCAAGTGAGCGCAAAAGCAAGGGCTACATGGGAAGGCAAGGTCAGCGAGGCAGAGTGGAAGTTGCGGAGCAGGAAGCATGGGCGCAGAAAACCTGAGGCAGCAATAGAGCAGAAAATGAAACGCGAGAAATTTTCTTTTTTAGCATTTTTTTTTCTTCGAAAGAAGCGATGACAGCCATGCCGCTTCGGGTTTTTCTTTGGAGGCCTTGTTTTTTCAGACGTCTTCGTCTCTTTTCGGTGATACTACAAATGAGTTCATCTCTCCTTGTGACAAAGAAGCGGACGCAGTTTTCGCTAAGTGAGACAATAGATATTCTTCGGCAACTGGAAGGCAAAAAGCAGGCTGTTGTGACCAAAGAACCAAATCGCACCACAGGAATTTGGATGAGCTGGAGGCCTTTGCGCTTCAAAGTTTGAACTGCTCGCGTCAAAAAAAAAAAAAAAAAAAAAAAAGACACAGACTTCTTTAGAGTAAACGTGCATTTCTTGGTGTTTACTTGTGCATTTGTTTTTTTTTTCTCGTGAAAAACGAGTTCAAGGACACACCGTTGTAAAGGTAAGTCGTTTTAGTTGGTAAAAAATAGGTATTTTTGGTTAATTTTTAAGCTTTCACTATAATGACCCCTAAAAATAACGAACATAATTCTGCAGTCCTATGAAGTTTGTTATATCGAGATTTCACTGTAAACAGGTGGGCATTAAAACTTTACATTTGATACCTGGTTCTAGAGTAAAAACACGTTAATTTGAACGTACAGTAACAATTGAACTCCTTTATAAAAGATGTACGCCGGGCAGCAATTCTTGCCTTTTATATGAGGTGTCTTATGATATAGGTGCCGTGTATACATTTTCTTATGAACACCTATTGCAATTTAGGCACACTGGTGTCTCTTATACCAATTTGTCTTTTGCATTGTGTCTGTTATTAAATACCTTTAAAACGTTCACTACCTCTCGAGAAGGATCTGTACCATGTACAAATATGAGGAAGTCACCCACATACCTGAAGATATGTTTAGCAATTCCAGAAATGTGCTGCTCGATTCCCCTGTGAAATTTACTCAAAAATATTTTACAGCCTCTTCTGTCCCGCGTGTTTTAATTAAGTGCTCTTCAACATAATTGCAATTATGAACATAATCCAACTGGCGCAACTTGCCATCTCCATGCTCATGGAGTTGCAACAGAACAAAAGCATGCAAATGCAATAATGATTAATCTTATTTATGATTGTGTTAACTTTGTCATGTAAATAATTGTGTCTTAAAGCATAAATACTTGACTTGTGTGAATATTCAAATGCTTTGGATATTTGAACAAAGATCACAGTATTCAATTTCGCTTTGATTAAAATTTAAGTTACTGAAAGTTTCAAAGTATTCGAAATGAATGAATAGCTGCATATTAGCCCACGTGTAACCCCGTAAAGGTGGTTTCACTGCAGTGAAGTAGTGCTAAGCTGTGAAAACAGCTATTAAAAATCTGCACTGCCACAAAGCCCCACTTCAAGGTTAAATGAACCGATTAATTTTTTTTGCGTTTAATACCTACTAATACTAAGCTTTGTATACCTACTTATATGCTCTGGGTATAGTAAATATGAAAGTGTAACATGTTTCTTTACAGGTTATCACTTGCATTCTACCAAAACTCAAATCCTGCTACTATTCAAAGTTGTTTCTACTTGCTTTGAACCCCCAAAAAATAGTATTTGCACAGGCCTTGTCTCAATTTAAAAAAAATATGTATAATATATTGTACAGGTTAGTTAGGTAATCACAAGTATGCCCATTTTTTATTAGCAGATGTGATATACACTATTTCAATTTAATTTGAAATTATTCAACAAAAATCAATATTCGCACAAGAGTGATATATTTTCCACATTAAGGCTCATCCCTCAGATGAATAGATGTCGGGGATTGTTCCTGATGTATCCCTGACTGATTGAATAAATTTGTTTGCTCCTATGATCTCAACTTGAGAAATCACCTACCATAAACGCTGAGAAACATATAATTTGCCATAACGAGTCCAGGGGTTGCTTCGTTGGGTTCTGCCCATGAAGTGTCGTGCTATGTCCTTTAGTTGTCGCGCCCGCCTGCTAATTCAAACATTGCTTAATTGAAACTGTTTTACAGTCCCTTTTAAGTTGAAATTAACAAGCTTCTGCTGTATCTATTCTGCAAATGTTTGCCTCACAAAGCATTCAGTAGTATATGCTCAGGCAATTGTTTCTTAAGTTCATGCCTTTCATTATTAAAATGTTGGGTGTGACACTTCACTTACCCTGGCATACCTGCCAAGTTCGAGTATTCTGGATTCGAAAGATTTTTGTAACAAGAGGGGGAGGTCGCACTGAATTCTTTGTTTTATTTTAATTAACCAAAAGAAAACAAACAGGAGAAGGGGGGGTTCCAATCGCAAGCAAAAACATCAGCGTTTTGGTCTTACATAATGGCTTCAAATGGCCGAACTTACAAGGGTAGGGTTTCCTACTAAGGTGAGAGACTCAAAGTGGGAGCGCAAATACTCCCGCAAGTTTGCGTCACCAAAACAGCTAGCAAAATTTATTTGTCAAAACAACTAGCATATGTATTTTTTGGGACAAACGTGAACGGACAGTATGGCGCAGCTGGCTGCCATGAAAGCGCAGGTCACAGCTTTGCTCGCTACTAAATTCTTTCGACATAAACGCCAAAACGCGTCTAGCCTTTTTTTACATCTTTACTGCCTTAACCTACTGCTTCGTTAGCCGCGTGCCCTCAGAGCTTGTAGATTGCTATCGAGTCGCCGCGACCGCGATTTTGTGCGAGGCAGTTGCCGCAAACGGTAGTTCCGTTTTCCATCCGCATGCGCTGGCAGCGCACGTACCTTCAAAACTAAGTCGTTTTATGCTATTTATAATAGCATCTGCTGCTGTTTTGTCCACAGAGCTTGCAGAAAACAGCATTGCTTTGACTGGTTGAGCACTGGATGAGTGCACTCTTACGGATTTCTGTCAGTTATGCCGTCGTCGTACATGATCTTGTCAAGAACGACTGAGGTTTCATCCACAGCAAATTGTGGCAACAACCACAGCACACGCACTGTACAAAACAGTGCGTGCGCTGGTCGCTCGGGTGCTTTCGAAGCTTTGAGCACGCTGCTCTCGATTGGCCTTCGTTCGACGGTTCCAGTAATAAAGTTCATATTACCCACTGCGATTAGGAAAAGTGTTCGGAACATTCAAATTTTGGCCCAATGGCACAGTGGAATATGGCGGGGAATTTAACGAATCCGTATCTGCTGCAGTTTCGCATCACTGAGATTCTACTATACGTTGAGATGAGCACCTCATAATTTAGTTTATAATAAAATGTGGTGGGTTCGCGAGAAGCCTGGAGCAGATTTATGTCAATGAAGCCACATGCACGCACAGAAATCTTGATTTCCAGGAGATTTTTACGACAACTGTACTCACGGAAGAAACGGTCAAAATCCGAGAGTCTACTGGACAATTAAGGAGACATGGCAGGTATGACTTGGCGAACTCTATGCACGTACACCGAGGTAAAAAAAGCATCCCTTTTATCTGATATGTCACTGCCGGCCATTGTGAATTCATAGCAAACACGCGGTGTTTTGCATGGTGCTCTTGCCTCAGCCAAATGCAGATTTGACCCGTAATATGCCCAGGTACGCCAAAAGTTCTTGAAAGGAGAGCGCTACCTTTATGGAGTATGCCTCGCCGGAAGCGTGGTCATTGCAGAGGATCATGTTCTGCTTCATGCCAACGCTTTCACGCACACCCAGTTGGTAGAAGATCTGGTTCCGCTGGTCCTGTGATGGAGACGTACCGGTCGTGAGAGTTATAAACATATGGTACGCTGCAACAGACACGACAATTCCTTGCAAAACACAATGGACAAGTTCCATTTTCGTTTTCTCGACCTGCCGCACCAACTTAGAGCAACAAGTTGGTGCCACATGTGCTTGCTTTTATGTTTTCTAGGCTTGTGTGAATATTGTATTGAATATTACTGTATTTGAATTCATTTTGATTCGGATTTAAAATGTTGAAAATTTTGGAGTACTCAATGTGAAAGATTAAATGTATATTAGTCTGCATGTAACCTCCTGTAGATGTGGTTTCACAGCAGTGAATGAGTGCTAAGCCGTGAAAGCATCTATACAAAAGAAATGCGCACTGTCACGAAGCCCCACTTAAAGGTTTAAGGAACATATTACCGCCACATCGATTCATAATTTTCCAAGTTTAAAAGCTGTTCGCACAGGTTATATGCACTAAGTACAATAAATTTTAAAACGTAACATATTTTACACTGTATCACTAGCATTTCACCGAAAGACAAATTCTGTTGCTATTGAATGTTGTTTCCACTTCCTCTGAATTAAAAATAATGGCATTTGCACAGACCATGTTTCCATTTTGAAAAAAAAAAAAAAAAGAAAAAAGAAAAACCGCAGGTTAGTTTGATCATGACACATATGGCCAATTTTTTATAATATGTGACATACACCATAATAATTCGATTTGAAATTATTCTATTAAAAATTTAAAATCACTATTTGTTTTGAATTTGCTTCTGACCTAAAATTCACTATTTACACAAGCCTGCTAATTTTACATAACTGGCCTGCCCCGTGTGAAAAATACCTTGCGCCAACTGCGGCAGATAGTCTGGGTACAGACAATGAACTTTATTGAGGTCCTGAGGGGCGACTTGGAAAGTCCCCTTACGGAGGGAGGAGCCACCGAGAGCAACTCCACCGTCTGGACAGGTAGGCAGTGCCTGACCGCTGCGTCAGGCACCGCTTTGCGTAATAAAGTGTTCGATCTTTACTGTCTAAATTTCAGTATCCTTATTGCCACAACCCCTTAACAGCAGCCCATGGGTCAAGTTGAGATGTACGCTAAGACCGCAAGCAATTTCAGATGCTTTGGTGTTTCCTCATCTGAGAAAGCAGAGAGGTGACGGAGCACCTACATTTTACGGAAGGAATGAGACGTAAACGGGACCAACACATGAGGAGGCATGGACGAACGCCTCGACATGGCTGAACACATGAAGAGAGACGTGCTAGGCATTCGTCTATGTTTCTTCGTGTGTTCGTCTCGTTTAGGTTTCATTCCTTCTGTAAAACATGCGCCAACTAGCCCAACAAAAAGTTGGAGCGCCTACCTTTACGGAGATATCGATGAGGGCAACGTCTGCGTTGTAGAACAGGTCCAGTCCGGCGGACTCCCCAAAATCGAGCTTCTTAAAGGGCAGCTCGTGCAGCGTGGCCCCGACACAGCTAGCTGCCTTTTTGATTTCCTCAAACGCAGCCTTGCGCTGTGCCAGACGGCCCCCTGCAGCACCTGTTCCGGTGATCTGCAAACCAAATGGTAGCACAAAGAGAACATGTCAAGATTTCTAGTACAGTCGGTGCCGGGTGTATCGAACTTGGATATATTGATATATTGGCTATATCAAACAGCTGAAAAATTCCCTTGAAGAACACAAGTAAAAGTATAGGGCACAGGTGCGAATATATCGAACATTTGTACGTCGACATATTCGATACACCGAACGGTGCGCAGCGTCGGAGCCGTGACACCGATCACCATTCAGTTTCGTTCCAAAAGAATTACGAACCGTTTTCGTGCATGCATCGAAAATGTGATCATGTTGCTTCAATAAGTTCGCACAGCGCTTATTCAGTCACGTTTTAAAACAGTTACGGACACTTATCGTGTGCGCGCACATTGAGAATGTGATTACATTGCTTCAATAAGTTTGCGCAGCGCTTGCGATCGCACCTGTTTGTCTGCTGCGATATTCAGCTTGTAAGGTGTGGTAAAGCGTTTTTTAATAATTATAGCAACAGTTTGAAGCACCAAATAAAACTTAAACGATAGTCTGCACTGGCGGCTACGGCACGATGTGCCTTCTCAAGCTAATCCCGCACGCTGGCATGCAGCCCCCAAACACATAGCCTTTGAGATCTGTTTCCATCAGCGCCCCATGCCACAGTGGCTATTTCGGATCTGGAAGGCCATGCATTTGCGAATGGTACACCCCTGGCAGTTTTTCGTTTTCTTCTTTTTTTTTGCTGTTTGTTTTAAAAAGCCATGGTAGCATTGCCACCTCCGAGATTATGTTTAAACAGGAGTAGGACTCCGTAGCAATCATTGCTCTTTTGTTCGTGTTGTGCTGGCTTAGTGTTCTGTCGCCGACTCGCCGCTCTCACATTTCCGACTAGTGCGCGGCATCTTTTCGGCCCTGGTTGCCATGGACGCGAAGAAGCCTAAGAACTTAAACTTGGCGACCGAAACCGACATCATTCGGCGAGTGGAAGCTGGAGAGAAGTCGTCGATCGCAGAAGCTTTCGGCATTCCTTGGAGCACATTGAGCACGACTCTCCGAAACAAAGCCGATGTAAAGGCAAAGGCTCCCCAGTGCTTGCTCCTATGTACGACAACTTTGAAAAAGCGCTGTACGCCTGGTTTTTGGAAACCAGGGCGAAAAACATTCCCTCTGATGGCCCGATGCTAATGGAAAAGGCCAAGTGGTTCGATGCAGCCTTGGGGGTGGACGACTTTACTGGTGGAACCGGTTGGCAGCAACGCTTCAAGAATCGCTATAGCATCGTTGGGAAGACCCTCTCTGGCGGAGGCGGCGCCACAAAGAGCCAGGACATAGAGAAGTGGCTTTCCAAAGAGTGGACGAACATTTGAGACAGCTTCTCGCCGTCGAATATCTATAACGCCGCCGAAACGGCGCTTTTCTGGCAAATGTTGCCGAACAAGATTTTGGATCCTAAAGGGACCTCTTGTCATGAAGTGAAATAAGCGAAATGCGCGTCTCGATCTTGCTCGCGACGAACATAGATGGCTCTTGCAAGCTGCAGCCATTCGTCATCGACAAGAGCAAGTCGCCACGATGCTTGAAGAACGCAAAGAGCCTCCCGGTCCAATACACGTTCAACAAAAAAGTATGGATGACGCGGCACCTCTTTTCCAAATAGATGCGTGCATGGGATGCCGAATTGGAGAAGGCAGACTGCAATGTTTGTCTTCTTGTAGACAATTATTCAGCACATCATGTGGTCAGCCACCTCAAAAGGATCACAGTCAAGTTTTTGCTGCCCAACACCACAGCGAGGCTGCAGCCTCTCAACCAAGGCATCATCAAATCTTTTAAGGTCGGATACAGGCGACATCTCGTGCAGAGAGAGGCTCCTGATCAACCTTCAGTTAGGGCTCATACTGAAAACTGATCTCCTCGGAGCGATACAAATGGTAACCGGCGCGTGGAATGACGTCAAACAAGCCATGATCGTGAACTGCTTCAGCAAAGCTGGCCTTCTAGCTTCACCTGATCACTTTGGGAGCAACGGTGATGTCACAGCAGACGATCACATAAAGTGCCAGCTTTCCGTGTTTCCAGGTGCTATCGCTGATGAGGCCACAGCGAGTGATTTCATCAGCGCTGATAATGATGTGCAAGCTGCTTCAGACCACACCGATGCAGAAATTGTGGCCGACGTCGCCGGTGACGATGAGGCCGACCAGAGCAGCGACGGTGATGCCGACGATGCCTCAACACAACCATGTACCGCTGCAGAGCTTGCGTTGGCATTTAGCCTTATTTGCCGCTGTTGTGGCGCTACAGAAGGTGCTGGGCTTGGCTATGTGGAAAGCCTCAACAATATTGAGAATGGCCTCATGAATTGATGGCTCAAACAAAGAAGCAAACAAAGCTCACAGACTTTTTTTGTGCCAAATAAAGTGTGGTGGATTTCGTGTTTTTCTTTTGATATTCGGAGAAAGTCCGCAAGCGGAAGCTTACCCCAGTCTTTGCAAACTGCCGCTTTGAGACTCTCAGCGCTTCAAGGTAACCCTTAAATGAACATATTTTATTTCGCGATCCCCTTTGAGATCGATACTATATCCATGTTGACTGTAATTTTAACCTGTGAAAGTTTCGCAATGATATGCTCGAAAACAAAAAACTTGTTTCTAAAGCAGAGTGTCCCTTTGATTTGGAATGCAACAGTTGCACAAACTTCCGGAGTTCATATAGGACAACTAGACTTGTGCAAATATTCCAACACATTGATTCACATTTGAATTATTAGAAATTTCAAAGTATTCAAAATGAATGAATGGGTGTATATTGGTTCGCATGTAACTCCTTCTAAACGTGGTTTCACAGGAGTGGACGAGTGCCAAACCATGAATGCACCTCTTCAGGGGAAATCCACACTGCCGCGAAGCCCCACTCCAAGGTTAAATGAACATTTCCTCACACAGCTTCCTCTTTTTTTTTTTTTTAAGTTTAAAAGCTTGTTAAACGGGCTTACATGCTCTAAGTATTGTAATTTTTTTAAATGTAGCATATTTCACAGGTTATCACTGGCATTCTACCAAAAGTCCGATCTTGCTACTACTCAAAGTTGTTTCCACTTCCTTTGAACCAAGAAGAATGGCCTTTGCAGCACCTTTGTTTTAATTTTGAAAAAAATATTGTGCAGGTTAGTTTGATCATAAAAAATATGTTCGTTCTTTTTATATTATGGAATATACAACATTAGTATTCATTTTGAAATTATTCGATTAGGTCAATATTCGCTTAGAATTCACTTCGAACCTAAAATTCACTGATTGCACAAACCTAAGGACAACCTTTCCACGTGCGAAAATGGCTTCACCCAAACAGAAAGAAGGACACATGATAAATGGGTGCAATGGCATCAGAAATCTTAACTGGCACAGCTTTAGCAAAATGTTAGCTCAGAAAGAGAATTGCATTTCATTATTTAATAAACAAAAAAATTTGCCTCCCTGTAACTCCTTTTAGACTTTTCCCACACAAGAAGGCCCCAAACACGAGAGCGCGTCTCAAGATCCGCGACATCGCTATGGCATCATCTGCAACACAGTTAAAAATGAGATTCAAGAACATGTCCAACTTTTTTACCACCTGATATGGGAGCGTTCCAAGGTCCTCCCTCTATGAAAACGGGGGAGAAGACATACTTGCTTACCAACGTACCTACCAGGTGATAAAAAAATTTTCCCACCCAAAGCAGGGAATTGAATCTGCATGAAAAGATCCGCCACAAGCGGCCTAAACGAAAAATGGTTGGCCCGCTCAGCTTTCTACAGACCAGGTTAGCTGCCCAATCTGGCCTGGTAACTGCTACAAGTGTCTTGTTTCTTTGACTATTTCTGAATCTCCCACCAAATGTCTTAGTGTCACGTAGATATTAAAGCCAAAGACATTTCTCACTGCCTCGGGGGACGCTATCTGTTGCAGGGAAAGCAATCGACTCTATTGGGTAAATTGTTCCACTTAAGCCGCTCCACCGTGAAAGCTGGTATAAAGCGTCGGATGACCTAACTTTTGATGTGTGCATGCTGGTAGTGAAGGCATGGCCAATGAATTCAAAAGGAATGAAGTACGCACAGCATGATATTTTATACAGGGACACAAAAGAAGAGACACAGACAAGAGCTGACTAGCAACTGTCTTTACTGTTACACACTGAAACCTCATTATAAAAAAATTTCAACTTACCTTTTTCTTGAAAATAAGTTCGTTACATAGAAAAATTAATTCTGAAGGTTTATTCCTAAAACTATATCTATTTCAACACTATTTTTTCTTTACTTTGTTATAAACTATATTTCTAACATCCGAGTTTGTTATATCGAGGTTTGAGTGTATATTCCTTTCATGTTAAATAAAAATTCACCAGCTCGTCGGTGCTTGTCTGGGCCTCTTCTTTAGCTTTCTTGTGTAGAATATCGTGCTGTCTATACTTTATTACGCAAAACCAACTAGCCCAAAGCTTCACTTTACTGAAAAGAAAAATCAGAGTGAAGTTCAACGCACCAGGTCGATCATGCAGACCACGTCCATCTTGTTCCGGGGATGGCTGGTGCTGGCAGCACTGCAGGACGAACGAGCGTCCACTTCGCTCATGGCCGGTGGGCAGCTCAGCTTGGTGGGAGGAACCTCATCAGAGCTCCGGCACAGTGCTTTTCTGAAAAAAGCACGCCGCGCAGACGGAACGCACGTGTCAGTGTCAGCTCCTGTCGCTTTTTCCTATTTCCACGTCTTTTTCAGTGTACCTGTATTGTTCAACAAATATTACTGCGACTGTGTATGTGCTTCTTTGCTCAAGTGACCCACTTTCATCGCATTGTTCGCTGCTGCTGACGATGATTCCGGGACATCTCGCCAACGCAGGCGAAAAACCCCTTTATATGACATTCTGTGCATGACAAAAAGCGTATGGATTTTTATATGCCACAAACATGAACACTCCTTAAACAGCTGCTTGACTAAAGTCGATGTGATTGCTCAATTATTTTTTACCAAGTTCGAAGGGGTCAGATACAGATGATTGATTGAAAATCCCACATCACAGCTACGGCAGAGAAAGGGCCTTTGGAATGCAGAAAGACATGCAACTGCAGTGTTACAATTTCATGAAGAGGGAAGGGGGGCATAAAGACAAGCCAGCTATTTAGGCAGGAGCGGAGGATGCCAAGAACGTATGAGTTGTGTTTTTAGTATAAATGCACGAGTGGGCGAATGCAGGGGCTGGCGATCTTTTTTTAAAAAGCACCCCCCCCCCCCCCCCCAGCCACACCGTCCTTGCAGGAGTGGTAGCTCAAACGTCATAAAATAGCCAGCACTACAGAGACTCTCATAACTGAGTGACGATGCCAAAGCAACCGTATGATGAGAAAAATTGATGCACCAATGGCCTAACAAAATAAAGGCACTGACTCAAATGTTGGTGTCAGAAAGCCAAATTTCTTCAGAGCTTACAGTAAGCATTCTTTTAATGACTTAAACTTAGCATAAAATTACCCTTAACGTCAGTGAATTCATGTAGAAAAACTCAGCACAGATGAAGGAAACCCCACTCATATCACTCCTCTGCAAAGTTTTCTAATAGTACGAACAACAGACAACATGGTATTGGCAGCTAGGCTAGGGGTACAAATAGAGGGGCGAGCAGGCTGCAGACAGAATAGGCATAGAAAGTGGCACATGTAGCAAAACAGAGACAAAGTGTTGTGCCACATGATGTCCCTGTGTTTGCTCTGGCTGGTGTTACAAGGTTCTGGACGATGAGCACAAATACATACAAAAATTACGGTGATACGCAGATGCTATCTGCCAAAAGCCACAGCCCAATACACTATTATATCAAAATTGTTTTACCAAATACGTTTAGTCAAATAGGACTTCAGAAGGCGGCAGCATTTAATACTCAATGCTAAATGCACATGAGTCTTCTTTGTCAAATACTGTGGTTCTTCAAAATAAGCTGATCATCAAAATTTTACTATCTTATTAATTGATCCATTTGGAGAACATTTCAAGCCCAGTGGGGCAGAAAGCCAAGCAGCAACTAAGTAACTAATAACACCGATTTGAGAAAGACCGCATGCCTAGCACTAATGTCAAGAATTATGTCCTCAAAATGAGCACCGATATGCACAGAAGGCACTCATCGGTGTTCCATCTTGCACAGAGCTGGCGAATGCTAGGCACGGTGCCCCTATGTTTTTTTTTTTCCTGTCTACAAAATGCTACTGTAAATTGAGCAGTACCATTAAAAATGCTTAATTATCTGGACTGCACCACCCAATCGAAATACAGTGTAGTATTCTAAAACAGGAGCGTCAGAATCTTTTTGGTTAAGAGTTAGCGCCAGTTAAAATGCGCAAGAAGCTGTTTCATCAAAGTAAAAGTTTAAATGATTTGTATGAGATTTCATAACAATCATTATCACTTTGCTTGGAATATGCGCATTGAAACACGCAACGAGAGTAAAACCAATCAAACATTTTTCTTTGCCTATATACCTCTGTACACGTCCACAGCCCGCCTGTCAACCTGGGCACACAGAAATATGAACAGAGCACAAAAATACTTGTGAATAGCATTTGAACTAACTCCACTTTGCAGCTGACACATTTCAGTCGTTATGGCCCTCAGGGAAGTTATAATGGGCTGCTGTTGAATGCATCAGATTTTCAGTAATTTATTACAACCTGTCAGACTTGGAAGAAATTCAAGGCCGTACGGTACTTGTTGCATATTCTAATCATCCCTGGTAAATATGATTTATAACATGTACTTATTGTGCAATAGGTCATAATAGGTTCTTGTGTAAAGGAGTTCAATTGGTGACTAGAAGCACATGCACAGGTCAATCATTTTACTGCAATCAGAATAATGAGACAAAACTTGTTCTTTTTATTTGCTGTCATTTGCAAGATGCTAAAAATCTTGAAAATACGCACAGCACACTTCCAGTTAGTTACACAAACATACTGAGTGTGCAGGGTGCTGTGTTTATTCCTTGCCAGGTGTCTGTTGTTTTTTTCTAAACTACTAAAGGTCCCAAATTGCAAAGCCTGATTGCATTGACAGATATGCGCCACATCTGAAGGGCATATTTTTATGTATATACCTGAGAGGTCCCGAAAATAGATTACGTTTTGGATGAGCATGTGACAGATAAATTAGGTGACAATGTTCCAAGGTGACTCAGAACACTAATAAGCAAATTCACAGCATGCAATGTGGCTGAACTCTACATCTTTAAGAAAAAGGTTGAACTAGTCTTGAGTGGCACGCAAAAAAAAAATACGAGCATTTTTTGTGTCACTTGTTTGACAGCAGTACTCATACATTTGAAATTAAAAAAATATATATATATTTCCCAGTGCTTTGGTGCAAAAATATGCTCGGCTGTACTAATACTCTATTTTAAATGAAGCGCAGCGTACACACTCACGATACTATGACAACAAATGTGCAGCAAGTGTGCATAGTCCATGCTTTTCCATAAAAAGTGGTACCTGTGCATGAACAGGAGATAAACATGCAAAGGAAATGGGAAGCTTGCCCTTACTCCATCTAAGAAGGCCGTGCGAACGTACAAAGCAGCAAAATCGCTCGGAATCGACAGTTCCGACAACTGCCATTCGAGCAAACTGCTGCCAGTTACACAGGTGGCACAAGCTGTCAACAGGCAACGCGGCACGAGCATTGTGTGCCGGATGACGTATGTGTTTCACCCTTGACACTCTCAATGCAAGGCCCCTGATGTCACGCTTGGCTTCGCATCGTCGGTCGTGCAGTCACGCGCCACTGAACCGCGGTTCGTTACAGTGGCAAGTGCTGCAATTTTCTCGCACGGTTGGTGCCGTTAAGCAAGTGGTAACTGTCGCTCCATTAATTCTCTGCGCATGCCTGCCCCTACTCACCACTTCCGGGTCAGTGAAATCGTATATACGCAAAGGATTCGTCCATTTAGTTCCGAAGTTATTAAGGTAGTGAAACATTTCCGGCAGAGAATTGTGGAAGCTATGCTAAAAAAAGCCACAGTTTCGCCCCTAGGCTGAAGCAATGACTGCAATAGCAAGAAAATAGAATATCACACGAAGAAGGACAAGCAGCTTGATAATTTATGATACCACTACAGCACAAGCATACAGCACAGCACAGCACTTGTGCATACCACTACAGCACAAGAAAGGAGGCTCAAAAAAAAAAACACATGGGTATACACTGGACAAGTGTGAATTAACAACTGTCATAACTGTTGCATGCTTGTGTTTGAGTAACATGCTGAGAATGTCGACAATGCAGAAGCTAACACTGTCTGATTTTTATTTTTCTTCTGAACTGCGGCCCATGGAATGACACCTCTGCATCTGATGCCTAATGTACCCTGTGGCATTCTTTTTTTTTTGTCTACATCACAAATGCCACAGAAGGGGGCCACTTTTAGTTACGCATATCAAGGGCCGTTTTTTTTTTTTAGTGTAAAAGCGTTGGTGACAGAGAATACACTCAAGCTGTTTTGAGATCTTTGTTGAACAAGTGGTAAATGGTGCATATGAATAGCTCACCATTATATCACTCGAACAAGCATGGCAAGTGGCTGTGTTGGCTAGCGCAGCAGAGGCTGTGGAGCGAGGGGTACCTGGTTTAGATCTCTAAAATGCTCCTAATATTTTTTAAAACTTTTCTTTATGCCTTTTTTAGACACACACACACACACACACACACACACACACACACACACACACACACACACACACACACACACACACACTACACGCACACACACCACACACACGCCACACACACACCACACAGACACACACACCACACACCACACACACACACACACACACACACACACACACACACACACACACACACACACACACACACACACACACACACACACACACACACACATATATATATACACAATACATTTGCAGGACAAGACGGCAACAGCGAAAATCAATCGAGAGTGTTGATATAATTGCTATGGCAAAAAACTAACGTTTCCATTTTATGATCCCAGTTCTTCTATCTGCACCACCAAAAACATGATGCACATAATTTACTACACTAAGCATCACTGTGTTGGTCAATCCTCCTGAATTCTGTGCAGTGTTTTGCAAAGGAAGACATGGCAACAATAGAAAAAGAAAGTGCGAAGAAGCTTTTGCAGCACGAGTGAGTTGTTAGGCACAAGCCCAAAAAATGCAAAGCTTAGAGTAGAGCCATTTCTCAAGCAAGCAGGACCTTGGATAGGTCTTGCGCAATGGCCATTCATTGTAAGAGTATCCAATACTGCACTTTGAAACAACGCTTTCAAAGCCCCGAACTAATTTTCTGCATCCTTCATTGCCCCTTTTATTACCCGACTACAACAACCTTGCTCTATGACACTACACCGAAAGAGTCTGTTTTTATACCATTTATGAACACTGAACGCCCACGCAATGAAAGTTTACACATCAAGCTACGCTCTTAAGTTTTGTAGCGAAGATTGCAAGCATGCATTTGCGTACTATCCACTGCCATTGCCATTGTGCATAGAAAATGACGTACCTTGTGCAACAGCAAGTTTGTAAACGACGATGTATTGTGGCTTATGAGCTCTAAATAATAAAGATGAAGATGTAGCAATAACATGCCATCATTATGCATTTTTCTTCTTTCGCATTTACTTCCCCTGCAAATTAAAAAGTTAAGTGTCACACAGTGAACTCAAACTCCTTCAATTCTTTTTGAGTAATGTCCCTAAATTCTATAGATGTCCCCAAGGAAGGAATTCCTGCTGTCCATCATTTTCCACATTGCGATTCAGCGGTATTCACAAGCGAGAAAATTTATTTCTTTTATAACTACTGCATACTGCAAACAACATACTTAAACCCTTGAAGGGTTTACGACAGCAAGTAGAGTATAAAGAAATATCGCAAAGCCTACGTATAAAACATCAATGTAATATTAGCAGTTGTCAGTAGCAGTTTTAATCTACATCAGTGACAAAGGTCCAACTTCAGAACATCAGATAGTCATAAAAATTATGTCAGATTAACGAGTGGCCCTACAATGGTTGAGTAAAAAAACAGGTCTTAATCAAAATATGAATGCATTGTCACGCACAGTGTGTTCATGCACTACAATATAATTTCATTAACATATCATTAGCTCGTAAAGCTATCCGTTGTAAGTGCATTTGGCTATAATTCACGTAAAAAATGTGAAAACAGTAACAGAAATTGAAATCAGTAATGTGTGTTAGCTAATTCAGTCTCACATGTCAGCACTTGAGCTTAATCAATTATTACGCTTTCTCTGCTTAAGTGCAACTATTTCATAGAAACTTGCTAAAATAGGAGAAGCGAGGAACGAGATCACTTACAACTAGATCTCATCAACATAAATTGCAAGACAAAAAAAATGCAAGCACTTATCTACACAAATCAATATCTAGAAAACAGCTCAAAATTACTCTCAAAACCAATTTTTGAAAGTTGAAAGTGTACTTGTCAGTGCAAATAAAACAAGCAGGTATTTGCAGCTTAAAAAAGAAACTTTCTCAGTACATGTGTAATCTACAAGGTAGGCCTCCATCCTGTTCACGAAGATGTGCTGTCTGAACAAATATCAGCTTGACACTTATTATCTTAAGATGTGGAACTAGCTTCAGCAGTACTCCATCCAAAAAAAAAAAATCCAAAAGTTAGAAGGAAGCAAACGTATTAACATTTCACACTATATACCGCTGCCAATTTATGAGAAGAGTAACAAACAGATACCAGCAACACAGTGTCTTACATGGCAATTAATTAATTATTGTGGTAATGACAGAAGCTAACAAACATCACAACATCGGAAAAGATCCAACAACCATCAGGCAACTAGGCCTCAGGGCTGTGTTGTAGGCTGCATCAGGAAGAGTAAGCAACAACGATGGTGTATCACTTATATAAAAAAAATTTTCTAATAAAACTAAATAAGCTAACCAAGTTTACAATTAAATGCGTGTACAAAGATGTGAAATCTGTTGACACAAAGAATGCACCAGACAAGACCACGAGGCCACTTGGAGTTATACTTGAACCCGCCGCAGTGTGATAGCAGCCACTACACAGCCTACAACATACTCTTTGTGTATCTCTTTGTAATATCTGCCTTAAGGTCCAAACAAAAAAATTCAATTAAGATCTTAGAAATTATCTCCCAGCTTCTCTTTTTTTTTGTTCAGGGTTGGTTTGCACGAGGCTAATAAGCAACTGTACAAGTCAGCGAGAGTGACTAATTGAATGGCTTGCTACTACATTGCAACAGAATAGACAGGTGGGCTAGTTGTAAGTTCATGATTGATGGTTGATATGAAGGGTTTAACGTCCCAATACCACCATATGATTATGAGAGACTCTGTAGTGGAGGACTCCGGAAATTTTGACCACCTGAGGTTCTTTACCGAGCACCCAAATCTGAGCACACAAGCCTACAGCATTTTTGCCTCCATCAAAAATGCAGCCGCCGCAGCCGGGATTCGATCCCGTGACCTGCGGGTCAGCAGCCGAGTGCCTTAGCCACTAGACCATCGCGGCAAGGCTAGTTGGTAGTTCACATTCGATTAGCAAACTGAGAGCACGGAATGCAGCGCTCACGCTGCATGGCTCTTCCCTGTCTGTTGTGTGTGTACCCGCACTCCCAGTTGGCTTGCTACTGACTTTGGAAAATGAGACTTATTTCTGAGCCATAATGTACTTGTGAAGCGTGGCAGTTTGAGCTAGTTGGTATGACATGACGATTGTAATAGCGCGTACTCAGAAGGACGAAAAAGAGACAAGAAGAAGATGCCTTCTCCTCCCATTGCCGTCGTTCTGCTCTTGCTATAACAATCATCATGTACTTGTGAAGTTTTTAATATCTATTTTAAAAGCACCTAAAAAAAGTGCCTGAGAACCAGAAAGTAGCAGCAGCAGGATAGGTGACAGTAGCAAGACTACTGTTTCCTAAATTTAAAAGGACGCACCCACACACATGCACGCATGTTCATGCACACACACACCAATGCACAAACATTTGGCCATGAGTAGCTTACAGTCATATATGAAATATTGGTGGTTAGATAAAATTCATTTATTCTACTAATCAGAGTTGTCGTGGCTGCTTATAATAGACGAATGTGGGCGCATTTTTTTTGCCGACTCACCAGCAGAATATTCCTGTTGCCTGTTGAGTTTCCCAGGCTTATACACGTTTTTCTTTAAGTAAATTCAGTGTTCATTACGTTCACTGATAGAGCATTCATCGATGCTTTGCAAGTTTGATCGTTGAAATCAAACATACGTTGAGGGTAATTAACATTACTCATACTCTGGAAAACGTGCGGCGACCATTGTAGAAATTCCTTCGGAGACTATTGTGGAGTCCCCAAATAGAGAGAGCCACGCCACGCTCTTGGAGTGAACGGACACAGTATACACAGCCGGAACAAACCAAACCAAACACACATTTATTTAACTGCTTTTGATCGATAATATTATCAGCCAAATCATTACCACATCAATCATGATCAACACGCTAAGACATCCTTACACAATATTAAAGAAAACTCAACATGACAAACAAGGCGGTGTCGCTAACGCCTGACTCACCACTTGGGCCCACCGCAGACAAATTCACAGGAGGTGTCAGCACTCCCCACTATGTTAAAAAGTTTAAATGTGCTTTCGTTCATAATAGCATATATTTTCCAGCACAAAATGATTTACATTATTCTTTTTCCTGCCTTCACACTTGGTATCGTTGTATTATAATTAAAAATATTTTCAAAAATAGCAAAGTTCATCAAACTATCACTTCTACAGCGCTTGAAATTGAATGATTATTTGCTAGTAAGCTGGGCTGCATCTAGAAACTCTGGTACTAATTATTACAACACAGAACAGGATGGTGGGACTATGAAGAGACCAGAATGACTGCTTAATGCCAAATGAGCTTCACTGTTTTATACATTAGACTACATTGTGAATAAATACTAAAAAGCTGTAAAGCTAGAAAATTACCTACACATCACTATCACCTACTGGCTGTACTGGTTTCTCAAGAAATTGCAGATCCCCTAAACGTAAAGTAACTGAGGGCTTATTAATGTACAAGCTACTCTCATGCGACATGCCGACTGGCTCTCCATTGACAAGTGTGCAGTCATTTGCGAGTGTCAATGTAAGCTTAATCTATTTTAACGTACATGCGGGGTAAACAATATCTTTTATTCTATTTCGGATATGGCTGGTGCGTTGTCGCATGTGATAATTTTTGCTAATTATTTGCATATGAAGTATAACGATTACATAATGCACATTACTGACATACAAGATGCAGACGAAAACAAAGTGCCGCTCACTAGGAACTAAATTCAGAGGATGACGCCAGTTTTGAGACGCGTTCCAAAAGTCCGCAACAAAATGCGGTGGCATTCCAGATACACGGAAGCGCTAACCCATTAAAACAATGTTTCGTTAAAGGAGTAACCAGAACATTATATTGTTAAGGCTAGACTGACCGCCCTATTTCAGAACTGATTCTAGTTTCAAAGTTTTTGAGACTTTCTGCAAGAAAATGACCCATTTTACTCCATACATTGCAATATTTGTGCTGCAACAATTAGTTTAAAAGGTTATCAATAAAGTTTATTTAATTGTGAACCAATACACCTTGATTTATAGTGTAAATAATGTGTGCCACTTCAAGTAATACAACTTAAATGTAAAACAAGCTCACGCTATGTGCCACAGGGCTGTCTTAAAATTTCTGCTAGCAATCGATCGTACAATCTGGGACTTGCTTACTTTGCAGAATGATTCAGAAGGACCATGAAGCACGTCCAGTGCACGGAACAAGAGCGCTAGGACTGTTAGAGACGGGGGAAAGTCAGTTATCGTGCGAGGCACTCACGACTTATCGTGGCTAGATAACAAGACGGACTTTTCTTTGTTGGCATTGCAGCGGAGCTGAGAACCCACCAAGCACAAAAAGCTGCGATGTGTAGAAAGCCTTCCCGATAACACAGCTAGTTGTGAACATGTATTTTTTTTTTTTTAGGTTCGACCTAGCAATATATACCAAGGGTGCTCCACCTCTGTTACAATGTTCTTTTATGCGACAAGTTAACGTACATAGGAATCAGCGAAAAGCTGCTTACAATGTGCTTTAGAAAGCCTAGAGGTCAGTAGCACAAAGAGCGAGATAAAGATAGATAACACAGCGGTTATAAATGCTAAGGTTCTAAAAGGAACCCAAACAGTTGTCAAAAAAAAAAAACTTAATTAAATGAACAAATTAGTAGTATGCATGAACCGAGATGTGGTTATGGCGCAAGCACCAAGCGACACTTCTGTTTCTCTTCTAAACACTTCTGATTAAGAAACTGCTTTCGGTTCTTAAAACGCTCAAACGAGTCTTAAAATAAAAAAAGAAGTGATATGAAATTTATTGTTCTGGTTCAAACGAAGAGTTTTATAAGATACATGTGACATAGGAGCACAGGTAATCTTAAAGTAAGGACTAATTAGGTGCTAAAATTATAATTAAAATTCATTGAATGCATTTGTTGAAAGAGCAGGCAGTTTTCTTGTGAACAGCTGGGATAGTTGAGGCACATCGCAGAGTTGATCTTGAACAAGCGCTAATTTCAACATGGCCTCCGAGATGCACTCAGTGTTCACCACGTTGAAGTGAGCGGTGGTCAAGGTGCTTCACTACAGACCCAAAGGTCGCGGGTTTGATCCTGACCGTGGCGGCCGTGTTTTATGGAGGCGAAATGGCAGGCGCCCGTCAACTGTGCAACGTTAGTGTACGTTAAAGAACACCAGTTAGTCGGAATTCCCAAAGCCCTCCACTACGGTGTGTCTCATAATCATGTCGTGGTTCTAGGACGTAAAACCCCAGATAATGTATTGAAAGGCACTTGAGCAGCATGGCGAACCACAGTGAAGCAATCCACAGTGAAGCAATCATTTTGTGCTTTACCCTTGCCAAAATGAGAAGACTCCAGTGACTGAGGATCCGCCCTACATCCTCAAGCAGAGTAACACAGCACCATACTTGCCGAACAGACTCAACAAAGAACATAAAGCAAGAAACTTGTTTTGTGATCGATGCGACACCTCCGTTCTGCAGACGCATCCATTGGAGGTGCAATTGCGTGCTCATTAAGACATTTAACGCCTTCTTTTGCACTTTGCGGGTGTCAACCGCATGTTTCTGAATGGTTATTTCTAGCGATTTTAAGTTAATTATTGGATTACTTCTTTGATATTACTGTTAATTATATCACTTAATACCTTGTTCATTCATTTTTGCCCGGTTTTGAGGATTTCTACCTTTATAGTGGACCTATTTATATTATTATCTGGAGTTTGACATTCCACAACCACAATATGATTATGAGAGACGTAGTGAGGGGGGGGGGGGGGCTTCGAAAATTTTCACCCCCTGGTGTTTTTTAACGTGCACCGACAACGTCCAGTACATGCATTTCCACCATTTCGTCTCCTTCGAAATGCGACCACCTCGGCCGGAATCGAACCCGCGACCTACGGGTCAGTAGCCGATGTTCTAGACCTGCATGCTGAGCGCTCGATGGTGAGTGTGACCACGCCACAGAACACCTAACCCCGCTACGTAGTAGCTACGGACGAAAAGCCCTGCCTTTACTCACTAAACATTAGCACGGAAGTTTTAAAGGGCGCCGTAGTCAGTGTGCGACATGCGAACGAGTTTTCAAAGTGCGAACCAAGCCCCACGCGAGCCCGTCGCTGTCTTCAGCGGCGCTCCGTCGTCGTTTATGATACGCTATAAAGTGCTATATACAACACCCCTACGCGCTTTGATCGAGCGCAGCGATTCGGGCGGAGACCACAGCGTACACATTGCGCGGCTGCAAAGTCTCAAACACCAGACGCAGCGCAGCAGTATCTGTGTGTTAGCTCGAAACATCTATACAGCGGTGAAGTTTGCCGGCGCGATACGGAATGCGTGCCGCTCGCAAAAGTACAAACACGGTAGCAACAACAAGAGTGGATGGATATCCGGAGATCATCAGTTGACACTGCAAGTTTTACGCACAGTAGCGCAAGGCCGTTCAATTTTAGCGCCAGCACGACAGAAAAAGTTGGATGCCGGCTTACGATTTTAGGCAGCCTTTTGAGCTTCAATCGATCGTTCTTGAGAGCAGGTTGATTCGAACAAATGTCAAACGAAAGTTTCCAACGGGCGTCTGAGTTTTTTTTTTTGCGCTTGTTTTATGATTTATAACCCGTAGTACGACCTGATGAAAACTCGCAGTACGTACCGCACAATAAATACCAAACAAAAAGCAGGAAATGTCACAATAAATACCAAACGAAAAGCAGGACAGGTTACGGATACGGGACAAATAACACTCCCAAAGCGCGCAACTTAACCGTTTCGAAGTCTGTGTTGACCTGCGGTCAACAAGCGCAACTATTTCGGCGCGTTTATTTTTTCTGGACCGCCCGCGAAGCCACGGCTTCGTGGTGGCGGTCTCAAGTTTTTGCTTTCCAAATTAGGAAAGAGACCGTCCTGCTCACTGGAAGCACACGGTTCGAAACGCAAGACACAGAGCTGGAGCGGCGATTTCGCACTCCATAAACGAAAGAAGACCAGCGAGCCGGGGCGTCGGACTTCCAAAGAGACACACTCTACGATTGCCACATACAACCGTTACCAAAAACAGCTGCCGCTCGCTTCGTTTGCACGCTTGTAAGAGCACAACACTGCCACAAACCGCGTCTCGAGGACAGCATTAAAACGGTGCTCACAACACCGACCCCCGTGAGTGTCACGACCCCGCGGGTCAACACATCCGCGATAAACGTCCGGCTAGTCGTAGTAACCAGCCGCGTAGTCACACAAACTAGGCGGCAAAATCAAGCGCTGGTAAAGCGACTGGCCAGCTATCTTCAGCTTCCAATGGCACTCACGAACGTTCTTACAGAATTGCGCGGCAAAGAGTGAGCGCGCAGGTAGCGTTGGCGCCTTTGTAAACGATCGCATTCCTACCTTTTGAGCATGAGAATTTCATGGAAACACCAACCACGATCGCCTTTCACAGAGTTTTGTGGCGGACGCCATACTTTGTCACGTGACGCGAAGTGGTGTTAAAAATAAGACAAAACAATAAAGCGCCATGCTTGTTCACGTGATTTCGACGTGCTTGCGTTTCACGGTCACGCTTGTTTTCTCAATTACGCGCGAATTTCCGCTATTTTTACAAGCTTAAACTTTGCTAAGCTGCTCGAAGGGGCTTTACATTCTAAATTGATTCTCACAGAAAGCAATGCAAAGTGTCCTGACATCTGTTGGCGGTGTTTGAAACCTTCACCGTGCTTGTATGGCTTCCAAAATCTAAACGCGTACGCTCAGTTATCTCAAAGGACATAATAATGGCAACCGAAACTGCTGATGCGAGTCGCCACCAGAAGATGGTCATTCCGCGAAGCCACTTATTGGAACGGCGCGGTGATTAAACGGTGCGCTCTCCGAGGTTACTCAACCAACTGTTTTTCCTGATCGCTGCAACACGCCACTGTCGCTCTAGACGCGCGAAGTGAAATGCGGTAGGCTAGGGACGAGACGTCGTGAAGCGCTTCACACGAGAGGCCACTCCCACGAATGAGCGAAACTTGAGCGCTCTCATTATCCGGCGATAAGCTCCCAGGGCGGCCAAGAGCTCCCCGCGGCTAATCAGAGAAACGTCAAATCCCGACAGTCTTTCGCCGCGGCAGTGTGTTCGCTACGTTTTTGTGGACGTGTACAAGATGTCAAAGAAAGAGGAACTCCACGTAAGTATTGCATGCGTTACTGCCACGCTGTGCGCTCGTTTCTCTTTTTACTTTCGCCTCAATTTAAAACAAGCATACGTATGATGAGCCCATGTGTGAATTCGCGTTTGGTGTATATAGTGTCACATGTGTTTACTGTACATGTTTAAAGCGCGTGCAACAAGTGAAACAGGTCATAACTCCCGGATAAAACCTGCGCCTTGCTATCATCTCCATGGACAGATCAGCTGTGCCATGCGATGTATGTGCATGTTTCACGACCCATCTTTTCGTGACTTCTAAGCTACAGATTGCGAGAGTCCACATTGAAGCTGCCAAGGCCGGCTTGTAGATATATCGTTGACGGGGGTATCAAATTTATTTGACAGTGCATCCGATGCACGTAACGATGCCATAAGTAACAAACTATGGCGCTAGAAGACAAACTAGCAAGTATTTTAGGCGTCGTGTGGGTTGCCAGAACGTAGCAAGTTTTATGTGCATTTCACGCAAGGATTACGATGCCATCCACAAGGACTCTCGGGTCAAAAGAGAAAAATAAGGTCGGAGATCTCTTCACCGAGACGGTTTTGTATTACGAGCGCGCGAAACGCATATTCACAATCTCTAATGTTATCTCTGTGAGCAACTACGCTGAAAATGATAGACAGTTAGGAGAAGCACGAAAAAAAAATAAGGCAAAATAGAGGGATAAATCAAGTAATCCAAGCGCTTCCGCTGCAGACGGGCTTGTCAGCTGTTTTTTTTTTTTTACTTCCACGTGATGCGAACGGCGCGCAAATTACAGCAGCAGACGATACTTGAGGCCAATACGCGCGGATAGCCATCTTGTCTCATTAGCTTTTTTGTTATTGTTTTTCTTTCGTTCGCGGCATCCCCTCGCCCGGAGGGGCTAGTCTCAGGAACGCGCCTATCGCGAAGCTACGTGTTAAGAAAAAAATAAGAGAGAGATAGATCGCGCGAGCCAAACAGGATTCTGGGACTTCTTCCACGCCGCCTTGGGCTACAGTTTCTTCGTCTTCAAGGACAACAACCACCCGGTGCGGCTGCATTAACTACCCGACGTAACAAGTGCGACTTCAGACTGGATCTCATCGCATGGGCTCTTTAGACGGTGCTCAAAAGACTTCCCTTCCCCCTCCTCTCTTTTCCCGTTCTCCAATGATAATAAACAGATGAAGGCAGAAGAGACGAAATTCCTTCCGTATCTCACAAGGCTTCGCTTTCTAGGAAGAGGGGGGTCGTTGTTGATGTTATTATCCATTGGGCTGCATTTTTTTCGTTGTTTTGTTGGTGCAGCAGGCGTGAGTCACGCAGTGTAATCACGCGGTCACGTAGTGTACAAGAAAAAAACACAAAAAACAAACGCTATGCTGGAATATATATATCTTTGGACGCCAATCTTCAGAACTGAGGGAAAGAGCAGGCAACATAACGGATATGATTTTTTGGTTAAGCGTTTTTAAGCATACTTTTCCTGTCACATCACCGGAATTGTGGGTCTCCAAAAAAAAAAAAAAAACCTAAAACAAAGAAACCCCTACAGATTGTGATAAATATTACATTTTATCTTCTCTGCAGAACGCAAGAGCGTCAATAATCAAGAATCTTGTGTTTATAACAGCTATCGCAGCAACAACGTACTACTTCAACAAAAGTTGCGATAAAAAGAATCAGTCAACTCGCTCTCAGAAGTTGACATCACCAAGCTAGGGTGGCTTCAAACATTGAGAAATGTGTCTAAGTGCTACAGTTTTGATGATGATGGTAATGATGATGTGCGGTGGTTTATGACACCATTAAGAGCCGGGCGCTATCAAAATGTACCACGCTAGATTTCTGAAGTGATATAGCAAGCTTGTTGAGTAAACCACTTGAACACTGATAACGTAAGTCACAGGGATAAACACGAGGGGAAATCATGACACACGAGGGTGCTGATAAAAAAAAAAAAAACTCAGCACAACGAACAGTTGTAGACTCCATGGTGATTGGATATAAAGATAGAATGGATGATGAGCCTGGATATGCATATTCGACAGATTAAAAAAAATACAGCTCAAATTTTCATTTTGAGGCGCTTTTTTTTTTTCACATGTCCTACGAATTCGTTTCGAGTGCATCGAGAATTCTTTGGAAGGGCTCTCACCGACTGCGATTTGTTAATCTCAATATACGTGCCGCAAACCAATTAGGTATTATAAATAACTGTATTTGTTTATTTATTTATTAGCTACTGAGCAAATGAAGTCCGTGCAGGGTGTGTAGAACACAATAAGTCGACAAAAGTAAATTAATATAATGTTGAACGATGGAATTCTGGCACACAACTGAATAAAGAGCAAAACACATTTTTAAGAGCACTACTTTAAACAATGCAAGTGTAAAAATACAGGATAATGATATATAGTGTCTACATAGGTAAATCATTACAAACCTGCATGCATTAATGGTGCGCGGGAAATAAAAAGAGTATTCGAATAGGTTGGTTCGGGCAAAATAAATGGTTATAACATTTGGGTGATGTTGCCGAGTAGGCTTCTACAGTATTATGCTTAAGTACACTGTGGGACCGAGTGCAAAAGTTATAGTGAGTAACTGCGAAACAAATAATATCAGTTTGCCAATTATTCGCTTCGATTCCCCGTGTGCATCTCTTCAAGTTAGAGCTAGAGGGGTGTGTGGTCCTGCGATGTGCAAAGCGGGGTAATTTACGATAAATAGATTACAGCCTTGTGCATTAACAAAAAAAAAAAAAAACTAGCGATAAGCAAACACACATGAACTAATGAACGAATGAAGAAATGCTTCAATTGAAACATTGAAGTGTGGCAGCTTGAGCTAGTTAGTATGACATGATGACAGCTATAGCGCGAGAACAGAACGAACCCACAGTCCCGGTTCTTGTCCCTGTGTGTTGGTTCTGTTCTCGTGCCATATAGCTGGCTTCAAATGAGGCTCACAAAAGCAAACTAACAAAAATGCCCGATTTGCTGCACGGAGTGCTGAACTGCATGCTTTAGAGATTAATATTGTTTCCAGTACCTGACGGGTTTCGGCAGCGAGTTCGCGTCCGAGGATCCTAGGTGTCCCGGGTCACTTCCCGAAGGCCAGGTAAGAAATTTTTGGTGGCTATTATACTTAAGACGAAGAGTAAAACTTAATTACGCTTTCTTTTGTTCTGCTGGCGCTCTCGCAGATGTTTCGTATATGGCAGCTTTCTGCACATTGGTTAAACATTGCCGATACATAATCACGCTTTGGCTAACCACATACCATATTTGCATGGTCACATAATATAATTAAAGCACTGCAGTCACTTCTGTCAAATCTACGCCGTGGTGCACACGAGCAGTTGGTATTTGAAACAGCAGAAATGCTACACCACATAACAGAGAAAGGGCATCACGTTATATTTCAGTGTTTGCCAAGCCACTGTGGAATTATCGGTAACGAACGAGCTGATCAAGCAGCCCGTTCAGCCCATACAGAAGACAACGACCAGTCAATACCTCTCTCAAGAACGGACGCTGCTAGGAGGCTCCGAATGCTTGCTCGCCAACGCTCCATGGCTCTTTGGAATGAGCCTCTTTTTACGCATGCAAGATTACGATCCCTTAATCCAACGTTAAGCATGCACCTTCCAACAAAAATTCGACGAGGCGACGCTACTGCTCTGTGCAGACTATGGTTGGGAGTCGCGTTTACCCGTGCGTACGCCTTCCGCATAGGTATGGCCGACACCGCCGACTGTGCACACTGCGGAGATGAAGAAACAATTCGACATATCCTGTGTGACTGCCCGAAATACAACCTGGAAAGACAACACCTTTCTAATAAACTAAACAGGTTAGATGACCAGCCGCTGTCAGAAGAAAGTATACTGCGCCATCGTCATGACTCATCGTCACAGAAGAAAGCCGTGCAAGCGCTACTGGGCTTCTTACGAACTACTGGCCTGTCGGAACGCCTCTGAGTGGACTGATTTTGCGTGCGCGTGTGTGTCGGTGTTTTTCTCTTATTTATTTTTTTTTAACTCTCCCTTTCTCTTTCAACCCCCTATTCCCCAACCCCAGTGTAGGGTAGCATACCGGATACTAGCATCTGGTTAACCTCCCTGCCTTCCTCTTTTCTCGTTTCTCTCTCTCTAATATAATTAAACTTTGGCTGACGTTAGCTAACGTTAACTAAAGGTAGCCAAAGTGTGGCTAGCGTTATCCAAAGTGTGATTATGTTCTCTGGTTCACATATGAAACAGCTCGGCAAATATTTTTTTTCGGACGATGCTCATAGTAAACTGTTTAAATAGGCAACGGGTAGAGTGGGCCAAATACATACCTATATGAAATCCATGTAAGAGATTATTAGATAGCGGGAAGCTCGAAATGGTCAATAAAGAAAAAAAGAACGAGACTCATATAGCCTCCCCTATCTTCGTCACGATATAGCAAATTTTGTCAGCCTTTAAAACATTAAGCACAGAGCCGCAACTATATAGGGCAGCCAAGAGGGTTCTGACATGCCCCTAAATTTTTTCGTGCTTTGACTTTTCAGGTGATACTAAAGGGCTTTCACGCCTTCGCATTGACGGCCTCTTGCCAAAGTTAGCCAATGAACACATAAACACCACGTGAAAAAAGTTACTGGGTACGACCCCGATTGAGCTTCAAATTTGCATTCTCAGTACCCGTCGCACGTTAAAATTTCGGAAATACTCGCACACATCAATTAGTTGTGCTAATTCTTCTTCACTTAACGCAATAACTGAAGTAAATGGGACCTTTTTTTACGTATAGGGAGTGTCAATGTTTTTATGTTACAGCATATTGAAATATTTTTTGTGTTTTTTATTAATAGAATCTGCTGTCTTGATATATGCTGTCACGTTATGCTTTATCTAATCCCTATTTATTTATTTATTTATTTATTTATTTATTTATTTATTTATTTATTTATTTATTTATTTATTTATTTATTTATTTATTACCAGTGGTGCTGTTTAAAGTAGTTGGCAAATGCGACGTTCCAAAAAACTCGATTAGGCTTTGCACAGAGTATAGTCAATGCACAGCCTGGCCGGCTATCTATATATAGATATAGTATAAGTTAAGATTAGTCAAGGCTGGCTAATATTAGCTGTACATGATTGACATTAGTTAAGCTTAGTTGAGCAATTGATACCACGCGATGGCCAATCAATAGGTAATCAAAAATCGACTAAAGACCAGCGAATTCCAGAAAATGCTTGATTGAGCTTAGCCTAGCCTGGAAAGCATGACCAGTACCTTGTAATAGCCATTCGATAGCCAAGAAATAGCCTATAGATAATTGATAAATAACTAATAATTAAATTACATAGAAATCATGCGCTATGTCTCGCTGAAGAAGCTGTTTATTTATTTATTTAGGACCGTGCCCTGCTATTGCAGGAATTATAGCAAGTATACCAACAATAGCGAAATAACAATAACGTCCAAATAAACAAAATTGTTTAGTCAATAAAAATTCTGAAGGAGCCATTCTTGTTCAAGGTAACAGCCATCATGTATCAACGAAGGAAAATATTTGTGCTGTGAGAAGAGTGAGACGCAATAAATTTTATTCGCGAACCCCACAAGAAAACAACAAGAACAACAAAGAAAATTGCGCGAATACGTCCTTGCGACACTTTACTTGGCAATTTGCGTGGCGCGGCTATTTCTGGACGACATGTAGTGTGGGTTCACGACGTACAAACTTTTATTAGTGCCAATGTTGGGATTAATAAATTATTACGAAAACGTTGTACTCGAAAATTATCTGCACTGGAGAAGAGATTTCCAACCCACAGGTCGCTCATGTTGTTGCTTACATTTAGTAAAGGTTGTATAAAAGAGTGGTAATGTTCTCGGGTCTATGTTTTATGCATTCCTTTTTATGGATTAACCTATCACCGAGAGAATCCCACATTGGACGAGAATATTCAAGAATTGGCCATATGTCACAATAATTGGTCACATTTTTCAATATTCTTGTTAAGTTTGGAGCAAGCATACTCAAGAATCGGTCTCACTTTCTCAGGCGGCTGATTTCTCCTTTTAATTGTTCCCAATGTTTTAAGTCACGCGTACGTTTTGAGCGTCATGTATTGACACTTTTCAGGTATTGACGCTTTTCAGATATTATGCAGGCGGTAAATCCTTAAACTTTTTTTTTCATACGTTTCTGTATAGACAGTCCTCGCCCGGAGTCCACATTTTGTAAACAGGACAAGAAACAACGACAAAGAAACGCACAGGAAAAGTCAATAAAATTACAATAAATCACTCATTTATGCATCTGTTTGCGTTTCGTGACTGTGAAAATGCAGCGAATGCTGTACGAGCGGTACGTAATTGGCAGCCGGAGGCGTTACCGTGGAATTAACGAGGGCCGGAATGTGCACTCCTTCTGTGTATGTCTTTAGCGACGCCTATCAAGAATTCCTGCTGAAACGCCGACACGCAATGACTATGCTGTCTCTAATCAAAAGTCCGTTTCGAAGGGAATTCTCAGATCAGAGTATACGTGCTGACCATTGACATAGAGTGAAAAAAGTTGTAAAGTCGGCTCATATTTCTTTCTTTCTTTCTTTCTTTCTTTCTTTCTTTCTTTCTTTCTTTCTTTCTTTCTTTCTTTCTTTCTTTCTTTCTTTCTTTCTTTCTTTCTTTCTTTCTTTCTTTCTTTCTTTCTTTTTTCTTTCTTTCTTTCTTTCTTTCTTTTTTTCTTTCTTACTTACTTACTTACTTTGTGTCGCCCTTTCTTTCTCTCTTTGGAAGTTTTATGCGAATGCATGTTTATCACCCCGTAGAAAGGCATTGAGCAATTTTGTTGTGTTTCTTGAACTTTTGCGCGCACGACATGGACGCCGCCGTGATCACGAGGGCAATTTCGGTTTTATTTTTTTGTCACGTCCTTGTCACTTAGGCATCGGCTTCACTACGACACCGAGTACGCAGCAACTTAGTGCGTATAGCACAACAATAAATATCCACAAAACGCTCAAGACAGACAGCTCGCACGCGCTGTAAAGAACACGTCGCAAACATGGCCGTTTGTATACGATGACTGCTCACAACCGAGTGAATGGTTTGAGACGCTTAGGAGGAAAATGCGAGGCGCACGCGTCCTGTCGTGCGGGCGGCGGCCACGATTGCAAGGTGGTGTATATCGGACTACGCATCACTCTTTGGCGCCCGTGCGGGGAGGGGGGAGGGGGTGAGTACTTAACGTTATACACCTGTTTTCTTTGGATGTCGTCCTGAAGGCAGCAATGCAGTTAAGCAGTCGAGTAGCCACAATATAACCAAACTGGGAGATCGTTTTTAGAAGTTTTTGGAAGGAAAGGTGGTGTTTGTGAGATTGTCGCTGAACGCATTATTATTATTATTATTATTATTATTATTATTATTATTATTATTATTATTATTATTATTATTATTATTATTGTTGTTGTTGTTGTTGTTGTTGTTGTTGTGTTCGGAGACACACAAGCCTGAATATATTATATACACATAAAACGTGGAGGGAAGAGGCTGACAACTACCACCTGAAGGCACGCAACGCTTGCCTGCTGCTTCAGGAAGGGGAAACAAAGAGGAGAGGAAGATTAGAAGAAATTATATGAGAATAAAGAAAGGAAAATAACACAGACATAAACACAAATACGTAGTTACATGAAAAGACGTCTGTAAACGAGGTGTCAAATCGGCTTTGTTCACGAAACTCAGAAGGCCCGATTGGCCTGGTCAGGCCGTGCACGACATCAGACAATCATCAGGGATCGTGTACGTAATTTTTGTAAGTCCATATTTTCTGATGAGCCATGCCCACTGAACAAACGAATGTAGGACACCCTAAAATGACGTACATGTTCAAGTGTCTCGCGGGAGCCTCAAGGCGTTAAAATAATGGCCTGTGAACATGCCCTTGGCAATATAAGTAATTGGGAATACGATATCGCTTTCATAAGAAGATGCTGAATTAGTTTGAGAAAAAAAAACAACACGTGGACTCGGAGATTGAGGTGCAGATAAACCAAACTCAATGTTGAGTTAGAGCCCGTAAATAGTCAACGGAGAGAGCATTTAGCACGCTGCAGTATAGTATACAACATTGAATCAGTGAAAACGCATCTAATGAATTTGTAAGATGTTGGTGATGATACATTACCGAGACATTACCAAGCAGAAAACAAGACCCCAAGGCATGACAGTGCATGGTTGATATGGGATAAGTCTTGGGCAGTCCACATATACGGCGTCGACCTTAAAATCTTTAATTTTAGGTTGAGAACGCGAAACCCGTATCGTTTTTTGTTTCTGCAGTTTTCGCCTATGACGGATCGTTAAATCCCTTTGCAGAACAACCCACAAGTGTGCCCTTACGGTCTCTATGCCGAACAACTGTCGGGAACTGCCTTCACGGCTCCCAGGGAGACCAACAAGAGAAGGTAAGATTCGACAGTTAGTTACGTATATACGTGAACCCAATGATATCAGATCGGATCTATTTGTCGGTTCTGAAATGGGTAATATTGTGACTTGATTGACTTCTAAGAGAAAAAAGTACGCGATTTATGCCGATCTATGAGATCTTGCGCATAAAATCTTGGTGTCGGCTGTGCTGCGATTCTTTACAACGGCGGCCGCATTTTCCATGGAGGCAAATGTACTCGATGCCCGTGTGCTTAGGCTTAGGTGCATGTTACAAAACCCCAAATGGTCCAGATTACCGGAGCCCTCCAGTTAGGCGTCTCTCATAATCATATCGTGGTTTTGGGACATCAAACCCCGTCAATTATGGCATTATGGTTCTTTCACAATGTACAGACAAAAGTAACTTCGTTCTCGCACTGGCGCCACGTGCTGGTCTTGAGCAAGCTGGAACGGAATAAGAAATGAACGTACTCGTGTTCCTCTATAATTATTGCGAAAGTGGTTGTCCGTTTTTTAACCGCACAACTCTTGATATGTCACGGTTTCGTCACTATTCGCGTTGAACGAAGCTCTCGTTCACTTGTTATCTTAATGGAATTCAAAGCAGTATACCTTCCTCTGAGACCTGTAGTAGGCCTGTCTGTACCCTGAGAAGAGCAAATTCGATGCTGTGTTGAGAATGTCATCTCTTCTGAGTAATACTTGACGAAAAAAACAAAACAAAGGGAAAGCAAGAAGCGTGTTTTATCGTGCTTTCTTAGAATTGTACGCACAAGAAAAAAAAAATAAACGTGCCTTCTGAAAGGTTAGGCTCAGGTTGCGCAAACCGAGCGAAATCAAGTTAGGGTTTCGCGAACAGTCGACAATTGAGGACGCCGTCGCTTATACGAGTCTGTCTTCGTGCTCGCGCGTGCCCATTGTGCGGACCAGCCTTCCATTTTTTTCCCGAGAAAGAATAAACAAAACGAACTAAATAGCCCGTATTTCGTTCCACGCACGATTTCTGTTGGACATGCAAAAGAAGAATGAGGCTGGGAGTACTATTGAAGAAGCGTAACAGCGTAATCTTTCATGGAATTCATTAAAATCACTTTCCCTACACGGCAGTGCAACCCAATAGAGTGTGGACACGTTCATCACAAAAGAGATGCATCATGAGGCCTAAGTGACTATATATATATATATATATATATAGGGAGAGAGAGAGAGAGAGAGAGAGAGAGAGAGAGAGAGAGAGAGAGAGAGAGAGAGAGAAGAGACACAACGTAGCGGTTGTCTTAATTTTATTTCCAACGGTTTCGACCGGTGGACCGGTCTTCGTCAGGGTTTGCGAACAAGTGCGACGCTATGTGAACATGTCGCGTCGACATAGTGGTACAGAAGGAAACGGGAGAGAGCGACAAATTAGTGGTGTTTTACAGTATACATATATAAATATATATATATATATATCTATATATATATATATATATATATATATATATATATCTATATAATATAATATATAATATATATATATATATATATATATATATATAACACTCCCACGTTTAATTCACATATTAACCAAATAAAAGTGGCTGGGCGATAGCTGTCGTGGTAGCTGAGTGGTAGAGCATCGAACGCGTCATTCGAAGGTCCCAGGTTCGGATCCTGCCCACGGCAAGTTATCTTTTCACCCACTTTTCTTCATATTTACATTACAATTCGGTCTAATATCTTCCCCTATACATTCCTTGGTATTATTGTCTGTTAGATCTCATTAATATTGCCTGAAAACACGGAAAAACGAGCCCTTAAGTATACAATTCTTTCCCTATATATATATATATATATATATATATATATATATATATATATATATATATATATATAGTTATGAGATTCGGTGAGACCTCTATGACCTGTGGTGCATCGGCATGTGCCCGACAGATCACGGACCTCGAAGCCACACCTGCGTTAGCAAAAAAAAAAATGCATTTGTTTGCCATCTTATCGTGGGCTTTATCTCACTGCCATCTTCGGTCACCGCATACAGCTTTACATTGTGAGAATTCGTCAATGAATGACGATTAATGTGCAATCGATCGATAGCTATGATCTGGCATGCTAAGGTTCCTTATGGTTGAATCCTCATGGATTCAACTCATGGATATGGTTGAATTGGACGAATGGAGAAAATATGTGGCCAGAACAGTGGATTTTCACATCTATATCGTCCCTTCATCAACACAGCCTTATTAGTTGTGATGCCAGCGACGTTTTCGTTTTTGATACATGCCAGTTATTAAAATACATTACTAAATAACAAGAATTCTCAGGTTTGTTAAGGTTATACCCGTAAGGTAACCGTCTTTATTTTTTCTTTCAAGAAATTTTAATGAGAAGAATAATAACACCAGATTTTTTCAACGAGGCAATTCACTATGGTACGCAGTTGACGTTTCCACCGCGAGCTTAGTTCTAGTTACACTGTGCTGTTCAAAAATAAAAGAAAAGAAAGAGGAAAAGAGAGGTGAGGGTGCGTACAGTGCAACGCCTGTGACGTCGCAGCTGTCCCCATGAATGTGCTGCAACTGTCTTTCGTGAGGTAGAACCATGCGTATATGAAAGAGGTTGAGAGAGGATGTGTACAGCAGGCCTCATTATTCTCGATGCGAGATAGAGAAGTTAAGAATCACGAGAACTGAAGGTACTCTACAACGCCCGCTGCGGATAACGGCAGCTGTTTAGAAATGTTCCATTCGGCGCACTGTGCACGTCGACGAGTCCGCTTTCGTTATGCCGTTGAAGACGTTCAGCCGACGCACGCGGAGGCATGCCAGAGCCGTATACCTCGGTGCGAGTGGTGGGCATTACACTCGTGGTGCCCGATTACCAGCGCTTTTAAAAAGCGCGATTCCCTATTTGGACAGCGTTCACACTTTTGTGGGCCATGGCGAGAAATAGCAAGCGTTGGCCAGTTGTTCAAAGAAAACTAAGAAGTTTTGACCCCACGAAGCCCTGTTCATAGTCACCACACTATTTATTTATCTCCAGAAAGGGCTCCGGAAATTTCGACCACCTGGGGTTCTTTAACGTGCGCCCAAATGTGAGCACACGTGCCTACAGCATTTTCGCCTCCATCGAAATTGAAGCCGCCGCAGCTCCGTGGGATTCGATCCCGCAATTTACGGATCAGCAGCCGAGTACCTTAGCCCCTAGACCACCGCGGTGGGGCAGAATTACTGTTTAGACCTTTTTAATGCCAGAGGTACTCAACAACCCACTCGTTACACAATTCGCATTGGGGGACGCCTGGTTACGCAAGTCACGTTGTGTAACGCTTTTTTATTTTACACTTCTAATACGATATATATTAGATGCGTTAATGTGGCTCCTTCGCGACATCACGCCAGCGGGTCTTTTTGCGGAGAAGTTTCGAGCACCGGCATGGTAATATAGTGGGCTGCCACGTCGGGGGTCTTGTACGGACACCAGTCCATCCTGGGTATTTTTGCTTATTTCGCTTCTTTCCCACTCATTTTGCGGCGTGATCTATAGCAGTTACGGACACCGGCGGTTTTCATCTTATAGCAGTTACGGACTTGTTTTCATCTTATAACAGCTTTGCTGTGAAACTAAGTTCAGAATCCTTGCGTGTCGAGATACAATTATGAAACATGCTGCATGTAAGCTCAGTCGTGCCCAGAGATCTTTGTTAGAAAAACCGGGTTACACCACAGCCCCCCCCCCCCCCCCCCCAGTCGTATAAGAAAGACAACGAGCTCCACAAGGAATGCATAATGAAAATTAAGTGATAGCGTGCTTGTCACACACACTAAAGAAGTTTTCCGGAGTAGCTGCACAGTTATACCGAAAAGGGTACTTTGCTCCTCCAAAAGGCGAAATGTGTGTGAAAGTTCGCACATGCTACGCTTTTCTCATTGTGGAGAAAAACGCCCTTACTCGGAATAACTGCCTGAATGCTCACGCCGTGCGCGAGCGACCCGTCGGTGGGTATACGCAAGCTTGTTTCCTTCCATACGGGGCCGTAGCGTGGCGTGGAGCTGTGGTAAGTGTACGCCCAGGCTCACTGAGTTGTCGTGAGTTCGAATTCCGTGTGTTTGCTGCAAATTTTATGAAATTCATCTCTGAATGTAATGCTTGCTCATCGAGTGCACATGTAATTACATGCCTGTACACACTTCAAAATGCTAATTAAGTCAGTCAAGATCTGATTTTTCTGTAGCGCAATATAACTGTTGCTCCCTTGAGGAGTAACTGCAAGAGAGAAGAGTAACTTCGTAGCTACCCCCAAAGGGGAGGAAATGGCTACTCCTCTAAAGTACCGACCCCCATACCCCTTTCTTTATATGTTAGAGTGAAAAGCATCCCTTTGTTCCAAGGCGTTCTGGGAGTAAAGATGGGAAGCAACTAGATCTGTGAATGCAGAATTAGAGGCCCATAATTGCCGTTATTGTAAAAAAAAGTTGTTTTCACCGCAAGGGTGAAGCAAACGAATGTAATTGCAACAAATATAGTGTTATACGAAGTGAGGCTGGCAACTCTATCAAAGGCTGGTGTTAGAGAATACGGCCGCTCTAGGAACACTTTTCGCACAGGCCCTTCGCTTTGAGACCGCAGCACGTGGAAGGGAATACGAGCCGCCCGTTGTTGGCTGCAGAGATAGCACACACGCCAGCGATGGTGGCCACGCCCATAAAATCAAAGTTCACTGTTACTGCTCGAGCAAACCCCCTCTTCACTTGTGTCTTTCGTGCTTGTTAATGACGGGCGGGACGTCTCTTCTCTGCTTGAGCACTCGACGGCCGGTCTAACAGGGGAGGCAGGGGGGGGAGGGGATCTTTTCGCAGGCACCTCGCGAGCGCTGGACATGGGTCGTGGGCCCGCTCTTTTGATCTCTGCTTTAGCCGTGTTCGTCGTCGCCCGTACGATGCGCTGAGGGATCTTTTCAATTTGGACCTCGTACGGGACTTCATGGCGACAAAAAAAAAAAAAAAAACCGTCAAGGCTGTCCATATAATTGCTATCGCAAAAAAAAAAAAAAACAGCACGTGTATGCATAAGCCTGCACATTACAGATCTTTGAAATCCTACTGCGCAAAGGTACTGGGTGGAATCAGCGCCCCCTTTAGATTATTTTCGGCGGAGGGTAGCCCCCTCTTCTCTCACCATGGCACACTTCTGGTAGTGAGGCATTTTAAATTAGCTTTGACCACCTGGAATTTTTTACCGTCCACAGGGACGTAACTATAGGCGGAGTTGAGAAGGTCTGATGCCCCCAGAAATTTTCGCATTTTTTAACTTTTTGGGTAATACTTAAATATTAACACGCCTTCACATCGACCATCAGTTACCAAATTTAGCCTTTCTACACATAAACACCATCCTACAGAAATTCCTTGGTACGATCGACCTGATGGTGCCAGTAGACATACGTACCTGTGTGGTTGAATTTCACCATGGTCAAAAATGTGGCCGTCATAACGAAAACAGAATTCACAGCCACAATGGCGGCGGCAGCTTTTCACAGTAGCTACCAAGCTGTTGTGGTGAGTCCATAGCAGAAAAATTAGGCAGATCCCACGTATCTTGCGACTCGATGTAAGGCGCGTGGAAAGTAACTCTGTTGTATTTTTGTTCATTGAGCGAAATGTTACGAAGTGACGCTAAACATTTGTGCGAATGCACGCACAGCCATACGTTAAACATGTGTTTTGTGTAACCAGTTGTTTACAGTTGCGTAACATTGCAAACGGCAAAATGGCTTTTAGCAACCCCAGAAGCGGTAAGCCGATCCGAAGTGCTGGTGCTGGCGAGGATGGTAGACGTGGATGTTGCTACATGAATTAACTTCAGCGGATGGCATTTGACTACAATTGATGTTAACCCGAAGAAACCACTGAATCATGGGAGTACATATGCAATGTTTATCAAATTTGATAGCCAGCACTGCAACCACAATTGACGTTTCAAGAACATTAGGGTCGTTTGAAAAGTAGTTCCAAGACCTGACATGACTCTATGGTAGAATTCTTGACTGCCACGCAGAATGCTTGCGCTCGATTCCTGCTTGGACCTTGATTGATTGATATGTGGGATTCAACGTCCCAAAACCACCATACGATTATGAGAGACGCCGTAGTAGAGGGCTCAGAAATTTCGACCACCTGGGGTTCTGAACGTGCACCGAAATTTGAGTACATGGGCCTACATTATTTCTGCGTCCATCGGAAATGCAGCAGCCGCAGCCGGGATTCGGTTCCGCGACTTGCGGGTCAGCAGTCCTGCTTGGACCCTAACATTTATTCATTGCATTCGTCAGGTGAACTCTGCGGATGTGAGCTTTTTCTTGACGCTCAGGCGTTAAAATTACCCATGTGTGTTCTCGCCATTACTCGGTAGATATGAAGTGTCAATCACCTGTGGCACGTACCCGCATACCAGTGGCCAATACCCACCCACGGGTATGTGCCGCTGTTTGGCGGAAAGCGTTTCACGACGTATGCGATGGGATTGTGACATGTCATGACCAGGAAGTCGTACTCGTCAAACCATCTTACCCTCCCTTACTAATTTTGGTTAATCCCAAGTTGAGGGGTGATCACGAGGGCACCCATACGTAGGCGGTTGGATAGATAGATAGATAGATAGATAGATAGATAGATAGATAGATAGATAGATAGATCCCCGTGGTGCCTTATGTGTTTCACCTCATGGCGGTGTTCTACTGCGGCAATGCTTATCGCTGAGTATCAATTATTATGCAATGCATATACGATCCTAGCCTCTTCAGGGACTTGTGAGCATTGCGTGATTGTCGGGTCTCTTTAAAAATCTTTCGCCGCTATGCAGCGATAGTTTGTTGTGTAACATGCAACTTGTGCGGCTGTGGATTTATGCGCATTTTATGCAGTTAGGTCATATCTGTTTATAAGACCAATTATTTGTAAGTATACTGCAGCATTAGCAAGGAGGTATAGGCCACAGTAAACGTTTGCAAGTACTTAGGTGTCACGTGTTTTGCTGATCGTTTGTAAAATTCAGATACCATTGAGATAATGGGTACAACTGGAAATGCGTTGAACGAAATCTATGTAAAAATCTAGGGTGATATGAGGGCCACCGTGTGAAAGTTCCATACCTCTAATGCTAATCACCTATACTTGCAGCTGGCTGTACCGCATCAGACCGTCGGTACAGCACACGCCGTTTACAAAGTACAATGGCAACAAGAACCTCACCTCCGACTGGAATTCCAACCACCCGAATCCTAACCAGGTGCGTTTTCAGGTCCCATGACTGCACTACGAGCATACTAATATTGTTCGCTGAATGCGTGCGTATTCACATCTTCGGCGCATGTTTGCATGGTTTACAAGTAGTTTTTCTTTAGATAATAGTGATGTAGGCGAGAACGTTACTGATCATTCTTTTTTATCATAATGTTCACATTGAGCACTGTCTATCAGGCCACTGATTATTATACACTATAGAGATGAGGAAGACGGGAAACTTATTTACTGCTCTCACACTATGATATAGGAGCAGTAGCACTACGACTCGTCTATCACTACAACTACTACTACTACTACTACTACTACTACTACTACTACTACTACTACCACCATGCTTCTTCAATACTTTTAAACATCATGAGGGTGCAACTATACACAAAACCCAGAAAGAGACAGACGAGGAAGGGCGCAAACTACCAACTGGCTATATTAAAAAAAAAATCACAGCATATCCACGGGGTGAATGACGACGAGTGGGCGAAGCTCCGGAGGGAATCATCGGTAAACCGTGAATCTACCGTATTTAGTTCGTGCTCCCTACCGGGCTGCAGAAATTAGGCGCCTTCTTCCTCTTCTAACCGCTACCACCACCACCATCCGACGACTCCGAGCGCGCGGCAAGAGTGAGCGAATTTTATTACAACGCTCCCCCTAGCATGCATCGCCGAACTATTGCCTTCAACCAATGGCATGCGCCATATGTGACATCATTCATATTATAACATTTCGCATCTTTCGTCATCAACTACAAGTACCGCCAACTAGTTTTATATTTATCAACTACAAGCATCATCAATTACAAGAACTGCCATCTAGTTTTAAACTTATCACTAAAAGCATCACCAATTACAAGTCGTCTGTCAACCCGTCTGTGTTTCTGTCCGTTCGCGCGAACATCCGTGCGTCCATCCATGCGTCTGTCCGCACATCCACCTGTCTGTCTGTTCATGCGTCCATCTGTCCGTACGTCCGCGTGTCTATTCATCCGTCTGTCTGTCCGCTAGCCTGTCTGTCCATCCGTCCGTGCGTCTTTCTAGTGAACACTCCAAGTACCGCCGTCTCCCATCTCGCATCCCCTGTGGCACATAGAGCGGGCATGTGCCACCGGTGGCTACGTACTACTACATACATACAAGCGATGGACAGACCCACACCTTCGGAATCTTCACACCTAAAAAAGATAAACACCTTTTTATATTAACATCCTACACAGGGGCACCGCCACAACAACCACGGAAATTTAAGCCAGACAGAAGTGTTTAAGTGAAACCTCGATTGCGTTGTACAATGTCGAATTCCAATTTCTTTCTCGTCCGGTTTAATTTTTTGTGATTGTTGTGGCGGTGCCCCTTCGTTGGATGTTGATACGTAGAGGTGTTTCTATTTTTTCAATAGAGCCAGTTAATGGTTTGCGCCCATCCTCGTCTGTCTCTTTCTGTGTGTTGTGTATAGTTGTGGCCTCACGAGGTTTCTATCTGAAAGCGCCGACTCGCCCAACAGTCAACTCTTTTGAAAGATGCCCTGGAGCGTCTCTGCTTTTCGCAAGAGTTCTGTAACGCTGATTGCGTTATTGTTTTGTTACAGCTGCGGTGGAAGCCCTTCAGCATTCCGGAGCAGGGCAAGGCATCCGTTGACTTTGTTGACGTAAGTTGAGCAACGAGAGTACACTGAGGCAATGTTCACAAAAATCACTGTGCGAAGAAGTTCACACTGCTGCTAAAAAACGTAGTGTTTAGGGAAAAAGTTTGACAATTCAAAACACCTTGTACTCTACTATGGGAGGGCAGAAATCTGTGTCTGAGTGAAAAAAAGACGTGTTTAAAAAAGATTTTTAATAATTTGGGGTACGGGTTACTCTACTATGGGAGAGCATAAAACCGTCCTGTGGGGCTCAACGAATGGCATATGGTGTTTAGAAAGAACGTATTTACACTATGTACAGAGCATAGATTATGTGTGACGAATCAGTACTCAAGAATACAATCACATTTTCTCAATTGCACATCACATCAACACAACACAAAACTGACATTTTCACATACAGGAAACAGCAAAATCAGATCATCAGAATAACAAATGCATATAACTCAGAACTGACGCTATAAGGAGTCCTTCAAATGAGTGAATGGTGTAGGTGCACATATTTTCCTTAGTATACATGAACTTGGTGGTAGACTCACCAGGGCATGAGATATCAAGGTGGCGAACACAGTTCCAAAGGGCAAGGTGACAAGCTCATCAACCCTGACCCGGTAGTACGGCTTCGTAGAATTCGGCCGAAAAATAAGTGGCACCCGTTCATGCTCAACATTGACAAAAGGAAATATGACCAATGGCGTAGAAACTCGAGCTCTCCCAGGAAGAAGAGCAGGAATGCGAACACCTCATGCCTCATGTGCCCCAATATTGGTCATAAGGCACGTGAATGGCCATTTCCAGTGACGGCTTCACGACAGTTACGCCAAAGGCTGAACAGGCTGGCAACTACTAAGAGTGCCGCGAAACGCCCCCGCCGGAACCGGTCACTGGACATGAACTCTCGGAGAAGTTGGCCACGAAAACCAGCATGGACCACATGCCAAAAAGGCGGGTGACCACACATGGTATCGTCCCATGCCGGTCGGACTCAATCATGATGCAGTTAGGGCGAGTGGACTCGCGTACCACCTGTAATCGTTGTATCCCAAGAAAGTTTTTGTAGCCGATTGTGAGTGGGGAACAAGCCCCAGCCCCATCGCCAAACGAAGTGACGAAGATGACCTGGCAACGCCGCTGCGGCCTTGGGCTCTCATGACCGCATGGAGGTGTCGGGTTACCAAAAGCTTCACAAGTGCGGCCATCATGTCCACCACTTTCGCTTCAGCTACATCAATTCCGGGGCATGCAGTCTGTAGACAGTGATGGGAGGCCAGCAAGGCATGCTACACAGTCGGTAAATGGGAGGACTGTGGGCCACAGTTGATAGGACCATTGGGCACTAAGGCACGTAGAGATGGACTTAGGTGGTAACGTGCGAATGTTTGCACAGACGTAAGTCGTTATTTTAACCTCGCAATACAGTGCGCTACCGAGGGGTGCGATATAATTCTGTACCGCCAGGCCAAAAGAACGAGCTGTGTTTAAAAAAATCACATCATAACCATGGAGTTCATGATGATGAGCGGGGTGAAGCGTCCGTCCGTCCGTGCATCTGTCTGTCCGTTCGTCCATCTAGTGAACACTCCAAGTACCGCCATCTCGCATCTTTTCATCATATATTTTCAGCATATAAAAGTACCGCCATCCAGCGGACATTTCAAGGACTAAACAAGAGTCGGCACTCGGGCACCTTCTCACGACCTGCGCTTCGTGTCTATTTCCCACTTTTCACCGCTTCTAGTTCATGTCTAAGTACTAGTTCACTATATTCATGGCACTGCGACCTAACCCTCGCTAAACCTTGCTAAAACTAGGTAGTTTACGCTCAGCGAATCGAACGTGGCAACACTTTTTGTTCAGATAGTGCTCAAAGTGCGTCCTTCTGTTACAAGTTTTTTTTTTAGTAAGCATCAAACTCAAGGCAAATTTATTAGAGATTAAGTCACCAATACTCGTCTCTGTAAGTTATTCCATCAGAAACAACTATCTTTTTACTTAAAATTAACTTGCGCGGGTTTCCTCCTCACTTGAAATGGGTGCGCGCGTGCCGCTCCTCTAGTCTGTCTACCTACTACTACGACTAGGAATACATACACCGCGGACGCACGACTCACGGCATAGGGAGCTTCGCTCCAAAAAAGTTGTTAGAAGGTCCCTGAAATGATTTTTTCACATTCCGTTTTTGATTAGACCACTACTGGAGCAAATCATTGGCACCAGAGTTCAATCGAATATTATTAACAGAGCTACGAGTACTAAAACATACCGTCCTCCTCCGCTCCGCCTTTCACCCTTAACTGCCCTCAACTCTTCCTTCAAGCGCTCGGGGCTAAGCTCCGCCTTCACGGCGCCGGCGTCACGACGTGGTGTGAGACCGCATGCGCGTAAATCCCGCTGCAGATCTGATACCGGCCGTGTGTCAGATCAGATCAGCTGGAAACGATGACTTCAGTGGGGCAGAGCGTGTCGCTTGGTTTATGGGCCGTTGAGAACGCGTTTGGCTGAGCCGCAGCGATCTGCAGTGATCTGGAGTGATTCGCAACTTTAAAGCGTTGTACCAAACTACACAGTTTACGCAGAGAGCTCAAACCAGTCTTTAAATTACCCTTGAAACTTGGTCTACCGGCCCAATGTGTTTGCAAAAAATCATCAAAACCGTTTCAGGGTTCCTTTTGTGATTTAGAGTACTCGGTTCTCTATTATGGGAGACCTAGAAGTCGTCCCTGGGGCCTCACACGCTGCTTTGGAAGCGTACAGTGACTAAGAATATGTGCGGCGGTCTTAGTACCAGACCGTAAATATGTATACGAAGAGAGGAGAACATTTATCTGGTGTTCACGGTGGAATCGTACCAACTAGAACAGTTTAACCTGCTTGCGAGTGTTCGTTTTATATGTGCACACGTTTAATACCATAATTAATGCATCAATAATAATAACGACGCATTAATATTATACTATAAGAAAAGGAAAAAAAGGAAGCATGTGATGCCTAGTATTTCAACAGGTTTCCTCGGAAGAAACACCTGTAGAAATGGTTAGCGCAGACGTTCAAATTATTAACATTTATTTTGTTCAGAGGTTCTTAAGTAGGCAACTAGGTTAATGAACATTATGGCTGAACAGCGGAAAAAAACTAATAGGGCAGTGAAGAGTAATGTGTCATGTGTGTTCACTGTGCCGTTTTTGTTTTGTTTCCTTTTTTCACTCTCCTGCAAAGTGTTTTTTTTCTCCTTCCAAACGGAAAACGACGATTTACTGTTCACCGTTTAATCGGCTCTTTTTCCCAGGGTCTCAACACTGTTTGTGGAGCGGGTGACGCCAGGACACGCCACGGAGTCGCCATTCATGTGTACTGCTGTAATGTCTCAATGAAGGACAAGTAGGTGCCGAATCATTGCGAGATTGACTGCATTTTAAATACGAATGCATTTCTTAGTCGGGCTATATTGTCAGGCATCGGGCGTTGTCCGCGGCGTCTGCGTGCCGGCAGGCGTTATCTCTTCGCTCTCACTCACTCTTCCATAGCAACAGCTGTGGGTGCACGCGCTTATCGTCCTCCCTAGAAACCGGAGCATGTGGCGCGAGAGAGAGAGTAAAAGAGGGCAGATGCAGTGCATGGTGTAAGAATAATCTTACACCGTGGTGCAGTGCTTCGCCGCTCCTTCTCTCACCGTTTGCTCTCTCTCATCCCTGCGCACCACTCGCCCGTCCGCTCGCGCATCACTCTCGACCGTTCGCTGGCTGGGCGCCTCCCAATAACATCCGGAAATCTGTGCTCCAGACGCCGCTGTGAAATGCCGAGCCGAGAACGCTGGCAGTTTACTCTGCCATTCGCCAGCTCCTCACTCTCCGCCGTTCGCTGGCTGGGCGCTTCTCAAGGCGATAGTGGAAGTCGGTGAAGGCGAATGTTGAACGGCAACGGTACCCTCTCTCGGCACAAGAAAAAGCTTTCTCGTTTCCTCACGAATTTTCTTCGGGGAAGTGGGGTATTTTTTTATGGAAATGTTAGTTTTTATATGACCATAAGGTATGATATATTTCAATAGAAAACAAATTCAGTGGTTCATTGACCAGGAAGCCTAAATGAGCACCATAAGCAAGCTACATGTTGCTTAACATCTGCCACGTTAGATCAGTAATTATAGGGCTCAGCTGCTGACCCGAACGTCTCGCGTTTGATCCCGTGGCCACAGTAGTCGCATTTAGGTAGAGGCGTAAATATAGACGCCCGTGTACCCTGCGATATCAGCGCACGTAAAAGAACACGGGATGGTTCAAAGTTTTGTTGCCATCAACTATGACATCCGTCACAATCATACAGCTGGTTTTAAGATGTAAAATCCCGGATATTCTTATTACATCTAGCTAAGCCTCTTTGAACTCTACTAAAAAGAAGTCTTGTGAAAAAACTGCATGTTTTAAAGCGATTTTTCTCGCTGCTTCTTTCTATTCAGGGCCATGTACAACTCCGATGGAGATTTCCTAATAGGCAAGTCTATCAACCTTGTACCACTTCCCTTTAAAGATAGTTCTCGATGTTAACTTGAAGAAAATTGTGAAGTCATGCACTGAGGACAGGGTGCGAGTATTTATACCACTGCTTGTTCTTTGCCCCTTTCAGTTCCCCAGCAAGGTAGCCTGAACGTCGTCACCGAGTTCGGCAGGATGCACGTGGAACCCAACGAGATCTGCGTCATTCAGGTGAGGGATAACAAAGATTCAGAGGATATGGTGGCACTTCGTGGTTGTTGAGCTTAAGGCTAAATTGTTGCGTCACCACTAGAGCACCGTGTTTTCTGATAAATCCGAAAAAAACCACATCAGCACTCACCATCGAAACTTTTGTCGATTCTAATGTATTCGTTAAACTTAGATTTTTTAAAAGGACACTTTCAACATTGAAAGGGCATTTTAAAAGCTACCAATCATCTGTAGGAAAGCGTGCACCTCTACCAGTGGCAGCAACCTCGTAAACTACGCTTGCATCTATTACAACCAGATTTAAGGTAGTAATCCGAACAAACGTAGTTGTTTTGTGCTCAAGTATACTCTCGAAAAGGGCACTCAGATAAACGCAGAATTTTTTTGCCCTCTCTTTGCTATCCGTGGTAGTTAACTCCTGCATCAGAACACAATATAGCATAGAAACACTTGGTCTGCTTAGGCTAATGAAATAACAATAATTAAAAGTGTCGTTGTGATTAAGCGAATCAGCTTTTATTTAAATAAAGCTGTGCACCCATAATACATTTATGCAATGAAGCTTTTAACTTCGGCCAGAACTATCGAAATTGTACCGGTTTTATTTAGTTAGAAGATTGCGAATATTTCGAAAACTAGAAGTAAGTGTTCGAGCGCGAGAGCATGGCAGAGAAGGAGGAGTCTCGGTGGGCACCCGTGACACAGGAATTCAATTTGGCATTGGCTTAATTCAGTTATGCGTACGGAAAAGTACTGTTAATTATATTACTTAGCACGACTTCACGTTTCTCGAGGCGTGTAGCTCGTTCTACTTCCGCCTCCTCGGCTCGCTGCATCCTCTTGCTTTTAGTTCTAGCAGAGTTGTCAGTTCCACTTACAATAAGTGAATTTGGACTGCTTCTTTCTTTCACTGATTCTCTTGTGTAATTTTCCGGTCGCTAGCCGCGTTTTGGGCTGCAAATAAGCATTTTCCCCGCAAATATATTTTCGTGATCATGGCGCGCTCACCTGTGCGCGTTAGTCGTTCCCCAATAGCCTATTTGTCGGCGGCCTTGAGGCAGTTAAGTGTTGAAGAAAAAGATACGTTGGGGGAATGAGAAAGTAACCTGTATCATGCACTGTCAAACGAACCAAATGGAAACTACCGTGGAGACACTATTAAAAGGCACCTATTTGCTTTCATTCATTTTCGTGCATAATTTTTAATCTCTTCTTCGTATTTGAGTGACACATTTTTATTGTAATTATTTATAAGTTAAAGAACGAGAAAGTTGATTATGCTTCCGCTTCTTTTGAGCTTCTCCTGTGATGAGTATTAGCTTGTTTGCTCGATAAGATCTGGTAACACCGAGGTTTAACGACGAATCTTGGCTTCTTTCAACCTCCCCGGCTCAGCTTCCATATGTGCTGACGAATGCCAGTGAGCCGCCCTTTCTATATTTATGCGATGAAATGGCGGCTTTTCCTCTGTCGCCACGCCAGATGTCGCGGCGACGTGTGCTACCAGCTACGGTGGTCGCTATGCAACGGCTCAGCTCGCTGAGCGGCCACCGGCCACAGCGAAACGGAGAGAACAGGGCCACTGTAGCTCTCGCTACAAGAAACCCTTTGTGTATTTCACAAGCGAACTGCCACCATGACGTTCACTTTCGTAGTCGGTACCCTTGAAAGAGGCACGTTACTTCACGACCTTACATATTCTGGCCCGGATGTTACAGCGCACTATCCTGGGTTGTCATATTAGGCAAAATAACGAGACGGCGCGAGTGAAGTATGATATTCGTAACAGAAACGAAATCGAAAGACGTTGATGTCGCGTCCTGACAGCGATGGCACTGGTTATTCTTTCTCTTACAGCAAGGAATGCGTTTCCAAGTGTACGTATCCGGTCCCAGCCGTGGCTACGTTCTCGAGGTCTTCGACAACCACTTCGTGCTGCCAAACCTTGGTCCTATCGGTGAGCGCATTCTCGTATGGTTTCTTCCATGTTACGGTATATAAAAAATTAAGGCAACTTCACACTATAGTGCTGACAAGCCTGAAGGAACTTAAAGGGGCCTTGCAGCACTTTCTGAGCATAGACAGAAAACGCTGCCTTATGTAGTCGAGGCTCCCGAGACCACGCGAGCCAAATACTGTAGTGCAGCACGAGGTCCGGAATTTGCAATAAATTCTCAAAACTAACAAAAACATTGATTTCCCTTTTCTCTACAAAGGCGCTACATGCTCAAAAATTACGGCGTCGCAAGTGAAGTATCAGCCATTGGTTGATTTGAGCATGGCGCGCTCGGTCGTTACTGGGGCCGCCGCAAGAGGCCGCAACTTGTCCACGCGTGCGCGCCATCGCCCTGAAAGGCTGCGCATTCAAAGGAAAAATAATAAGAAAACATGCTCAAAATCACGAGGTGCGCATGACGGATCTTCTTCTCTGTGCCATCCCTCCCTGCTTAGAGTCTAGCGCTTTGGCCGGGACGAGAAAAAGAGAGAAAGCAATAGCAGCGTGCGACAAATCTTTGTAACTCCGCGTGTACTGGAAGGGTTGTGTGAATTTTTGCAGTGGTTAATTCGTGAGTAAATAAGCTCATTTAGTGAATCCATTCCAGGGCTACATAGAAAAGTGTTGGAGGGCCCCTTTACAAGGGCACTGCCATAGCAGAGCGCACCGGGGAGCCAGCTGAGTGGCAGAAGAGGGGAGCTGATACGCTCCCACGGAGGTTATCTACGAAAGCGCCATGTTACCCCCTTTCTGTTAGTCGGATTTACACGCTCATTCTTTGAAGCTCAGGTTTCTTTTCCTTGATGACCATGCATAATAATTGCCTAATGGCGGCTGACTGTGGGAATTTTGTTGCATTTCAATAACTGCTTACCTCTCACGCGGCTACCTTCGTAAAGTTGGCAACCGAGGGCTGCCCGTTGCGAGAATGACGTCACCACGTCGTTTTCATTTGACATGAAAGTGTTTTATGCAGCGGTCCACGATGGCTCCGCTGACGTATTTCTGTCACATATATGACGCATGACGTAGTAAAATAAGAGATTGCAAAGAAAAAAAAGCCAGATGGAGAAGTTCCGTAGCAGGGCGTCGGACCAGTGACCTCTCACTTTCCAGCGCGGGACGCGCTGTGTGTTGGAATGAACATAAAATGGAGCTAATAGTATAGTACATAAGTATATTCACACAGCGACGATAAGCGCTCTGGTGTTAGTGAGGACACACTCGACAAGTAACGAAGTTGCGTTAGCATGCTTGACAACGAATGCTTCGTGGCTTCAATGAGGAACTCTCGCTGCTCTACTGAAGCCGCGAAGCGTACGTTCACAAGCATGCTAACGGCAAACCATTTATATACACCATATACCGTTGACAGTCCTCAGAGCTCCTCAAGTTCACGGCGTTTTCGTCATCAGTAGCGAGATGGCGCAACGGGCTCACGTTGGTTAGGGTAGTAGACGAAGAAAGTGCTTAACAGCGCAAACGACAGGAGGTGATAGAAGAAACGAGAACAGAGCGAGGACATCAGCGCCCTGTTCTCGTCTCTTCTATCCCCTCCTGTCGTTTGCGCTGTTAAGCACTTTCTTCGTCTACCATGCAGCACCAACAAGCCCAATCAAGCACCTTGGTTTGGGTACCTTTATGCGCGCATCGAGGCACTCTAACGTTGGCAACTCTCGCGTCTTTTCGAGCGCGTGCCTCCACGGGAACGGTCTCTCCTGCTCGCGCGTATCAGATCAGACTCCTGATTCAGGACAGCACGAAGGTCACTTCGCTCGCTGTTGTGGTCACGTTCAGACAAGGAGCATGCTGCTCACATACAACGATGAAGTAAATAGTGTGACATTTGTTCGTGCTCGTCCTATACTTTTGCGTTTGTTTCGTGCGTCTTTACGTTTGAACGACGTGCTTTAACTGGTGAGCTGAGATATTTGTTTGTCCGCGCTCGTGCTGCTTGTGCTCATTTCGTGGCTGATTTCTGCATGAGATGTGCACTGTAAGTTTTGAGCGGCTTGCCGCTCTTCGCATTAAATTGCCATTTTCTTCTTTAGCACTCATTCGTTCGTCATTGTGGTGAAACAATACACAATGAATGCTGAGCTACTTCTGCGAGGAATCGTTTCACTTTAGTGTTATTCCAGTTCCTTATAAAAGGGATCAGCCATGTTTTTAAATCAATTTTTGAGCTTGTTTTCTTTCGTACTCGACCAACCGCCCCTCTTGTTTTCTTTTTTTTGCTCGTGTATTTTCTAGTTTTTTCCTTGTTTCCTTTTCTGCGTCTTTTTTTTTTTGTACTCGAGCACCCCCTTCCCTCTTACTTTGCCGTAGGAAAAAAAAGTGCCTAGGAAAGCAAGAGTCGGGGGGGGGGGGGGGAAGGTGGCGTGGATACATTGCTTTCCTTTGGAAAAATTGAGGCACACTTTGTATTGTATATTCCTATGAGTTCAGCGATAGTGTGCGGTTATTTAACTGTTTTTTTGTTTTTTCATTTTTTTACACACTCTCAACAATCGCATGATTGCGGAGAGAGCGTAAGGGGGAGAAGCCACAGCTTGCACCGTTCCAGTGCACCGACGAACGGACGACGCGAGTATAAGACAATAAAAGCCGACGTCTATAGACAGAGCTGATCATGACAGGACGGGTGCCGCATAAAGAAAAAGCGTCTGTCCCGTCATGCTTTTCTCTGCCTCGTTCTCGTAAAAAGTAGGGATAACACTTTTTGAGCATAGTCGAAAAACGTTACGATTGGTGGATGCCGCTCTTGCGGCTTTGTCTGAGTCTGAGTGAGTCCGAGTAAGTCGACTTATGAATGAGTTCGCTGACCTATGACTCTCCATGCATGACGGAGAGATCCTATTGTTTTTCGCGACTTCCGGAAAGGCGGCAGAATTGACGTCTTCCCACGAAAATGCATATGCATGTGGCGATGCCGCGGACATCCGAGTATTCGGGTCCATATTCGAATCAAATGATACGTGATCGCATAATTGCGAAATGCCAGAGCCTATAGTCATCATCATCGAGGCAGCTCTTTTTAGGAACTGTGATGCTCAGACACCAGTTGGCTATCAAGTGCGACCCTGTTATTACCGCTTTTTCACCCCGCGAAAATTTCGGCGCTTGGCGTCACGAGTGAAAACTTGGTGCTTCCAAACTTGAGTCCCACGGAGCCGTTGCTACACTTTTTGCATGAATAACAATCTCAATGCTGCTATATAGAAAACAGGGACATTGGCATTTGGGCACAATATTTGTAGCCATGTGTGGCTCGAGGGACCTTGCTGGCTTTTGCACGATGGGATAGCGCTGGTAGGGCAGTCCTTTTTCGCAATAATGTTCTAACGGTATCGCAAAGTGAAGGTTTGCTCGTTTCCGGGCGCACAGCTTTCTTCAAAGAGATATAAACCAGGTGGAATATAGAAAATCTTACCCGCCCTAAATGTTTTTGCCATGCGTTTTCTGAGCTTCTACGAATCAATTTTGCGCCCTCTGGTATTGAAGGCCATGCCGAGATCAGTGCCCTCGCTACAACTACATAACACGTTGCGAATTCATCTAAAAAATGAGTTGCCCAACCAGCGCTCATCCTGTGTGTTAGTTGCTCCTGGTCTGCGTCTTTTAGCGCTGCTTCAAGGATGCATTCTTGCCAGCTAGCCCAACTTTCTATCCAATTGCATTCACGTCAACATAAAATTTACATGAAGTGTTTGTCAGAGATCGAGCGGTATAAAAGAGACCCGTGGCGAAAATTATTTCCAGAGTATATTTTATAGCTTGTTGTTAAGTCACAGTCTCATTTCATGTTCCTAATTTCTTATGCCACTGTTATATATGTAGCTATCATGTCTCATATCCTTCGCTGAACGTGTTAAAACGGCACGTCAGGTACAATTTGCATAGTCAAATAGAGTTCTCATGGCGGATGTCTATACGACCGCAGCATAGCGAAGCAGGGATGTGTGTAGTACTGAACTGGCCGTCTTCTGCAATTGTCACGAAACAAAATTAATTAAAATGTGTAATTTACCCTGCGCTATGCAGGAGCCAACGGCCTGGCAAACCCTCGCGATTTCAAGACCCCAACAGCTTGGTATGAGGACCGGGACGTGAACGGCTTTTTGGTCGTCAGCAAGTACCAAGGTTGCCTGTTCCAGGCTTCTCAGGTCAGTGTTGACAGCATGGCTACTAAAGTTCACGTAATGACACAGGTTACAATTCGACGTGCCTTCAGCTACACGAGAAACTTGGCGAACTGTCAGGTCGGTTGAATGTGCAGCGTGGCATAGACGAGGGACGAAGGGTAGAGTACGGTAAGGCCTTGTATTTGTGGCACATCCTCACGTTGTTTGCTCAACCAAGTATAATAACGTACCAACTTGGCTACTTGCGTGATAAACGGTGAGTATTGGATAGTTGGTAGAAGACAAAAAAATTATTGACTAGTGAGGCTGAGATAACAGGTCAGCAACGACGCTGTTCTCGTCGTTTTCTCTCCATGGCTTTAGCTTTGATACGAGTTTAGGATGTGTCGCTGCCTCAAGCACTGTAACAAGTGATTGAAAAACAAATTCGGCCAGCGGACCTTGAAAGTCGAGAGATAGATGATTGAGAGCTATGGGACAGAATGCCAGTAAAACTCATAGATTTTTATGTTAGCGAGTCTCAGAGGCCGTTGAAGGTAAACAGGTACAGCATGATCAGTTTTTCTGAAATGACAAAGATGTTTTGCAATTATGCAGCTTTTTAGTTATCTTTTTTTTCAATTGGAATGCAGAACCACTCTCCATTCGACGTGGTCGCGTGGCATGGCAACTATGTCCCCTACAAGTATGACCTGTCCAAGTTCAACACCGTCAACACCGTCTCCTACGACCACTGCGTGAGTCAAAGTGGTGAAATTTAAACTGAAAAATTTCTTTACCTCTGACCTTTGGCTATTGCGTTCGTCATTATACTTCCGCATCAGATACATCTGCGTACATTTTTGCTCGCTAGCAGTGATGGTGATGAAGTGCGAAACATGATGGAATGCTTAAACTGATAAATTGCGAATGTCGGGATAAAAATGAGCACAGTATGCTGAAGACAAACAGAATTCTCAGTATTTTGGCTATACAACAAGAGCGTGAGCTCAATAACCACTCTTTAGAATACGGGAAAAAGTACGTACAGACTTTTTGTATGTGCAAAAGTAGTTAAATTACCGATAGGAGATAGCTTGCTCTCGTTATATACATATATATATATATATATATATATATATATATATATATATATATATATATATATATATATATATATATATATATATATATATATATATATATATATATATATATATATATATTGTCGCGAGAGTATAGGCAGGAACTCGAAGTGGAGGACTGTTTACTCAGCCACAGCTGCCATTAACTTCTTCGCTCTCGTCTTCTGCCACCAACACAGCGTGGCATTACCCTCTCCCCAAAGAAAAAAAAAGAAGAAGAAGCATCGCATGAATACCACGGCTCTGAAAAACAACGAAAGGTAGTAATAAATGTCTGTGTCCTTTGAAAAGAAAAGGACGAGATGAAAATTAAAGAAGCAAGAAAGTAATGCACAATTGTCTTGAAGGCTATTACCACATCACAAAGTTCTTGACTTGCAGTCAACGCGAATAGTGCGATTTCATCATGAATACGTGAACCACATCCGAGGAGCGTGGTCTGCGAGAACGGTGTGACGTGTCTGCTGGGACAACTTCGTAGTTCACTTCGCCGAGGCGATGAACTCGGTAGGGTCCGAAGTACCGACATAACAATTTTTCTGAGCGTCCCCGTTGACGTATAGGAGTCCAAACCCAGACTAGGTCACCGGGTTCGTATATTACTGCTCTGTGGTGGGTGTTGTATCGGCGAGCATCTTGATTTTGCCGCGATAAAATGCGAAAGCGCGCCAGCTGCCGGGCGTCTTCGGCACGCTGAACAAATACATCTGCGTCAGGGGTGATCGTGTCCGGCAGAGTTGGTTGCAGCATGGTGTCAAGCATTGTGGTGACGTCGCGGCCGTAAACCAGACGAAAAGGAGCAAAGCCGGTGGTTTCCTGCAAAGCCGTATTGTAGGCAAATGTTATATACGGGAGGATTTCATCCCAATCCTTCTGATCCTTGGCGACATACATCGAAAGTATATCTGCAATCGTTTTGTTAAGGCGTTCGGTTAACCCGTTAGTCTGCGGGTGGTACGCAGTTGCTGTTCGGTGCGTCGTGCCGCTCAGCAACAGGATCTGTCGGAGCAACTGTGCCGTAAAAGCAGTACCACGATCTGTGATAACGACAGCGGGAGCACCGTGGCGGAGAACGATGTTCTTGATGAAAAAGTCAGCCACCTCGGAAGCAGTTGCTCGCTGGGCGGCTTGTGTTTCGCAGTATCTGGTCAAGTAGTCGGTGGCAACCACAATCCAGCGGTTACCAGCCGTAGACTTCGGAAATGGGCCGAGTAAATCCATCCCGACCTTTTCCAAAGGTTCGTGAGGGGGTCGCAAAGGCTGAAGCAGACCGGCTGGTTTCGTCGTTGGAGTTTTTCTGCGCTGACAGGCTGTGCATGTCTTGACGTACTGCCGGATGGTTTTCGTAAGTTTCCGCCAGTAGTATTTGTCTTTGATCCGCGCCAGAGTACGCGCGAAGCCAAGATGCCCTGACGATGGCTCGTCGTGACAAGCACGCAAAATATCATCGTGGAGAGCAGCAGGAACGACGAGGAGGTAAACAGTTTTCGTTGAATGAAAGTTGTGCTTGTAGAGGATGACAAATCACGCACGAACTGACGTGGGGGTTGTGGGCGACGCCCCTCAAAGTATTCGATCAGTGGTTGTAATTCTAAGTCTTCGCGTTGCTGCTCAGCCTTGTTTAATGATGCGAGAATGGCAAGGCAGCTGAAGTCTTCATGATTGTCTTCTTCAGTGACCTCGACGGGTGCGCGGGAAAGACAGTCAGCGTCGGTGTGTTTCTGACCAGACTTGTAAACCATCGTTATATCGAATTCTTGTAACCGAAGGCTCCATCTCGCGAGACGGCCCGAAGGATCTTTCAGATTCGCTAACCAGCAGAGAGAGTGGTGGTCACTGATGAATCGGAAGGGGCGTCCGTACAAGTAGGGCCTGAATTTAGTTATGACCCATACAACCGCCAGACATTCTTTTTCAGTCGTCGAGTAGTTCTCCGCAGATGACAACGTGCGGCTAGCGTAGGCGATGACGCGTTCCACGCCATCTTGATATTGCACGAGAATAGCTCCGAGGTCAAGGTTGCTCACGTCAGTGCGGACTTCTGTGTCTGCTTCGGTGTCGAAGTGACCTAGGATCGGTGGCGTTTGTAGGTGTTGTTGAAGATCGCGGAAAGCGCCGGATTGTTTGGGGCCCCAGACGAAGGCGACGTCATCCTTGACGAGTTGTTGTAGAGGGTCGGTGATTTTCGAAAAGCTCGGCACGAAGCGGCGGTAATAAGCACAAAGTCCCAGAAAGCGGCGTACATCATGCTTTGTTTTCGGTATCGGGAACAAGGCAACTGCCATAGCCTTGTCAGGATCGGGGCGAACACCACTGCTGCTGATAATGTGGCCAAGGAATTTCAGTTCCTCATACCCAAAATAACACTTTTCCGGTTTCAGAGAGAGACCAGCAGTGCGAATAGCCAGAAGAACCGCCTAAAGCCGCTCAATGTGCTGTTGAAGAGTCGTAGAAAGTCGTGCCATTCACTTCTTCGCTCTCGTCTTCTGCCACCAACACAGCGTGGGAATATATATATATATATATATATATATATATATATATATATATATACTTTTCTCACGCCATCACCATGGTTCTGGTAGTTCGCGGTCGGTGTGTGCATCATCAGTGTGACATAGCATTCCCGACAAGCAATAGGCCAGCGCCGGCAGGCAGATGACAATTATTGTTGTGTAGCAGAACTGCTCCCCGAATACTCCATTTTTTCTTAAATTGTAGAGAGCGGGGAAGAAAACCGCTGGTCAGTTGGAGCAACCAACCAGAGATGGGAAACGCAATTTTAAAAGCGTTTGTCATTTACGTATTCATTTGGCTGCGTATTGGTCAGCGAGTGCCATGCCCTGGTCAACAACAACGCAGGACCCCTCGATCTTCACGGTGCTCACTTGCCCATCGACCAAGCCGGGTACGGCCATCGCCGACTTCGTCATCTTCCCGCCGCGTTGGTCGGTAGCCGAGAACACCTTCAGACCCCCATACTATCACCGTGAGTATTCAGCCATTTGCTGTTCATTATATATATATATATATATATATATATATATATATGTATATATATATATATATATATACATGTGTGTGTGTGTGTGTGTGTGTGTGCGAGAGAGAGAGACCTTTGTTATGATCAATCATCTTCAGTTTAGTGCGTGTAAAATACACAGTTTGTTATTAATATACAGGTAGGACCCCAGTGCCCATTGAAGGGCAGATACAGGGGTCCGTTTAAGATTACAGAATCATCTTTCGTCCACACTCGTCTACGGCAAAACCGACGCCTTAAATAACTCATCTTCCGTTCCAGATGACGTAGTAGGTGAGCGCAATAAAGATAAATTCCGAAACCATCTCAACACGCAGTTCTGTACTTAGCTGCTTACTTAACGGAAATTTAGTTTGTTACTCACGTTTTTAACAATAAGTTGTTCTGTGTTGCACACTTTCTTACTTTTGTTGCATTTGAATACTAACCTGCACTTCATAGCTTATGCGCGATCTCGAGCAGCGTTTGCTTTTCATGAAATATATAAACACTACCATTTTAAAAGCTTTTGTTTAATATTGGCAGCCTGTCGCACAGTTCATATTTAGCATGTTCTCGGTATTTAGCTCCCGTTGTATTTTCTTTATGTTTACAACTATTTTACATGTTATAATAATCGATAATTTTTATTGTTTATATTCAAGCAATGTATGCCCATGTGCATGACATTTTTATACTCATTTTACGCAATGCCCTGTTCGGCCTGTAACGTATTTTAAATAAATTAACGAATAAATATCGGAAACGCAGTAGTGGCTTAATCAACTCGTCCATTTGCCAACGCGTACAACGGAATGATTCTGTGTAAATACACGAGAGCGAAGAAATTGTCTGAACTTAAACTGCCATGGATCGTAGTAACTCGTTTTCAATAGATCGCTTTTTTTGCACCGTCAGTACAACGTGCGCTCGGCAATCGCATGTTAAAATTGCAGATATGACGAAGAAAAAAATAAGAACGAGTTGCGTTAACTCTTGCTCGCATGACTCGTCAGCGAAGCTTTCAAACACCTTGCGCAATAATTGTATCGCAGCATGAATGACAAGTACTCGCGTGATCGCAACGTTGGCGATGCCTTTACTACCAAACACCGGTCACTGCAGTACATTCTACCGTAACCATTTTATCGATCTTCTTGGAGAATGGTAGGTCGGTGCATGTGAATCTCGTTATGATTAAACTCCTTGAATTGACGTGACAGATGGGCTTGATTTCAAAAATGTAGCCTAAGGCCGCGTTCACACTTAGCATTCCGGCCGCCGAAAGTGCTCCGAATCCGGTTCGGCGGCGGCGAGATCCGCCGAAAGGGCCCTCTCCGCGCCGATCGCTCTCGGACCAATTTTTGCGGCGTCTGCCGCCGAATCGGTCACCGCGGACCAATAAATCAAATCAAACTTTATTTCAGGAATGCATACATTTACATGAATAAAATTATACAGTACAGAGGAGGTTAAGGGGTTAGTGGCACAAAAGTAGATGTAGCGGATAAAAATGAATATCGAGACAGATAGGGTAATTTGGCACGAGGGGGTAAGGGGTAGGAAATTATGGGTATTTTCTTTTTTAAAGTAAGGTTGCTTTAACTGATATATTTGAGTAATTAGGCGGACTTAGAAGAAAAAAAAAGTTCTTTTCACCTTTCGAGCTCGGTGGCACTCAGGTTATCGCACGTTGTAAAGGAAATGATCATTGCGTCTACCCATGCATCAATTACAAACACGAACAGATGTTAATTTTTGTCTGGAGTTCTATTAACAACTTCGTAGGAAATAAGAAAAAAGAAAGAGATAGAAAGAAAGAAGGAAGTAAATGAAGAAAAGTAACAAATTATTGGCGAAACAAAGCAAATATCAAGCCGAAACTTGTGCAGAAGGTATGCACAATGTCCTGCATCATCATCATCATCATAAACATCCTAATAACCACGACAACAATCATCATCATTCTGACTGCACCCAACTCCGCCAGTCAACGCAGTCCTGTGTTTGCTGCCGCCACGTGCTTTCCCGATGCGCTTCTTATGGTATTACGAGTAAGTTAATTACAATGTTCGTGAGTTCATGGACATTTAAACATGGGTTCCAAGGACTCAATTTTTTGTCTGCCGCAACACAAAAACAAGAGAAAGAAAAAAAGAAACACGAAATTTAGCGTCGGTATACCCTTGAAAGCGCGTAATTACCTCCCTTGTTTTAGGCGAGCTCTCATTCTGAAGCGCGCACTAAAAAAATGAAAAGAAAAATGAAACAATCACACTATCTTGTTAAGGCGTTAATGACCCTTTAGGTATGAGCGGTGTGAAATATTTGGCTAAAATAGTTCCTAATCTAAGAGAGGCGCAGCCCCTGAACTCCTCGAAAACAGCGCCTCTACGTTTTTATTGCACGCACCAATTGGACCTAATGAGGTACCGTAGGCTGGCATAGTTCGGGTATTCTTTTTACAACAGTACACTTTTTCACCGTTTCTTTCCTTAGTAATAATACTTTAGTTACTTTTTCTATTATTGATATCCTTCTTTCTTCGTTTTTTGATTTCAAGATACTGCATTGTTCTTTCATGTTTGACCCTGATCACTAGAAGTATATTGTCACGCCATTCAGATTGAAATCTCGGAAGTGTTTTTTTGCCTAATAATTCCTCGTCGATATTTTTCTTAACGAGAAACATCGAAGACGCCATTGCTCAGTTTGCGTTTCTGTTTTCTCTTTTTTTTAGGAAACTGCATGAGCGAGTTCATGGGTCTTATCACCGGGAAGTATGAAGCCAAGGTACGCGTATTCACTTTTTTGCAGCGAATGCGTAACCATTATCGCATGAAATAAGAAAAAACAACAACTAAATAATGAAATACTGACGACGGAATGAAGATAGTACTCGGACCCTCTGGTGGCAGCCTAGTACTCTATGGGACTGAGCTACGCCGATTTTTTTTTATCGGATTGAGCTACACCAACGCTTGAAACTCGGTTGCAAACTGACCATATTCAGACTTCGTGTAAGGTAAGGAATATCTGACAGCATGCGTAGTACAGCGCTTTAAAACAGTGACGTAACCGTCATGCGTAAGACAATGCGAATCGCGTAAGGAGTGGGTAGTTGAATCCTCCAACCCGTTTCAAAAGCATTGGGCATAGTTCTTCATCAGAAACAGACACATCATCAGCAAAGTGCACGTAATTACTTTCAAGTGTGCAGCGTGTACAACACTTTTCGAAGAATGACACCTAATGTCATGGTAGATGCTTCCCTGCTACATAAAAAAAATTATGATGATTTTCGGTGAGCCCTTCTGTGTGCGTCCGCAGGAGACGGGCTTCCAGTGCGGCGGCGCAAGCCTGCACAGCATGATGACCCCTCACGGGCCAGACGTGGACTGCTTCGAGCAGGCATCCAAGGCCAAGCTGGCCCCGCAGCGCATCGGGGATGGATGCATGGTGAGTATAGATTTATTACGTGTTTGTAAACAGCGGCAGCCGCCGTCGATATATGTAGATTTGTTGTAGCGACGTCGCGGTGCGTATACGCCCCGTCCAGCCGTTCCAGCCAAAAGCGCGCTACCACCCTCTATGGTCACGTGAACACTGGCGCAGCAGGTGCGAAAGCTGCCTCCGAGCACGGCACGTCGGGACGAATTCCGCATGTGAATACAAGCGGTGGCCGGAACAGAGGAAGTTGCAGTGGCTGTAATAGGGACTCTGAAATGAACATATAAGCCTCGTTGACGTCCTTGAGAACCTCATCCAAAGCATGAGGTCACTCGATGGTGGAAATGTGGCTCATTTGTGGAATGTCATCGCCGTTTTGGCAGTCTACGTCACGTTTGTACGTTTTAATTTGTTAGCTAATGCAAGAACGACAGACCGAGTTCAGCGAGAAGCTCTAGGTTACGATATACAAATTCGTGGTGTAAGAATACATAGCCACGAATCGTTATGGTCAATCCTCGCGTATTACAAAGGCGCCGAAGTAGTTCACTCAAATGACCAAGCTTATCTCGGCGTCGCTCATCCTCAATACGCTTGCGATCATGCTTTACCTACATGCTGGGGACAATGTGGTTATGTACCTGTCAGGTCCGCTGCTCAATTCGTACGCTCAAGTCGGGGCCGCGAAATGCGTACAGACAGTAAACAGACGCGGCAAGTTTCCCGATCACTCTTTTTCTGTGAATTCTAATGGACGTGAAAACCTCGTGAAGCGCAGTCAGAAGAGCTCTGCCCGATACATTATATGTCAGGTATCTGGAGTGTCATCGCAGCCGCATATAAAGCACGTAAACAGGAAAATCGTAGTCAATGCAATCGTTTCGTTCACTGCTGCTGTAATTAAGCGCGTCCACGCAGAAAGAAACACATGCTTCGTGACCGGATGACAGTTCACACGAGTATAACGAAATCGTTTTGACGCGTTGCGCTAAGACTTTTGCAGTTATATCAAGAATGGCAATAGCGAAAAGTTATTCGTGTTTCTTTGCATATGACAATGCGGTCCACAGCGTTAACGTGCTTTGTGATAAACAAGCTCGTTATGCCTCCACACAAGGCTTATTCAAACAAAAGAAAAATGCGATGTGGCACATTAAAACGACAAACGCTTGATAGAGCAAATCGTTATTGTTGGGCCAGCCATTCTAAAACATAATTGATGAACCGTCATCAAAGCTAAGTTCTCGCGTGGCTAATCTTCTTGCGACGGTTTTTGTAAACAGAAAACTGCAAAGAAAAAAAAAGACCTAGCCCAGTTTTTTCGTGCCTTCTCGCTCAAATAATCGTGTCTACTCGTCGGTACAACGTTTTTATACTTTGAAGGGCAACAAACAGTGCATGGATCAGGGAAAACACGGCAGCAACTGCGTATAGGCACGACGGCTTTTGCCTACCACGCGAAACTAAACGCCCGATGACAGCGCCACCGCATTTTTGTGACATCTCTATTGCTGTAATCGTTCAGTTACCATGGAAACTATGGGTATGCTGCGTGGATTCGCATAATTTTGAGTTGGATTAAAGAGGGGTTCAAAATATGGCACCGGACGTGGATAGAAAAAAAATTGAAGGGTACTTTGCAAATTGCAAAGTGTATTCGCGAAAGCCTATGGATATTCAACTGATTATACCATGTGCTTTTTTTCTCTTGTTTTGTTAGTTTTTTTCTTCGTTTTTTTAGCCTCAGCAATCACGTGATTTATGAATGTAAGGGATAGAGGCCACAGCTGTGGCAGCACAGCTGTCGCTATGCGCCGCTGTGCTATCACAAGATTGCTGAGATAGTGTGGGAGAGAGAGGCCACGGCTGGAACCAGGGCATGAACAGACGGAAATGTTGTAGGCCCGTGTGCTCAGATTTGGGTGCACGTTAAAGAACCCCAGGTGGTCGAAATTCCCGGAGCCCTCCACTACGGCGTCTCTCATAATCATATGGTGGTTTGGGGACGTTAAACCCCACATATCAATCAATCCCTTACACGATCAGGTGATCGGTTAGAGAGCTTGATAAAAGTAGCAAAAAAATGAGATATGACTCAGTCAGTTTGGTGCCCACATGTTTACGCGGAACACACTTAGGAATTTACCAAGTGTCCTTCACCTTCTTCATTTTTTCCTCTCACCGCACCTCACCCCAAAACAGGCGTGGAACTGGTTGCTCGGCCCACTCAAAATGACTCTATCACATTATAGTACAATGTAGATGCTCTTGAGACTTCAGGCACGTTCTTTAAGGCGTTAACTCTTACGCTTTTTTTGTGTAAACTTCTGAATATTATCAGTGTTACAGCAAAAGGTGTATATGGTTCGATTGATTGATATGTGGGGCTTAACGTCCCAAGTTATGAGAGACGCCGCAGTGAAGGGCTCCGGAAATTTCGACCACCTTGGGTTCTTTAGCGTGCACCCAAATCTCAGCACATAGGCCTACATTTCTACCTCCATCGGAAATGCAGCCGCCGAAGCCGGGATTAGGTCCCGCGATCTGCGGGTCAGCAGCCGAGTACTTTAGCCACTAAACCACCGCAGCGGGGCAAGGTGTATATGGCTAGAAAACACAAAAAACTACTCGGAATCAGTGTCACGAGCGCTCTCAATTGGCTGCGTCATCAGTTACGTCATTCTCACCGTCGTACACTAGCCTGCGTGTCATTGGCTGCGTTGTGAGGGACGTTGTTTATCCCGTTTCACCCGAGGCGCCAAGCACGCGCTCATCAGCTTCTACTGAAATCTTCCACATGGATAAGCCACAAACAACTCTACATCAGTGACGACAGTGGAAACGTGAAAAGGCTCGCATTCGCCGGGTCGATGCTGCAGTCTGCGCACAGAAACAAGACCGCGAGGCCGAGTGCCGGCAGCAACTGCGTACCGATGATCCGGCAGCCTTTCAAGCCGCGCTAAGTCACGAACGGGAATGCAAGCGCCGGTGGTGGGTGGATCATGCAAGCCACGCCGCCAAGTTAACTCGCGATGTGAAACGCTTACAATCACGCTGCGCCTAACAAGTGCCGTTGCAGGCACGACAGCGCCAACGTGATGATTGCGGAAGCGTGTTTGCCCGGGTGAACGCCCGCTTTCGGCAGGAGTTTCTCCAGCGGTTCCTTGGCTTCGACTGCGAAGTCTGTGGCCGCCTGTAGTTCGAGAACAACGATTGTGATTAACCGACAGCGAAATGCATTCAACCGCTCATTACACTTTTACATCATCGTGATCATGTGAGGCGCAATGTGTGTCACGTGAAATAAACACTGTGGTAAACTCAAGCCAAACGTGTGCATAACCTCATTAAGAAGCACGAACATGTGACAAATAATTGTGACAGGCTTCAGTGCATTGTGGGGTCAAATCCACTGCCAAACACCACAGCCGCACGTTTCAGCTTTCGCTGGTTAACAATATGTACGGAGTGCTTGGTTGGTGATTTTTTTTTTATTTCTCTGAACATGTCAAGGTTATGCATTCATGCTTACGCGGATAACAAGTGCGTGTTGAGTCAATTATAGCCCGGCATCGACGAAAATGTTCAACTCGCGGAGTCAGAAGACAAATACCAGACATGACGACGTAGTTTATTTAGTCAACTTGTGTACTTGTTATCCTTCGTGCGAACTTCCGTACTTTTATCTCTCGAAGACAATGTAGCATGATACAGCTTAGAAAGACAGGAGAAGCGTTGCCTAGATCGACGAAGTGTGACCGCTGATTGTCTCAGTAACTGACTTCATAACTTTGTCACACGGGACCTTTTGAAAGGCCATCTAGTGCATGGCCACCGAAATGTCACAACTCTGTAGCTCGCTAGTGCGAAGCAGAAGAATTCGGCCATAATACGACGATGACAACGCACCACGCGCGACATGGTTGCGTCTGTTCTTGTTCGCGTCAGACTAAATGACTTCTCACAGAATATATAGTTTGTCGTTCATCCCGTCGACGTTTGCCTGCTTCTTTGCACAACTCTATCGGCTAGATGGTGTTGTCACGATGCGTGGAAGTTTTGGATGGACGTTGAGTGCTTCAGGCATTTCCCGCAAAAACTGTGCGGCTCAGCGGATCCTTCTCTTCGTATAATGCCACCTAAAGTTAAAAGCGCAAGTTCATTCAAAACTAAAATATGTCTATTGACGTTGTTTAAATATTTCAATGAAGTGTTTATTGGTAGTTATGAATTTTCAAGTTGAGCAGTGAAACTGTGGCGAGCGATACACTGTGAGAGAGCACACTGACGGCAAGCACGTGGCTGTTGTCAAGAGTATGTGCAATCGCACATTCAAAGTAATAAGAATACTATAATAAGTAATTACCAACACTCAGATATGTCGATTTAAAGCATACCGATTAGATTATTTGTTTAAAATCGCGTGTACCAGCACACTGCGAAGGAAAGGGCACGTTTTGCGCTTGCGCTGTTTCCGCTTGGCCGCCGAAGTTTCAACACAGTGTCGGGGTGCTCCGTTGCCTCGTTAAACTATTGACTCAATGACCTTCGAAAACGCCCGTGTGGCATCTGGGCTTGACAGTTGAGTCAATAGACCATTGGTTCGATGACCGTCCAAACGCCCGTGTGACAGGGGTGTAACAGCGGTGAAACAGCGCAGACGATAGGACGAAGAATATATGCATGCAGGACAGAGCGCTGACTATACTGATTTGTCTATCTGAAAGGCAGGGCATATATAAGAAGGCGAGCGTATAGAACTACGGCAAAACACTATCGAGCGACTCGGCAATCTTGCTTTTCTCTCAATTTCGATAAGGGTTTGTAAGACGAGGCAAATGAATATTTTACGAACACGATTCATTGATATGTGGTTTTAACGTCCCAAAATTACCACATGAATATGAGAGACGCTGTAGTGGAGGGCTCCAGAAGTTTCGACCTCTTGGAGTTCTTTAACTTGCACCCAAATCTGAGCACTCGGGCCTACAGCATTTTTGCCTCCATCGAAAATGCAGCCGCCGCCGCCGGAATTCGATACTGCAACCTACGGGTCAGCAGCCGAGTATCTCAGCCCTTAGCCAACATAGACCGCCCCGGCGGGGCGGGTATGAACACGCAAACATGAGCGTGAAAACGGCAAAAAATAATGACATGTTGGGTGGTACGAAACTGATTAATTAAAATCGCCATAACCGGACCTTCATTATTTGACTAAGCAAAAAAAAAGCAGAATCTAACAAAAAGAAGTTTCTAAGCAAAAAACAACAACGCTAGAAAACTGTGATCCCGAATAATAAAACACAAAGAAAAACAACTTGTGTCAGCACGCCATGTCACTGGCACATTTTGAGTGAAAAATCGAATACCTTGAGCCTCAAGTGTGATCAACAAGCTTGTTCAGACATTGTTTTCTTGTTTTGTTTTTATTTCTTATTTATTGTTGGTAGTTTTAAATAAATATATTATAATAAATAGAACGCCTCAATAAGATCCTGGTGATGCAGCAACGCGTGCACACTGCGATATACGTATCAAAGCAAAACTTGAAAACTGGTCTATAAGAGAACGGTTTTATAGTGTCGCGATGCATTCTTTTTGTTGTTTCGGCATTCGTCATGTGAGATTGCTTCTCAAATTTTCAATACCGCTCGAAGAGTTTGAATCGACGTCTAGTGTAGGACGACGTTGCTGGCGGGGCATCGAAGTATAAGTTTGTATACTTTCCATGAAACATTTGTTTCGCACAAAAGAGCTGCAACTCTATGATAAAGCACATTATTGTTTCCATACGCCCTGTTTTGCTTCTAATCACGCCCGAGTGCATTGACGCGACCAACATCACAAGATATTAGAAAGGCTTAAGCAAAAAATGCGACAGGAAAGCGATACTTTCGCACGACCATCACCAAGATGGGCTAAAGTTGCAGTTTGTGACGAGGAGTTTTTTCACGGTGCTCAAACGAGCTTGACGAAGCGCTTGCGTGAGCTTATAGTATTTGCATTCCTCAAGAAAGGACGCTGCGAGCGCTTCTGTTAAAGCATGCATGCTTTGGCAGGGGAGACTACTCGGCACAAGTTTTAGCGCCCGCCCCCTCGCCACGCTCTCCAAGAGCTACCACAGCCCGCCCTACTTTGAGGAAAGTCACTCTTTGTGAGTGCCCGCGTAGTAGCAACATATTGGCGCTTATCCAGCCCACTGAACTTAATTGCTGAGCCTTTAGTTGTTGCTCGACATCAAAGAGCGTCGTTCGATAAATTGGGTGCGCGTTATAGAAAACTGCTAGCATGACATTCTGCGTCCTTGTGCTTCGCTTTTCCTGTGTAATTATGCAGTGGCCGCGACCATAAAAGAAACGAAGCCCATTAAATGTGATATTGTAAGAGCTTTGCGCGAAAATAATGCGATGCAGTTCGCCTTTGTAGCGCCCGAGACCGTACAATAAGCAATTTTCGAGAGTTGATCTTTTTTCGGGGCTTCGTTAGGCAATTTGTAGCGATTGTTCGTGCGTAGAAGTCTGTGACAGATGCTGCGTAGAAACTTCGAATGAAAAGAGGTCATTAATAACACGCTGCGCACACAACTTGAATGCATGCGCCAACCGAGAGCGTTGGTTACAGGGGCAAAGGAGCCGCCCTCCTCTCCCACCTTCCAACTTCCCCTCAAACTTCAGACAGATCTATAGTCTGAACTGAAGTTGTGTCTTGACATGTAATGTGGTGTGGAAATGAACCCGTAAACTTCGATTCTGGTCGCATGCAGGGATTCCTAATTTATTTTGTTAAGACTGACTATGGCGTATCTTTTCGTTCCTGTGTTATAATTTGTACACTCTCTCAGCAATAACGTGGTTACTGAGCGACATGTAAGAGGGATATGCCACAGCTGCACCGTTCCAGGGAACGGGCGGATGGACAGGCGTGTGTATGACACACTAAAGGCTTTCGCCTAAAGAGTTTTTTTTTTTTAAATTTCGTTCCAACGAGCGTGCTAAACGGTAAGCAGGGAGGAATCGCGTGAAGAAAGCTACGTCAGCATAGATCATGACTCATGACTTAGAGCGTGCGTTACGAAAATCATAAAACTTCCTATAATTACACTAGAGGTAAATCTGGCGCACATGGCGCTTCAGCGAGCGCGGGAATGATGGGTAGTACATGTATTCGTCTTGTCTTCGTACTTTCGGCTCCGTTCGGCTTCGCGTAGCTTGGGGCTGTTTTGACAGAAAACGATGATAAGCAGTTGTTTAGCAGTTGCATGTCACCGCCGTAACCTTTTAGGTTCACCAGTTCAAATCGGGTCACGAAGTTCGAAACGGTGATCTCTTTCATTCGAAACAAAACCAAAACACAACAATAAACAAAGCCACAAGTGCGTTTGAAGCACGCAAGCACGAAGACTATAAGCTAATCCGTGTAGTCCCCATCATTCCAATGGTCGCTGACCGAACGAACTTTATGGTGAAAGGCGATCGCTTTCTCCCGGTGCTAATCCTGCGTGCGAGTGTGGCTCACTGTGTAATGTTAGTAGGCTATCGGGCGCAGCGCCGCCACTCCGTAGAAAGAAGCGTATCTGATCCAAAAACGGCACTCGATATACCTTGGCTGTCGGCCAATGGCGCGCTCCGCTGTTCGACGCTTGATAGCAGGCGCTGGCAGCTTCGAAGAGAGTGAGCACAGGGCTCTGCCTGAGGAAACGGCAGCTTCGCGCTTCGCTTGTACGCTGTCATTGTCGCGAACGACTGCAAGGTTTAGCTGAGATGCCCATGGAAGGGTCTGCTTATACGCAGGATACCGTTTCTCACCAAGCCCAATCGAGAGATCGTTCATGATCCCTTCAAAGCGGCGCTTGACCGAAAATCGCACAGTACTGTCGCAAAACGATATGCCAAGGATGTATAGTGTTGCGACCTAAGCTCAAGTGGTGTTTCGCAGGCGTTCATGTTCGAGAGCTCCCTGAGCATGGCGGTGACGCCGTGGGCCGAGCACGAGTCGCAGGCGCTCGACAAGGAGTACTACACCTGCTGGCAGGGACTGCGCAAGAACTTCGACCCCAGCTGGAAGCCGTAGTACGAGTACAGCAGTGTCGGTGTCATCCGCATGTGCCTCGCCGTGTCGCAGCTGTCTTACGCTCAACAATAAAGTGTGACGCTTGTTTTCGTATAATGGTGAAAGCGTGTGCTTACTTTGCCTGCAGTGGAATCCTTAAAGTCTCGTGAGGAGCCTTTTTCTCCTTACAGCTGCAAATCTCGCAAGGCTACATTCGCGTGCAACCTACATCTTCCTTCCTAAACTGCATAGTTCTGGCACACTATAACGCAAAAAACACTCGACGGACAAAACGCAAGCAATGACGACAGCGCTCGTCGTCGTCTGTGGTTTTGTCCGTCGTGTGTTTTTTGCGTTATAGTGTGGCATAATTATATACCGACAGGCCCAACCCACCACCTTAATCAAATACAAACAACCACTGCTACCTGCTAAGAGAAAAGCAAGAAGTCTCGTATAGAAGCATGGATGGAAAGTCATATCTCAAGCCCATGGTGATATTTAGTCTGTATAGTATCGGCAATATGTAAGTAGTTCTCAGCCGTGGGCTTGTAGAAGTGGTGGGAAACCCCTCGAAGAGAGAAAACAAAGGACGGAGGTGATAAACTAACACCACATGCAGCATTAATAAGGTGGCTGTCACGGGATATATGGTGTGCCTCCATGAATGCTTTTTTATTTTAATTTTTTTCTAGAATTGCTTTCACAGATCTCCTGGGGTCCGCGGGACTTCATTTCATAACCACTGCATTATGTACTGAATGCTCTGTTTCTGCAATGCTTTGCCAAGATGCTCAGTGTGCAGGGACTACCCAAACATCATCACGGTGGATGGTAGAGTACATGGTTAGGGTGGAAGAACACTACTAGCATAGCACAACGCTGGGATGAAGTACCATAGCCACGCTAGTCGTAACGCTATCTCAAGTTCGCAAGAAATAATTGTATCTGAATGAATATTTTATTTAACGTGCGTGGTGGCAGGAATGACGGTAAGGCGCTAGGCCAAAAAGAGTGTGATACGCCGGCGAGACCTGCCACATTGCGTCTTAAGCAGTGTATGTGCGGCCTCGGAATTTCGTTTGCGCAGTATAAACAATGCATGGTGTGCTCATTGATTCGGTTGTCGAATATGACCTCAATTACACAATACGTAGATGCGTAAGTTTGACGGGAATATTCCACGTTATTTGTGGTAAAGTGTATACACCGCCACGTGCCGGCGCGAGGAACAGGGTCTTTAGAACCAGCGAAGTTCGAAGACACGTTTAACTCATAGTGAAACAATGCGCGCATAGTATACGCCCTAGATAGTCCACAAACGACGCCTCTCATAACTGCTTCGAAAGGGCTCAACCTTGATCCGGCACATGAAAAAGAACACGCATGAAACTAGACACGCAATTAGGATGACGTGAGAGGGGACATCTATGGCGTATTGACGCACTCCCACATGCTGACAAAATGTCACACCTCGGGCTGGTTGGTTATGAATAATTAATAGTAATAAAAATACAGCGCAACTTCTTCAGGTAGAGTCGAGCCTTGATCAGTAGCACACACCCAAGCGAGGGATTGGCCGAGAACTGGGTAGTTTTACAAATTAATTAATTAATATTAGATTATATGTCGTCTATTTAATAATGAATACAGGAGAAAACAGAAAGGGAGAAAAAAAAATGCCTGTTGCCGCCGTCGTAGGCATGAAGGTGAAAGGTTCATAGGAATCGGCGTATAACACGAAAGTGAAACGTATTTTATTTTCACAGAATTAGAGCTTATTGCGCTCTACTTCTTAGATGAAAACTCGTACAATGAATGCCCATTGGTGTAGAGTAGCTACAGCGCTAGTGCGTGGACGCACCCGCATTGCCGTCAACGCCTTCACATCACGGCGGCTAACACCCATGATCATGATTTGACCGTTGTGGTAGCTGAAGTTGTCAACATGTAAATTTAGGCTACGTGGCATAGACAAAGCGTATCGTGAATCCCACGATATTATGACATCGACAAGCACATAAACTATATCATACGCGATACTTTGACAATCGTTCTACGCATGACTCTCCTAAAGAGAGGCAATGGGCCACTCAAAAGGCAGTAACTAGAACGTGACCCTCACAAGTGTAAAAATAGAGTCAGAGTTCTTAAGAGAGTAGGATGAAAGCGCTCGTCTTCAGATGGCAGGTGCGTGGGTTGCAATGTAGTCACACGAATACATTTTGCCCCTTAGAATTTCTTTATCTATCCTTTTTTCGCTCACCCATCAGAGTTATTGGCTCCCGCATCTGATAATTCGCTGCACGTGTTCTGGGAGATAAGCAGTAGAGGAAGACGACCAACAAGAAGAAGCGGATGAAGAGAGCGTGCGCTGGTTAACAACGACGACCATTTTTGTTCGGAGCTGATTAACTAATGGCCGCGTGAAACAGCTCCATGGTTGAAATTGATAAAATCAGCTAAATGGCGCAAGGGAGCTTGATTGAGTAATGGAGGCGTAGGCAGAACTTTTTTAAGGGTTTGAAAGGTGGTTAGCCACTCTTTATGCATGTTTGTGCGTGTGTCTTAATATGTCAACATATACACATGCAAAATTGGTATATTTTGAGGGTTGGTGCATTAACGTATCGTATACTCTTCCCTCCTCCCCTGACCCCCTGGTCACGCCAGCATTGAATAAGCGGAGTGCAGCCGCAGCATAGGATGATACTCGCACGAGCCCCTGCAGCCTTGTAGGCGATAAGGTGTCACAAAAAAGGGAATGGGGCATGTGATACCCATAAAGGAACGATGACTCATAAGAGATTTACATGCACGAAGTACTAAACGTACTAAATAATAACTAAATGCACCGTATCACACTTCTCGTGTCACAATGACATATTCAATGTGAGTTTCACCGACCCATCGAAGTCGGTGTGTACCCTGGTGGTTCAGGACGTCTACATCAAGAAGAATAAGGTATGTCTGTTCCTGAACTGTTATAGTGTACTTGAAATATTTACATAGAACAATGCGCAGGAACGTCTGCGTAACGCCATATATATATATATATATATATATATATATATATATATATATATATATATATATATATATATATATATATATATATATATATATATTGGTTTTTCTATTCTCGAGAATTGAATTGTCAACTTCATTGTCCTTATATTATTTGTTGTTTTATTTACGCTGCTTTAATTAATACTTTTTTAGACATATGTATTAAACATAATCCTTAATATTACTGAATTGTCTCAGTGGTTGATCTAATGGTACGTTCAGCCTCTGTCACTTCCGGTGCTCCATTTTTGGTTAGTGGCGTCGTCGTCGTCATTCTCATTCTTCGCAATCGCGTGCCCCATGGTCACGCGCCCTACGTTCTTTGTGGCACGGGAAATGAACCCGTCTACCGACGAACCATCAGGAAAGAAGGACTCCTCGCCAAAGAAGGAGACACCCGAGGCTGGTACTGAAGACACTGGAGCTGACAAGAGTGAAGACGCCGAGGAGGACGCCGATGAGTGTCCGATCACCGAACAGTTCTTCAGGAGCGACGTCGACGACCTGCTAGATACGCCGAACGAGAATCAGCCGCACGAGTTCGCCTCCTTTCCCGACGACTTCGACATTGTAGAAACCACGAGGGGGGCCTCTGCGATTCCCGTGGACATCGACGACATCATACAAGAAACCAACGTCACTCTTTCCCGCATAGACACAGAGGAAAAACAGCGATCGGCCAGCCGTAAGCGTGGTGGAAAGGTAAAATCTGCTACTTCCCAAAAGCTCGGTTCCACTGCCGACATGGCAGAGAAAAAGAAAAGCGAAAGGCCATCAGTTACATCCCCGTCGTCACCAGTCGCGAAGCAGCGCCCACATGCTTCCGCCAAAGACAAGGCATCGGGAAAGGCGAGCACCGACCCTAGTCGGGCACCAGTGGCGACCAGCACTGCGGTGACGAGGGGACCGCGTCCACACGCCAAGCCGGCTCCCGCCCGTTCTGGGCGAGACGCGAATTCAAAAGAACAACCGTCCGGTGCTAATTCGCTCAACCAGAGTCCTGCCCAATCACCTCCTAGCCTGGCTCCAAATCAACGCTCGGCGCATAAGCCCGCGCATTATCAAGGACCGGTCTCGGACTACTTTTCACCCGACACCACACAGACGCCGCCTTCACTCGCGTCCCTTATGAGCCCGGCGACTGGTGGATTAGTGCCCCAGGTCTCTAATACCAACGGGCATAGAACTGGCCCCGTCGCTGAAAGCACAAGACGACGGTCGAGCGCGACCGCGTCTCATCGCCAGCGAGACAGCAACGGACGCCGTCGGTCGCTTCGCAGACAGAGCCGCGATGGCGACGAAAGCTTATCGACGACAGAGAGCGGTGACTCGGACGACTTCTACGCCAACCCCCGCCACAGACGAAGAAGTCGAAGCTCCCATTCCAGGCATCGCCGAAGGCGAAGCAAAGATCGAGGTTCTCGAAGACGCCACAGCATAGACAGAAGGGGCAGCACACATCAAGAGCGGGACCCAAGTGTAGGGCCGTTTATCACACATCCTTATGTGGGCTATCTACAAGCTCCGGCTTACCAACTAGTTGCTCCTTACCCCGGGGCACCTGTTTACCCACAGGCACCAGCTTACCCACAGGGTCCACAACAGGCTCCGGCCGCTCCACGGCCTGCCGCCTACCAAGGGCCTCAAACATTTGGGCCAGCTCCGGTTCAGAGTCTCGTCTATGAACGACCACCGGAATATTTGAAGTCACGGGGTTTGGCGGACGCCTCCGCTCCTTTACCACCGTCAGGCTGCGCACCTATTCCTGAGTTCCAGCACTATGGCTCGGGACGCGTATCGTTCGCACCAGGCCCAACCCCAAGCTGGAATACGAACATTCAGCGACGCATGCCCGCACCCGTTACGGCGCCTCCACGGCCGCGCGACTGGCGTCAGTGGCAGTCGGGTCTCTTCGAACCAAGGTACGGACAGCTCCGTAGAATCAGATCGTTGTCCGTGCTTTCTTCACACTATGTACAACGCGGAATTGACGAAATGCTACAGTGTCTAGTATATTTCTAGACACTGTAAAAATACTCACGTGCACGACTGTGTACTTCGACTTCCCGTTGTGTGACATATCCTGCAGATCTACCTAATGCGCGCGTCGCATAGCGAAAAATTTTACTTGGGAATTTGTTGAGAAAATGTTATAGTAATTTAGGTCGCTATCGAACTTGCGACAATTGTTAGTGGGATTTTTATAATAGCACAAACATTTTAGGCGTAAGTCATATTTTGTGATAACGAAGTTTATTGACTGATTCTCGCTCAATGGCATCTAACACTACACCATTTATGAAAAAAAAATGATGAAGCGTTATGAAATAAACAGCTATACAGACAGACTGCGTGTCGCGCTCGTCTTCGCTGATATTTAGTAAAATTTTTTTGTAACGAGGGCAGTGGGCATGGAGCTCGAGTTGCTGTGATCACAGGCTTGGTGTGATCGCAGGCATGCGTTCAGTAAGCCCTTGCGCTAAAAAAAGCTCTCGTTCGCCCAGTCAACTCCTGCTTGTTCAACAACCCGTTTCAGTTTAAAATGACCAACCACATAGTCGAGCATGAAGCAACCTAAGCAGTCATTTCTGCCGAGCATTTACGGGACCGAACAATTTCGGCCCTGACTTTCATGCGGTCAGTGCTACAGAGCTTTTGGGTCCACCTCGGCGGAACAGTGGCTACGGCGCTCGGCTGCTGTCCCAAAGGTAGCGGGTTCGATCCTGGCCGTGGCGGTCGCATTTCGAA